>VXBN01003834.1:72580-84552 GCA_013397395.1 Sinosuthora webbiana | reverse complement strand
TTTTTTTGTTTTGGTTTTGGTTTTTTTTTGCTGTGTTGGGCTCTCCGTATTTTTAATTCCTCAAAACTCCACAAATTAATAAAAAACTCAGAATTTTTATTTTTTTTAAACTGGGAAGTACAAGAACACCGAGCATCTCCTCGGAATCATTTGCAAAACTCCTCCTTTTTTTTTTTTATTTGTTTTTTTTTGGTTTTCTTCAAGTTTTTTTATTTTTTTTCCCCCCTTTTTTTTTTTCACTCCAATTGGGAAATGAACGGATGCAACGACAACCTGTAATTTCCAGGGAATAATTCCCCGGGGGAGGTAGGAAAGAATCCCTGAAAACAACTCCGGAGTCAGGATTGATCCGAGGGGGATAACGGGGGATAATAAAACGGGAGAGGAGATGATTCCTCTTCCTTTTTCAAAAGCTCCTTAATAACGATTCAGCCGAGGGGAGGGGGAAAACATGGAAAAAAAACCTCCAGGGAAATGTGACATTTGGGAATGGGGGATGGGAAGCCTGGAAAAATGATGGATTTTTGGAGACGGTTTCACTTCCAGCCTGCTGGGAACCCCAAATCCCAAAAACCGCCGTCACAGCTGGGCCTCGAGGGGACTCGAGGAAGGTGATTCCCGGTGGGATCAGCTCCCGGAATTCCACGTTTTTGGGACGAGAACGGTGCTGGAGGTGGGTGAAATCCCGTTTTTTTTCCCCGGATCCCCGGTGACTCGGGATGTCATCCCACGTTTTTCTCCACAGCCTCACCTCTCCCCGAAGGAAAACGAGGGATGTGACTCCGCGTGATTCTGGATTCCGAGGTGAAGGTGAAGCTTTTTTTTCCTCCTTTGGTGAGGCAAAAATCCCGTAAGTTTTCTGGTTTTTTCCATGGTTTTTTTTTTTTTTCTCCTTCCTCGGAACTTCCCGGAATGCCGGAGCTGTCGGGGGTGATGAAATGGATTCCTGGGAATTCAGGATGACCTGTCCGTATTTTGCCGTGGGACAAACCCACGAAACTACAAAAAAAAAAAAAACCCAACAAAAAAAACCCCCAGAAAACCAAACAAAACTCACGGAGATCCGGGGGCCGGATTTATCCAGGGAAAAGACGAAATCCTGGCGGGATCCACTCGGTCAATCCCGTTTTTTTTCCTTGGAAACGAATCGCCCAAATCATTCCTGAGCGGATCCAGGAATCGGGAATCATCCCAGGCAGGGGAAGGGATTTTTCCATGTCAGCCGCGCCGAGGCAGCTCCTCCAGCTGCTGGAAGCGAGGGGGGTTTTTTTGGGAATTCAATAAATTCCGGAAGGAGGAGGTTACTGGCCCTGGTGCCTCCTGAGCCAGCCCAGGAATTCCTTCCCAAGATCCCACCCCGAGCTCCCCTTTCCCAGTGGGAATTCCATCCCCTGGCTCCTGTGCTTCCATCCCTTGTCCCAAATCCCGGCTCACCTGGAGCTTCTTGAGGCTCGGGAAGGGGCTCCGAGGATTCCCTGGATCCTTCCCAGATCCAATTTTTTCCCCCCTTTTCCCAGGGAATTCCCTCCATTCCCAGCCTGGGATTGGATCCAGCCCCATCCCGACTCCTATTCCAGGAAAGAATTTTGGGAATTCCCTGGGAATTGGGGACTCCAGGCAGGGTCTCCCTTCCCTCTTCCGTCCCCGAATTCCATAAAAACCCCTCGGGATGGATCCTGAGTGTCCTGGATCCCAGAATCCCGGAATGGTTTGGGATGGGATTGAAGGTCCATCAATCCCATCCCAGGGACACTTCCCACAATCCTGGGGTTTTCCAGCCTTGCCTTGGACACTCCCAGGGATTCTTTGGGAACTCCAGCCCAGCCAGGAATTCCTTCCCAAGGTCCCACCCCAAGCTCCCCTTTCCCAGTGGGAATTCCATTCCCTGCCTCCTGTTCTCCCAAGTTCCAGCTCTCCTGGAGCCCGTGCAGAAGATTCCCGCCATTTCCCACCTCTGGAATTCCATCCCTGCTGGGATGTGGGGCACTTCCCCTCCCTGTTTTCCTTGGATTTCCTGGAATTTTCCCTCCCCATTCCCACAGTTCCATGAATCCCGGCACAAATCCCTGATTCTCTCCTCCGGAATTGTCTCCGTGTGCCGAAATTCCCAATCCTGTGCCGACATTCCCGCTCCTCTGGGAGCTCTGGCTTCTCCAAAATCCACCCTTGGACACCCCCAGGGATCCAGGGGCAGCCACAGCTTCTCCGGGGACCTCAATTTTCCCAAAATTTCTCCACAAACTGGGAAAAAAGGAGGAGAAAAAACCCCAAAGCCGAGTGGCTGCCGCGGGCGTTGAAAGGGACCAAACCCGTTTATCCCGTTTGGAAAAGGGCTGGACACGATCCCAAGGATTTCACTGAAGGAGAAATCCAGAATTCCAGCCGGGAGGAAGGGGATGGATCCTTGGGAGGAGATCAAATTCCCACCACCCTGCACCTCCTCGGATACCTGACCTCACCTGTTTGGAATTTTGGTGCTGTTTGGAATTTCTGGGGAATTTTCCCCTTTTCCCGCTCTTATTCCAACCTTTAGCCTGGAAGTTTTGGGTCTTCCCAACCCCAGGTTTCACTTCCACAGGTTTGGGATTGGCCACATCCCGTGGTCCTTTGGGTTTTAGGGAAAAATTGGGGTTTTTTTTTCTCTTTTTCCATGTTTTGAAGAGTTGTGGGAGACCTTGTGTGAAAAATCCACTTTTTTCCCATCAGAAGGGAGGAGGAGGAGGAGAAGGAGGAGGAGGAGGAGGAGGAGGGGCTGGAATTTGGCTGTCCGCAGCTCCAGGCTGATTATCCTACGGACAGGAATTCCTAAGGGTCGGAATTATTGTTCTCACCGAGCAAAGACCTTAAATAACCTCCCCCCCAAAATTCCAGAGTGCTGGAAAAAAAAAAAAAACCAAAAAAAAACCAGCTGGAAAATCCCTTGGAGTGTCTCCTGTGCCGGATATGAGAGAAACGCCTCAAGTTGTCCCCGGGGGAGCTCGGAATCGGAAATTTTCCAAATTTTCCCCGATTTTTTTTTTTTTTCTCAGAAAAGATTTTCCAGCCCCGCTCTCCCTGCCCTTATCCCAATCCCAGCGCAGGAAACACCGGGAACAACTCGACATCCAAAAGAATCCGTCTGACTCCCAACCCTCCCTGAGCCTGTGCAGACAAGCCCGGAGAGTTTCTGCACGGCTGAGCCGGCGCAGCACGAAAACGAGCCGGAAAATGGGGAAGCTAAAAATAAACCCGGAGCGACAAAAAAAAAAAAAAAAAAAAAAAAAATTGCTTTATTTCCTGATAAAGCTGCCGGACGGGTCGGGCTCGGACGAAATCGAAAGAGGCAATAACGGATCCAATATTTCCCGGTTCTTTGCCGGAGGGCCGAGCTCCCGGATGCGCGGAAGGCCCCGGACAAAAAAGCCGGGGCTGTCACGGCTCCGACGTCAGCGCCATCCGGTAATTGTGTCAGCCCCTGACAGGACGACAAATTTTCCCGGGAGATTTCACCCGTTCCGAGCGGGAATTGCATCTCCTCCCCACGCAGCCTTCGCGCTTCGGCTTTTACTGCGTCGACAGGCTGAGAGGGGATGGAAAAACAAAAATCCCGCTCCCGCAAATCCAGGTTGTCCGGATTGAAATCCGACAGTTGGCTTTTCCCCAACAACGGGACCGCTTTTCCTTGGATCACCACCACTCGATTATCCCCGTGTGGGTTTGCCCCATAACCCTCCGAGGGTCCAGCCTTGGCAGGGAAGTGGCTAAAATCGATTCCGAGCGTTGTCGTGAAAAATCAACGAGGATTTAATAAGGGAAGGAAATAATGGGAAAAACAAAGGCAAAGCCGAGCACGGGGTAGGGATGAGTCCCCGGCTTGCTGCAGCACCTTGAAAAGCGTGGAGTTTATTTGTTCTCTCTCTTTAGTACTCACTAGTGTAGGTTATTTGGTTATTTGGTTATTTGGTTATTTGGTTATTTGGCTCTCGGCCCAAGGAAAGGAACAGCAGGGTTTGAGTGACGCCCTCGGAGCCCAGTCCACGCCCCCCTGTGCTGGCTCCGAGCCAATTGCAACGAGAGAATCACGGAATTTTCTAGTTGAAACTTCCTAAAATGTCTGAAGGTAAAATTGAAACCCTTTCCCTGTTTGGGTGTGGGGTGCGTTACCACCATCCCCTGGGTATTTTGTTGTCCGCCATCACCGAGAGCCTTCCTCATGGGATTCCTCCTCCTCCTCTTTGGGTTTTCCCCGAGATGTCACCGTCCCCGCTGGATTTCAGCCCCGCTCCTGATGGAAATCCCATAAAAAAAGAGGTGGAAAAGGTCGGAGCTCCGGGCGCTCCTGGTTTGAAGTCAAGCATGGAAATGTGGCTTCCGAAAGTCTGGAATTGTGGATGTCCAACCCACCTGCCCCTGGGGTTCCTGGGATGAACAGAGACGAGGGAGGTGCTGAGGGGCTTTAACTGGAGAATTCCTGGCAGGAAAGGCAATTCCACCCCTTCTCCAAAGGAGATCCACGAGGAGAATCTGAGGATCTACAGGATCCACCTTCCCCTCCGCGCTGGGACCAAACCCTCCCCAAAACCAGGGATGGGAACAGCCGGGAGGGATCCGCCACGGGCAGGCGGTGCCGGAGCCATCCCAATTCCCGCTGGGATGGGATGACGGTGGCACCCTTGGGAGATGCTCAGGGATCACCGTCCCCACCTGCCTGGAGCGGGGAGCTCCGAGATCCCTCCCACCCTCAGTTCCTCCCTGGTCGCGTCACCTCAGAGGGACGATTTGGGTTTTTGAGGAATCTCGGTTCCTCCCGCCAGCCAGGTCCTGGCCTCCCAACCCTCCTCCCGGGAAAGGACGGGATTTGGGATTGCTTGGGATGGACAGACGCAGCCGAGCCCGGTGGTAAATAAATAAACACAGGATTTATTCCCGGTTTTAATGCAGAACCCTACAAAAGCCGACAGCGTCAGGAAAGAGGCGGTTTTTCCCACCGGGCCGCTCCAAAGGGTCCCCAAATCCCGAAATTTCATCCCTCAAATGCAACCTTCGGAGCCCCTCCCGATGGGTGACAAGGCACCTGGAATGTCCCCAACTCTCCGGGGGGAACAGGATGATCCCAGGGCTGCTCTTCCCAGGGGAGGTGATGCCCTGTTCCATAAAATCCTGGGAATGGGAGGGACCACCAGGATCATCAAGTCCAACTCCGGAGCTCTTTGTGGGCTCTGGCAGAAGCAAGTCCTGGGCTTTATTCCCGGGATAAACCTTGTGTCCTTCCCGCTCCTCCAGGACGAGGATCTCCGGGAGCATCACTCCAGACTTTTCACCATGTAGGGCCCTTCCAGCTCGTAGCCGATCTTCCTGTAGTAATTCCTGGTGCCGACACCTGCGAGAGAGGAGAACACGGAGGTTAAAAAATTCCGTGGGGGACAAAGCTGGAAAAGCCAGGCCTGGCTGGGCAGGACAGGCCCTTCCAAGGAGGAATGGTGCTGGAAGGAGCTCGGCCTCCCCAGACTCGGCTGCTGTGCCAGAGCGGGGGCGTTCGCTCGTTAACAGCTGGACTAATTACGGTGTTGTTCAGGCAGGAGCCGCAGCTGCTCCATCCGCCCTGGACTGTGCCCCGCGTCCTTTGTCTCGGGACAAGAGGGAAGAGGAACCGGCGTGGGAAAAGGGGAAATGCGAACCCCGGGCACAACAAAAGCCCGAGGGCCCAGCTGTGGGATCGTCACCGGGGGCTGAAGGGCCCTACAACCCCCCGGGGCCATTCCAGAGGCTCCCGGGAATGAGCTCAGCTCCACTCCAGGTGCTCGAGTGGGCGCAATCCAATTTCCTCCTCCGGCAGGACGGCTCCCAACGTTCTCCGAGAGCCTCTTCCCTTGTCCTTCCTCTCTTGAGGAGGCGGCCCAGGGGGAGCTTTTCCCGCAGGAAAGGCGGGACGGGCGCAGCTCCTCATCCTTCCCACCTCAGCTAATTACTCGCAGATGCAGTAATTACTGCTTGGGGATGGAGGAGGGATGCGGCGGCACAGGATGGAGAGGACTCGGCTCTCCCGGCAGGAAGAGCAGCTCCTCTTTCCTCTGATCCCTTCTCCAGCCTTCCTGGAAACTCCAGGGCTCTCCAGGAATGGGCTGGGAATGACCCTGGTCACCCTTTCCTGCCCCTGCGGCTGCTCGGGCAGTTTTGGTTAAAATGACCCTCGGGGCTGTTTCCTGAACGCACATTTCAGGAGTTCCTGAAGGGTTTAACATCCCAACAAACTCCCATCAGCGTCCCCATGGCAGGGCTCGGACATGGATGGTCCTTAAGGCCCCGTCCAACCCCAACCACTCTTGGATTCATCCCACGATTCCAAACGGGATCAGTTTAAGGTGTGGGAAAGGCACCTGAACCCGAGGCCTGAAATGTCCTTGCAGCCCTCCCTCATTCCAGCAGTTGGGAAGACCCTGGAAAACCACAAAGGACCCCAAACTGGGGAACACCGGAGCAAATTCCCTTCTAAGTCCCTGTGATGTCACAGCAGAGACAGGACCAAGAACACCCCGGAGGGACCCAAATTCAGCCCACTTTCGGAACCTGAAATCAAGGAAAAGCCCAAGTGCGCTGCAAACGCATCCACTCCCCTTTTCCTGAGCTCTGCCTGCAAGGGCTGGGACCTCTGGCTTGGAGTGAACCATGGCCTGAGTCAACACCCTGCCTAAAAAACACCCCCTGGGTTCACGAGCAGAGCAGTTGGGGTACAAAACACGGATTTTGGCTCTGGAAGATCACGAAAACACAAAATATCAAAACATGGATTTTCGTTCTGGAAGATCACAAAACCACGAAATATTGAAACACCGATTTTGGTTCTGGAAGATCACAAAACCACGAATGATCACGAAACCATAAAATATCAAAACATGAATTTTGGCTCTGGAAGATCACGAAAACACGAAATATCGAAACATGAATTTTGGCTCTGGAAGATCACAAAACCACGAATGATCACGAAACCATAAAATATCAAAACACGAATTCTGGCTCTGGAAGATCACGAAAACACGAAAGATCACGAAAACACGAAAAGATCAAAACATGAATTCTGGCTCTGGAAGATCACAAAACCACGAAAGATCATGAAAACACAAAAGATCAGAACACGAATTTTGGCTCCGGAATATCACAAAACCACCGAAGATTACGAAAACAGGAAATACCAAAACGCAAATTTTGGCTCTGGAAGATCATCCACAGCCCCGAACAACTTGGACAAAGGCTCAGCAGCACCTCCAGCTGAAGGACAACCAAATAATTCACCTGATGGGTTTTAAACCACCTCCGTCAGAGTCCTTTAACAATTCCCCTTTTTCCTTTATCCCTTGGGAAACGTGAGGGGTTTGAAGGCAACATCTCGGGTTGCTTCCATGAATCCCAAAAACTTTAAAGAGGCATTAACGGCGTGCCGGGTCTCCTTCTCTGGGTTCAGGCCATCAGTGACACTGACGTGTCCCAGGTGTCTCCATCGCCATCCCAGCCCTGCTCATGGCAGTGACTTCTTCCACAAAATGTCCTCCAGCGGGAACATCTTCTCCTAGAGATGCCCCAAGGAGGCCGTGACCCCTGTAGGGAAGCCTGGACTGGAGCAGGGTCCTGGCGGGACCTCTCATGGAGAGAGCGATTCCAGAGGCCGGAGCTGGAGAAGAACCTCGGAATGCCCAACACTCCTGGAAGGTCTCCATGGAACAGGATCTCTTCCCAAACCTTTGCCGCTCTGATTTACCCCAAACACGCCCCACAGCTGGCGGCACCTCTGCAGGCAGTGCCCTTCCCACTGCTCCAAGCTGCACCTGGGTTTTCCAGGGAAAAGAAATCCTTCAATAATATCCCAGAAGAACTATCCTGCAGGATTGGAAGAAGACGACCGAAAACTTGGCTTTGCAAGCCAGAACTGGCTGAATTCCTCACCCTGCAGCTTTGGGACAGGGATTTAATGTTAAATATTCCGTATCCAACATGCCAGAGCTCAGGCTGAGCAGGATTCATCCAGGTCCAGATCCAGCAGGAGGACAGAGGCTCCGATCCCACCTGCCCGGATGGAAACCCATGGCCATGGAGCACTCCTGGAAGATCTCCACGGAACAGGATCTCTTCCCAAACCTTTGCTGCTCTGATTTACCCCCAGGACTCCCCACAACCAGTGGGACCAGTTCAGGCAGTGCCCTTCCCACTGCTCCAAGCTGCACCTGGGTTTTCCAGGGAAAAGAAATCCTCCAAGAAATATCCTAAAAGAACTATCCTGCAGGACTGGAAGATGAAGACCAAAACCATGGCTTTGCAAGCCAGAACTGGCTGAATTCCTCACCCTGCAGCTTTGGGACAGGGATTTAATGTTAAATATTCCGTATCCAACATGCCAGAGCTCAGGCTGAGCAGGATTCATCCAGGTCCAGATCCAGCAGGAGGACAGAGGCTCCGATCCCACCTGCCCGGATGGAAACCCATGGCCATGGAGCACTCCTGGAAGATCTCCACGGAACAGGATCTCTTCCCAAACCTTTGCTGCTCTGATTTACCCCCAGGACTCCCCACAACCAGTGGGACCAGTTCAGGCAGTGCCCTTCCCACTGCTCCAAGCTGCACCTGGGTTTTCCAGGGAAAAGAAATCCTCCAAGAAATATCCTAAAAGAACTATCCTGCAGGACTGGAAGATGAAGACCAAAACCATGGCTTTGCAAGCCAGAACTGGCTGAATTCCTCACCCTGCAGCTTTGGGACAGGGATTTAATGTTAAATATTCCGTATCCAACATGCCAGAGCTCAGGCTGAGCAGGATTCATCCAGGTCCAGATCCAGCAGGAAGACAGAGGCTCCTGGATGGAAACCCAGGAGCCAGGGGAGGCTTTTTGGAATTGTCCCCTCCCCACAATCTTCGAGTGACGCATCAACTGACAAGGGCGAATTTAATCCCCTTTTGGGAGCACCCGAATCGTGGTGGAAGCCGCTGATAATCTCCCAAAACCCTGGAATTCGCATCCCGAAAATGAATGAAATACAATTCCGAAGCCTGCCTGGAGCAGGGCACAGAGGGAAGCGGCTCGAGCACCAGGGATAAACGCACCGGTGGCCCAGAGGGACGGGCACGGGCACGGGAGCGTGGCAGAACCATCCCATAAATCCACAAATCCCATAAATCCCCGTCTCTGACTCAGCCCCGCCGCGCCGGAATTACCGACACGGCATCCGAGCATCCTCCAAGATCCCTCGGCCACGGCTCACCGGGCACGGGGCCGAGCGAAAATGAGATTGTTTTCAGCACCATTAACGACCCGCTAATAGTTCATAAAATCTCTGCGGCAGAGACTCGCCGAGAGACACGCCGGGGACTTCATCTCCGCGTCTTTCTCGGCAGCCGCCGGAATCTTCTCCCGGGATGCGGAATCCGGGCGCATCCCGGCTCGCAGATTCCTCCCCCCACCCTGAATATTCCAGGGATAACCTGAGCTTGCCCAAGGCCTCACCCCCACTGAGGCGCCAGCTGCGGTTTTCCAGGTTTTTTTTTGGGGGGAGTAACCACGTGGAGCAGAGCTTTGCCTGTGGGAAAGGGAGGCTGGACGTGCCAGGTGGACGCCTGGATGACCTGTGGGATCGCCGGGAAGACTGTCCTTCAAGGATCAGCCAACAGGACAGAAAACGGTTTTTCCAGAGAATCTGTGGATTCTTCATCCCTGGAAATGTTCCAGGCCAGGCTGGATGGGGACTTGGAGCAACCGGGGATGGTGGGAGGTGTCCTGCCCGCGGAACTGGATGGAGATTTCAGGTCCTTTCCCACCCAAACTGTCCTGGGATTCTAGGGAAGAACGATGTGACGTTCACCAAAATGCTACGGATTTCACCCGGAATGAGCAGCGAGTCTCAAGCCAGACACAGGAATTCTGGGATGGCTACAGGGATTTGGGATGGCCACGGGGATTCGGGATGGCCATGGGAATTTGGGATGGCTACAGGAATTTTGGGGTGGCCACAGGGCTTTTGGGATGGCCACAGAGATTTGGGATGGCCACAGGGATTTGGGATGGCTATGGAGATTTGGGATAGCCACAGGGATTCGGGATGGCTACAGGGATTTGTGATAGCCACAAGGATTTGGGATGGCTACGGGAATTTGGGGTGACCACAGGGATTCAGGGTGGCCACAGGGATTCGGGATGGCTATGGAGATCTGGGATAGCCACAGGGATTTGGGATGGCCACAAGGATTTGGGATGGCCACAGGGATTCGGGATGGCCAAAGGAATTTGGGATGGCCATGGGGATTTAGGACAGCCACAGGGATTTAGGACAGCCAGAGGGATTTGGGATGGCCACAAGGATTTGGGTTTGCCAAAGCTGTTTCTCCTGGCACCAGTGAGGCCGTGGCAGTGCCGTGCGAGGGCAATGCTCTGCCGCAGCTGGAATTTCACTTTTTTATGGAAAAGCCACGGAGAAGGATGTCACCTTTGGCTGTCACCTACGGCATTCCAAGGACACGGATGCCACCGACACTTGCGGACATTCCAGGGTTTGCTTCGGAGCGAGACCTCACTCTTCAGGCTGGCAGCACCAATTTATGAATTGAAACAAAATAAAATAATAAAAAATTAAAATCCAGGCTTTCGATCCATGGAAATGCAGGAAAACAGGAAGGGGGAGGATTTTTTTGTCTGCTGTGTTCTGGATGCTGATGGAAAGTCCGTGGATTTGGGAATTGGAGCTGGGAATGCGCAGCAGCTCCATCCGCCATCTTCCGTTGAGTTTCGTTTGGCATTTCCGCTTCCCACAAGGCCGGGATTTATCTCCCGGGAAAACACGAGGCTGTTTCATGTGAATCCCAACAAATCCCCCGCCGGGGATGGGAACAACTTGGAGCAGGCAAAGGATCAGACATAACCAAAACCCGCCTTATCAGCACCGAGGAAACGGGGGGAAAATCCCGATATTTAACAGTCCCGAGCAAACCGGAGCACGTCGGAGCAATCCCGGAGAAGTTCTGAATTTAGGGAACAAAGGAACGATCCCTGCAGCAAAGATGTGCCTTTTAGATCAGAGAATTGGCAACGGATTTTCTGGAAGTTCCTGAAGATACTGAGGAGATAAAAATCCCTGGAAAACTGGAGGATTTTGGGAATGTTCCTCAGTATCCCCAGGAACGCTTTGGGTTGGGAGGGACCTCAAAGCTCATCCAGTTCCATCCCTCTTCCATGGGCAGGGACACCTTCCCGCTATCCCAGGTCGTTCCAAGCCTTGTCCAACCTTGGACACTTCCAGGGACCCAGGGGCAGCCCCAAATTCTGGGAAAACCCGATCCAGGGCCTCATTCCCTCTGAGAAAACAGGAACCCAGTATTATTTATTGAAAAGATAATTAAACCCCCATTTCACGTGACCGGATCTGCCTTAAATCAGAGCTCCGGGAGCGATTTTCGGATATTTTCTCCCCTCACCCACGAGCGCCGGGGTCTGAATCTCTTCCCCGCAGAGTGACTCTCAGCGGGATCGATATTCCCAGAGGGATCGAATCCCAGGGACGGGAGAGCGCTGAGCATTCCATGACCTCCTCCCGCCTCAGCAGCCACCAGGAGCTAACGAGGGCCGTGATTTAGCCACGTCCTGACGCGCTCGCGGAGCGACGATCCCAGAGTGAGAACCCTCCCTAAAACCAGCAGCGGAGTCAGTCAACCCCCAGCTGTGCCCAACCCCCTGAGAGCCGCCGTTTGTTGGACCTGCGGGAGGAACCCGCCCCGGAAATCCTCCGGTTTTTTAATGTCGAACGCAAGTCAGGATTTGGTTTTTTTCCTTTTTTTTTTTTCTTTCCTCCCCCTCCCTTTTCCTGGCTGGAATGCTTCCCGGAGATTTTAAATTACTGTTTTCACAGCCCCTGTGTGTCTGGCAGCGAAGGTTCTGTCACGGCACGGCCCCGAGCAGCCACGACGCCGCGGCTGGGGTAATTTGAAATCACAGATCTGAGATGGAAAAAAAAAAAAA
>VXBN01003834.1:50818-72571 GCA_013397395.1 Sinosuthora webbiana | reverse complement strand
AAAAAAAAAAAAAAAAAAAAAGAGTTTTCTGGAGCCGGGGTGTCGTTCATCAGCTCGGCAACGGCACGGCGTTGGTGGCCTTGGAGATGCGAGATGCGACCATCTGTGAGCCCTGATCCACGGGCAGGAATAGCCCTGGAATCGCCCTCCAGCCTCCCAAAAAACAGCCCTGCTCCACTTGAATCCAGAGAGGATTTGATGGGAGTGCAAAAAGAGGCAGAACATTCCTGATGGGGCTGGATTTGATGGGAACATGGAGATTTGGAACCTTCCAGGGGAGAAACCACAGCACCCCAAACAGCATTTTTTGGGGGGAAAAAACCCCAATGAAATAAAAGTGGAACGATGAGTGATTTTTTGAAGGCCGAGTCTGCAGGTGAGGCCCATCCCAGAGATCCCGGACGGGGAGATTCCGTCTCATGGATCCCTTTTATGATGGGAGCAACATTTCCTTGATGCCCACACCGGGAAAAGGCAGAGCCGGCCCATCTCCAGCCTCCAATCCGGGCAAAACCAAACCTTTGGGAGGTAATTCCGTAACTTCTGCCAGGATTTATCAAACTCCTGCCGTGCCGTGGCCGTGGGGCATCGGGAGAGACGGGGACAGGGAAATGTGTCTGCTCCTCACCCCCAGGTCTGTCCCAATTCCGGGGTTCGGGAGGTTTTAAGCTCTTGAGGCTTCTCCAGAGGTGGTGGTTGGAATATCCGGCCCGGGAGATGGATTTGGGATGAGTCACCGAGCGTGTGAGGCATCCATGATCCGTCTTTTTTTTATTTCCTGTGGGCTCTGGGATGATGAACTCAGCCAGCCCAGGGAGTCACAGCATGGCTCGGGTTGGGAAGGACCTTGGGAAGTCCTTCCCCGCGTGCAGGGACACCTTCCCTGCCCCAGGTGGCTCCAACCTGGGCTTGGACACTTCCAGGGATGGGGCAGCCACGAATCCTCTGGGAATTCTGTGCCGGGGATCCACTTTGGGCGGCTCAGAACGCTCACAGCGAGAACGCTGACGGTTAAAAAGGAGCAAGGAGGGGAAAAAATCCTCCACAATTTCTGGTTTTGCTTCGTTGTCCCTCTTGACAGGGATCCTCCTTGGGCTTCCCATCCCTGGAAGTGTCCGAGGAAAGGCTGGAGCAGCCTGGGATGGTGGGAGGTGGAGCCTCGTCCAGAGGGTGGGACAGGGGGCCTTGAAGTTCCTCCCAACCCAAACCATTTGGGATTTGGGGACGCTCCGAGCGTCCATGCATTCCCCTGGGGCAGCACCAGGAGAGGGGCAGGGAGCAGCAGCTCCTCTTGGATCCCTGCAGATCCCTGGGAAGCTCCGGAACGCAGAGAATGAAGCAGGAGTTCAGGGAGTTAAATTAATCCCAGCTCTGGATGGTTTTCCCCCAGCTTTTCCCAGCTCCTGGGATGATCCCAGGGATGGAGCTGGAGCTGGAGCTGGCTGACAAAGCAGAAGTTCACAGAACTAAACCAATCCCAGCTCTTCCAAATTCCTGTTCCGAGCGGAGCAGGTGGGAAAAACCCAAAATCTGGATGGTTTTTCTCAGCTCCCAGGATGATCCCAAGCTGGAGCTGCCTGACAAAGCAGGGATTAAACCAATCCCAGCTCTTCCGAATTCCTGTTCCGAGCGGAGCAGGTGAGCAACACCCCAGCTCTGGATGGTTTTTTCCCAGCTCCTGGGATGATCCCAGTGATGGAGCTCCCCGACAAAGCAGGAATTCACAGAATTAAATTAATTCCAGCTCTTCTAAATTCCTGTTCCGAGCGGAGCAGGTGAGGAGAACCCAAGCTCTGGATGGTTTTTCCCAACTTTTTCCAGCCTGGGACAATCCCAGTGATGGAGCTGCCTGACAAAGCAGGAATTCACAGAGTTAAACCAATCCCAGCTCTTCCAAATTCCTGTTCCGAGCGGAGCAGGTGAGGAACACCCCAGCCCTGGATGTTTTTTTCCCAGCTCCCGGGATGATCCCAAGCTGGAGCTGCCTGACAAAGCAGGAATTCACAGAGTTAAACCAATCACAGCTCTTCCGAATTCCTGTTCCGAGCGGAGCAGGTGAGGAACACCCCAGCCCCGGATGTTTTTTTCCCAGATCCCGGGATGATCCCAGCGCCGGAGCTGCCTTCCCCTGGAGGAGGAATCCATCCATCCCGCCTCCCCCCGGCGCTGTCACCGGGCCGTGACTCGTCCCTGGCCCGCGGCCACGTTCATTTTCTCCTCGGCAGCCCCCGGCCGGGCGGCCTGTGCCGGGGGAACGCCGCCACCACCCCCGGCTCCATGGAAATGAGCTCCTGGCAGGCGCCGGGACGGGGCCAGGCGGGTCAGAGCCCGCTCGGAGCCCCCTCGGGAGCCGGGGCTGCTCTGAGGGGATAAAAGCCGCGGTGGTTCCGAGGGGAAGGCGAGGAAAGGGTGGGATTGAGGCGCGGCGGGAGGGGATACAATCGGGCCCTTCGGCGGGAGATAAGGACACGCAGAGCTGTGGGAACACGCCGAGGCCGGCTGCTCCCGCCCGCCGGCAGACAAGGCTGGCACGCCGTCAGCGCCGCGGAGCCGAGCCCGGGGTTTACCGAGCGGGGCCGCGCTGCCGGAGACGGGACGGGCGGGCCCGGGCCGCCCCTCGCCCCTGGGGAGCCCCGGCAGCTTCTCCCCATGAATTCCAGTCTGGATTTGCTGAGTCCCAGTCTGGGTTCTCTGAATTCCAGTTTGGATTTGCTGAATCCCAGTCTGGGTTCTCTGAATTCCAGTTTGGATTCTCTGAGTCCCAGTCTGGGTTCTCTGAATCCCAGTGTGGATTTGCTGAGTCCCAGTCTGGGTTCTCTGAATTCCAGTCTGGATTCGCTGAGTCCCAGTTTGGACTCCCTGAATCCCAGTTTGGATTTACTGAATCCCAGTTTGGATTCGCTGTCCCAGTCTGGATTTGCTGAGTCCCAGTTTGGATTTGCTGAATTCCAGTTTGGATTTGCTGAATCCCAGTTTGGATTTCCTGAGTCCCAGTTTGGATTTGCTGAATCCCAGTTTGGATTTGCTGAATCCCAGTTTGGATTCATTGAATCTGTTTGGATTCCCTCAGTTCCAGTCTGGATCCACTGAATTCCAGGTTGCATCCCCTGAATCCCAGTATGGATTCTCTGAATCCCAGTCTGGATTCCCTGAATTGCTGTTTGGATTCACTGAGTCCCAGTTTGGATTTGCTGACTTCCAGTTTGGATTCCCTGAATCCCAGTTGGGATTCGCTGAGTCCCAGTCTGGATTCTCTGAATTCCAGTCTGGATTCCCTGAATCCCAGTTGGGAATCTCTGAATTCCAGTTTGCATCCCCTGAATCCCAGTTTGGACTCACTGAATCTCAGTCTGGATTCGANTCTCTGAATCCCAGTCTGGATTCCCTGAATTGCTGTTTGGATTCACTGAGTCCCAGTTTGGATTTGCTGACTTCCAGTTTGGATTCCCTGAATCCCAGTTGGGATTCGCTGAGTCCCAGTCTGGATTCTCTGACTTCCAGTTTGGATTCCCTGAATCCCAGTTGGGAATCTCTGAATTCCAGTTTGCATCCCCTGAATCCCAGTTTGGACTCACTGAATCTCAGTCTGGATTCGATTTGGATTTGCTGAATCCCAGTTTGGGTTCGCTGAATCCCAGTTTGGATCCCCTTAATCCCAGTTTGGATTCGCTGAACCCCAGTTTGGACTCCCTGAATCGGGGATGCTCAGGGGAGCCCGGGACAATCAGTGGGATGAAATCACAGCGATGGTTTGGGCTGGAAGGGACCTCATGGATCGTCCCACTCCAACCCCGACACCTCCCCCTGTCCCAGGCTGCTCCAAGCCCTGTCCAGCCCGGCCTTGGACACTGCCAGGGATCCAGGGGCAGCCACAGCAAATCTGGGAATTCCATCCCAGCCCCTGCCCACCCTCCCAGCCAGGAATTCCTTCCCAACATCCCATCCCAATCCCCCTTTTCCACTTTAAACCCATTCCCTGCGTCCTGTCCCTCCATCCCTTGGGATCATCCTGGCCACCCCCAGATATCCCAGGTGGATCCTGGAATCTCCACCTGCCACCCCCAGATATCCCAGGTGGATCCTGGAATCTCCACCTGGCCACCCCCAGATATCCCAGGTGGATCTTGGAACATCCGCCTGGCCACCCCCAGATATCCCAGGTGGATCCTGGAACATCCGCCTGGCCACCCCCAGATATCCCAGGTGAATCCTGGAACATCCACCTGGCCACCCCCAGATATCCCAGGTGGAGGCCCCCAGGCACTGCCAGGTAGGACAAACTGGCTCATCCCTCAAAAAAAAAAATCCTCCAAGTTTTTCCAGCTTTTGTCATTTCACGGAATTTCCAAGGAAAGCCAGAATTCTCCGGCTCCCCAGAGCAGGAGGGTGACACCAGAACCCGGGATCACAAAGGATCCCCGGAATATTTGGATTTGTGGGGGCTCAGGAGAGGCAGGGCCCGGCATTCCCAACGCTCGCGAATCCGCTCCCGCGTTTCCCGCACCGGCGCTGTTTTCAGGGAACAGCTGGAAGTGTTTGCTCCCGGGATGCGGGTCACGCGGGGCTAATTATGGGATGTCAAGCCTCAAAGTGGAAATGCCATCGAGGGGACGGCAGGAAAGGCCCCAAGGACGGAGCGTTGTCCTTCGTCCACCTTCACCCTCATCCGGAGGGTTATCCCGTCATCCCTCCTCCCCAGCCCCAGGCAGGGTGGAAAATCTGTGGGAATTGCACGGGAAGGGACGAGGAGGGAAGCGCAGCAGGTCTGCAGGAAGGAAAAAAAAATCCCTGGAAAATGCACGTGGCTCTGATCCCAGCCCACTGCCGCTGCTGGGAATTCCAAACCCCCGGGAGGGAAATCTCCTTCATTTCCTCAGGGAAGGGAAAGGAAAGGAAAGGAAAGGAAAGGAAAGGAAAGGAAAGGAAAGGAAAGGAAAGNTGCCGCTGCTGGGAATTCCAAACCCCCGGGAGGGAAATCTCCTTCATTTCCTCAGGGAAAGGAAAGGAAAGGAAAGGAAAGGAAAGGAAAGGAAAGGAAAGGAAAGGAAAGGAAAGGAAAGGAAAGGAAAGGAAAGGAAAGGATTCCAAGGAAGGAACTGGAAGGAATCCCAAAGAAACAAGGAAGGAAGGAAGGAAGGAAGGAAGGAAGGAAGGAAGGAAGGAATCCCAAGGAAGGAAGGAAGGAATTCCCCACATTCCATAAGGATTCCCCACATTCCTTGTATTTCCAACACCTTGTGGACGTTGAGAGGAACAAATTTTGACACAGTTTCACTGAGGTCTGTGGGGGGTTTGAAAAGGGCAAAAAAGAAACAAATCCAGAGCAGGTGAAACTGGGAGTCAAAAACCCCCAAAAACCCAACAAAGGGCGGAGCAAACCCCCGGCAATTCCAGCTGCTGGGAGAGGGAAAAAACGGGAATTCAGGGCTGGGGACGATGGAGCGACCCCGAGCCCCCGGCCCCGCGGCACAAAGGCTCCGCTCGAGCAGAAAATCACCTGAAATGGGCAAATAAATAAAAAAAAATCGCTGCTCCTGAGCAGGGGAGGGGGCACCTCCTGCTTCCTGCCTGGAATTCCAGCTCGGAATCCCGGGAAAAGGGCCCCGATCCCGGCTGCTGGCTGGGAATGTTCATCCGCAATGGGTCAGGGAAAGGTCTGGGGTGTGTTATGGGGGAAAGGGATGGGCCCTGAGGTCTAAAGGGGTTCGAAATATCCAGGGATAACGGAATCCAGGGATATCGGAATCCAGGGATATCGGAATCCAGGGATAAAGAATCCAGGGATAGCGGAATCCAGGGATAACGGAATCCAGGGATATCGGAATCCAGGGATAACGGAATCCAGGGATAGCGGAATCCAGGGATATTGGAATCCAGGGATATCAGCACCCAGGGAAAACAGCATCCAGGGATAACGGAATCCAGGGATATCGGAATCCAGGGATATCAGAATCCAGGGAAAACAGAATCCAGGGATATCAGCACCCAGGCTTTATCCGTGCCAGAGATGCCACTGGCATCACACCAGACACCCCGGGCGGATCCCAGTTCCCATCCCTAACTTCCCTGAATCCCAAACCCCTTTCCCAACCTTCCCAATCCTCATTTTCCCTCCAAAGGCATTCCGAGCCCGTTTGTCACCACTCCGGGGCCCGGCACAGGCAGTTCTCCCAGTGGAGAGGGATTTTTTAACTGGGAACACTGGGAGCAGCTGGGATGGCTCCAGGAATCATTCCCAGCTCCAGGAATCATTCCCATTTCCCATCGGGTGGGAAATGACCCTCAATCCCACCCCATTCCAACCCCGGCACCTCCCACAATCCCACGTTGTTCCAAGTTTTCCTCGGACACTTCCAGGGGTGGAGCAGCCACAGCTGCTCCGGGAACAACAGGCAAACAGCATCCAGAAAATCCAGAGAATTCTCTTGGAGCGTGAGATCAACGATCCACGAAAATCCCGGGATTTTAGAGCCGGGAACACCCGGGGAGCTGCTCAGCAGCTCGGATCCAAGCTCTGAATTTCTGCTTTTTGGTTTGTTTTTTTTTTTTGGGTGGGGCAGCAGAAAATTAGGATTTTTTTTTTTTTTTCCCCAAAAAAAAAACCCCCCTCTGGATCAGAGCTCTGCTGTTAAATCCCCTAAAATCCTGACAAGAATTTCCTCTCGCCCGTCACTCCCCAACGATATAATTTATATCAAATTATTATATTTATATAATTTATATGAAATGACGACATTCCAGAGGGTGGAACGGCTCCCCAGGGAACGGCCGCATTCCCAAGGCTCCAGATATTCCACAGTTTCCACCTGGAAAAGCTTCCCTGAGCTGCCACAGCTTCCCAAAATCCCATCCACTCCAACCCAACGTTGTCCCTTCGCTGTCCCCCAGGGTCGGGAAAAACGGGAAAAGGAGGAAAGGCTCCAGCTTTTTTTTTTTTTTTTTCCTCCGGGATAATTCCGGACGCGTCCTCCCCGACCCAGCAGCGGCTGTGACACTCCGGGGTTTGTTTTCAGATGAAGATAAAAAATATCCTAAAAAAAAAAAACCCCAAAATTCCAAGGGATAAAGCAAAAAAAAACCAAAAAAAAAAAACCAAACCTGACCTGAGATGACGGCGATTTTCCGCGCCCCGTGCTCCTCCCGGGCGATCCTTTCCGCCTCCTCCATCAGCAGCATTCCAAACCCCTGGGACGGCAGGAACAAACAACAGAGAAAAAGGAAATTTTTGTCGAAATGGAAGCCGAGAGCGAGGTCAGGATCAGGCGAAAATTAAGTTCCAAAAAGATCCGGGGATTTTTGGGAATGATCCTGGGATGGGGAATGCTGAGGGGGTTTGAGATCAAGGGTGAATTCCTCAGGGAAATTTTTTTTCATCGTTGTGGAATTATCCTCTGGAGCTCCCGGAGCGTCTGACTGGTTCCCCACGGCAGGAAGGGGATGGGGTTGAATCCCCCTGATGGGAATTCCTCCTGGGATTTTAAAACTGGAAATTCCCAGCGCCGGAGGGAAGGGACGGGTGGGATTTTGGGAAGGGATTCCCGGCTGGGCTGGAATTCCCAGAGAATTCCCTGAGAGTGTCCAGGGAAAGCGTGGAGCATCGTGGGATGGTGGGGTTGGGATGGGATGGGATTGAAGGTCCGTGGATCCATTCCAGGGTTCTGGGATCAAGGACACTCAGGATCCATCCCGAGGGGTTTTTATGGAATTTGGGGATGGAAAAGGGCAGGGAGACCCTTCCTGGAGTCCCCAGTTCCCAGGGAATTCCCAAAATTCATTCCCAGAGAGGAGTCAGGATGGGGCTGGATCCAATCCCAGGCTGGGAATGGAGGGAATTCCCTGGGAAAGGGGAGCTTGGGGTGGGATTTGGGAAGGAATTCCGGGCTGGGCTGGAATTCCCAGAGAATCCCTGGGAGTGTCCAAGGAAAAGAATTTGGGTGCTGTAATTCCAGCCTGGTTTGAGTCCTTAGATCCCATCCCATTCCAACCCCGACACATCCCAAAATCCCAGGGTGCTCCAACCTTTCCTGGGACACTCCCAGGGATCCAGGGGCAGCCACGGATTCCCGGGAATTCTGATCCAGCAGGAAGAGCCCATCCCACCGTGGTCCCTTTGAAAGAATCCTGGGCAGCAGCACCTCCCCTTCCCAGAGGGAATTCCTGCAGATTCCAGGAGCGGAATTCCTGTCCCTGAGCAGGAACTAATTAACGAAGGAAGTCCAGAGGCCAATTAGCCCCGCGGCTCCTGAGGGCTGGGAATGGAGCAGCTCCGGGAAAGCATCCGGAAAGGAATTTTTTTTTTTAAATCTTATGGAATTTTTATTTAAATATCCTCAGAGCTCCTGGAACGGCTGGGATGTGATCCCACTGGGAAAAAAAAAAAAAACCCAACCTTGGAAGAGACAGAATTCCAGCCAAAAGGAGCTCAAATCCCATCCTGGTTCTGCTGTGACTCAGAGCAGCCGAGGGAAATTCACTGAAATCCCGAATTTTTTTAGGGAAGAGATGGAGGGAGGAGGGAAACCCTGGCAGCTCCCAGCATCCCAGACTGCTCCAAACCCCATCCAAGCTGAACTTGGACAATTTAGGGACAATTCCCTGTCCCTAAACCTTCCCTGGCTGGAGGGGTTCCCATTTTCCCTGTGAAATCCCATTAAATTCCAGGAACTGGGATCACACTCCTCTTGGAGATTAGTCAATCCCATCCCATTCCAACCCCGACAGCTCCCAGCATCCCAGACTGCTCCAAACCCCATCCAAGCTGAACTTGGACAATTTAGGGACAATTCCCTGTCCCTAAACCTTCCCTGGCTGGAGGGGTTCCCATTTTCCCTGTGAAATCCCATTAAAAGCATGGAAAACCCTGGAAAACCCTGCTGGGGATGAAACCTCTAACCCAGACCGGCTCCAAAACTTTATTCCTTTATTTAAAGCCAGGTTTGGGAATTACCCCGTGCTGGAATTTGGAGGGATTGGGAAGTACCTGGTGCTGGAATTTGGGGGGATTTGGAACACCTGGTGCTGGAATTTGGGAAGTACCTGGTGCTGGAATTTGGGGGGATTTGGAACACCTGGTGCTGGAATTTGGGAAGTACCTGGTGCTGGAATTTGGAGGGATTGGGAATTACCTGGTGTTGGAATTTGGAATTACCTGGTGCTGGAATTTGGAGGGATTGGGAATTACTTGGTGCTGGAATTTGGAAAGATTGGGAATGGGAATGACCTGGTGCTGGAATTTGGAGGGATTGGGAACACCTGGTGCTGAAATTGGGAACACCTGGTGCTGGACTTTGGGAACACCTGGTGCTGGAATTTGGAATTGCCTGGTGCTGGAATTTGGGGGAATTGGGTGCTGGAATTTGGAGGGATTGGGAAGTACCTGGTGCTGGAATTTGGGAGTTACCTGGTGCTGGACTTTGGGAACACCTGGTGCTGGAATTTGGAGGGAATGGGAACACCTGGTGCTGGAACTTGGGAACACCTGGTGCTGGAACTTGGGAACACCTGGTGCTGGAATTTGGAATTGCCTGGTGCTGGAATTTGGGGGAATTGGGTGCTGGAATTTGGAGGGATTGGGAAGTAGCTGGTGCTGGAATTTGGGAAGTACCTGGTGCTGGACACTTTGGGAACACCTGGCGCTGGAGTTCGGGAATTTCCTGTTGCTGGACTTTGGGCACACCTGGCGCTGGAATTCAGGAATTACCTGGTGCTGGAACTTGGAGGGGTCGCGGCTGCTGACGGGCACCACGCTGCCGTAGACGTGCAGCTCCCGGACGATGGAGACGCCGCCCTTGAGCTCCGGCCGGAAGGATTCCGGGGAACACTTCCGGAGGCGCAGCAGCCCCACCAGGATGTCCTGCTCGGGGTCCTCGTAGGACAGGAACGTCTCCCAGCCCCCGTTGGCCACGTAATCCCGACGGATCAGCTCCACCTGGTCCATGGACGAGGAGGAAAAGGAGGGAAAAAACAGGGAAAATCTGAGGGCGAAGCCAATTCCGTGGATCCACAAATGTGGCTCGGGACAAACAGGAAGGGGTTTTCCCTAAAGGCAGTTTGAGTCCAGATGGGAATTTGGAGGTGGCCACGTAATCCTGATGGATCCACCCAATCCAGGAGGGGATGGATGAGGAGGAAAAGGAGGGAAAAAAGGGAAAATCTGAGAGAGAAGTGGGTCCATAAATCAGAGCAAACTCCCAGGAAGGGCTTTTCCCTAAAGGCAGTTTAATTCCAGATGGGAGTTTGGAGTTGGCCACGTAATCCTGATGGATCCACCCAATCCAGGAGGGGATGGATAAGGAGGAAAGGAGGGAAAAAACAGGGAAAATCTGAGGGCGAAGCCAATTCCGTGGATCCACAAATGTGGCTCAGGACAAACAGGAAGGGCTTTTCCCTAAAGGCAGTTTGATTCCAGATGGGAATTTGGAGGTGGCCACGTAATCCTGATGGATCCACCCAACCCAGGAGGGGATGGATGAGGAGGAAAAGGAGGGAAAAAAGGGAAAATCTGAGAGAGAAGTGGGTCCATAAATCAGAGCAAACTCCCAGGAAGGGCTTTTCCCTAAAGGCAGTTTAATTCCAGATGGGAGTTTGGAGTTGGCCACGTAATCCTGATGGATCCACCCAATCCAGGAGGGGATGGATGAGGAGGAAAAGGAGGGAAAAAATGAGGAAAATCTGAGAGTGAAGCTGATTCCATGGATCCATAAATCAGAGCAAACAGGAAGGGCTTTTCCCTAAAGGCAGTTTAATTCCAGATGGGAATTCGGAGTTGGCCACGTAATCCTGATGGATCCACACCTGATCCAGGAGGGGATGGATAAGGAGGAAAAGGAGGGAAAAAACAGGGAAAATCTGAGAGCTAAGCCAATTCCGTGGATCCACAAATGTGGCTCAGGACAAACAGGAGGGGCTTTTCCCTAAAGGCAGTTTGATTCCAGATGGGAATTTGGAGGTGGCCACGTAATCCTGATGGATCCACCCAACCCAGGAGGGGATGGATGAGGAAGAAAAGGAGGGAAAAAAGGGAAAATCTGAGAGCGAAGCCGATTCCGTGGATTCAAAAATCAGAGCAAACTCCCAAGAAGGGATTCCCTAAAGGCAGTTTAATTCCAGATGGGAATTCGGAGTTGGCCACATAATCCTGATGGATCCACCCAATCCAGGAGGGGATGGATGAGGAGGAAAAGGAGGGAAAAAATGAGGAAAATCTGAGAGTGAAGCTGATTCCATGGATCCATAAATCAGAGCAAACAGGAAGGGCTTTTCCCTAAAGGCAGTTTAATTCCAGATGGGAATTCGGAGTTGGCCACGTAATCCTGATGGATCCACCCAATCCAGGAGGGGAGGGATGAGGAGGAAAAGGAGAGGGAAAAAAGGGAAATGTGTGGAGACACCAAAGATGATTCCATGGATTCTTTCACGTTCTTCAGAGTGAAGAGGAAGGGATTCCCTACAGCCAGTTTGATTCCAGATGGGAATCCCACTGCTGGGATCCCCCGTGGTGACCTCTGGCATAGGATCATGGAATCAGAATCATGTTTTCAATCCCATCCCTCTGGGAATTCCAGCCCAGCCAGGAATTCCTTCCCAAGATCTCACCCCAAGCTCCCCTTTCCCAGGGAATTCCCTCCATTCCCAGGCTGGGACTGGATCCAGCCCCATCCCAACTCCTCTCTGGGAAGGAATTTTGGGAATTCCCCGNGGGATCCAGGGGCTTCCCTGGGACTTTGGAACTCCAGGCAGGGTCTCCCTTCCCTTTTCCATCCCCGAATCCCGTAAAAACCCCTCGGGATGGATCCTGAGTGTCCTGGATCCCAGAATCCCGGAATGGTTTGGGATGGGATCCACGGACCTTCCATCCCATTCCAACCCTGACAGCTCCCAGTATTCCAGACTGCTCCAAACCCCATCCAAGCTGAACTTGGGGACAATTTAGGGACAATTCCCTGTCCCTAAACCCTCCCTGGGTTCCCCTTTTCCCTGTGAAATCCCATTAAATGTGTGGAAATTATCTGGAAAACCTCGTTGGGGATGAAACCTCTAACCCAGACCAGCTCCAAAACGCGTTTTATTCCTCCTTATCCCGACAGAATCCCTCTGTTTTCCAGGAATCGGGACCAAACCCCTCTCGGAGCCGTCACCCCAACATCTCCTGGAAGGAATAATTTCATTTTTGAGCTTTTCCCAACACCTCCCTCCTCTCCTGATGGAAAACGCCCAGGATCGGGAAAACCGCCTTCGAATCCGCTCCGGAAAATCGGATTTTTGTCCAAAATCCCCACCCCGGACAGAAATTAACGACATTAATTAGGTGGTTAATTAGAGGATCCCCCTCTCCGGACAGGGGGATGTTGTTTGTTTGTCTGCAAAGCCCCAGCAGATTTCCGTGGAAAACGTTTTTTTTGTTTTTTTTTTTCCCGGGATTTTTACTCCCGCCTGTCAGTCACTCACCCCGCCCCGGGAGCCCGAACAAAGGGAATTTTCCGCTTGGAAAAGCCCGGGATGAGCGGCGGGATGAGCGATTTGCCGTCAGTCGGCTCCCTCCCCTCCCCTCCCCGAATTTACAATTTAAATCAGATCGGCGCCGCCTCGGGCGAGAAAAAAAAAAACTCGGGAAGAGATTCCCGGGAGTCCAGGAGGGAGGGCCTCGGTTCCCTGCAGGAATCTGGGAAGGACGGGACGATTTTTGGGGGGATTTTTGTGAATTTCGGTAAAAACGGGCAGCATTTCACTCGTCGTGGAAGGGAAAAGGAGAGTAAAATTCCCTGGAAAAACCTTCCGGCTGCTGAACTCCGGGAACATTCCCCAAACTCTGGCAACCGAGCTGCTTGAAGCCCGAGGAACAAGAACTTTGGGAATTTCTGGGTGCCGACACTTCCAAATTTCCCCAGGATTTGTGGCTCGGTTTGGGAGCTGGGAATCGGGAGAGGGGTTTGATCAGGTTTGAAAAACCTGATCCAGGTTTTTCCAAACATTTCCTGTTGGAATTCAACTCATCGGAAGTCAAAAAAAGGACAAAAATCCAGGATCGTTTCGGTCCTTCCTGAACGTCAGCAAAGGAACAGGAAATTTCCGGGATATGGGCATTCCCAAATTACGGATATTCCCAAATTATGGATATTCCCGGGATGATCCCTCCCGACCCCAAAAGCATTCCAGGATTCTGGAATCTCCTGAATCATTTTTTTCTTTCTCTCCCACGAGCCCAACCATCGTTTTTTTCCCGGACTGTTTCCGGGATTTTGGGAATGGAAAGCACCACGCGTGTGCTGAATGAACGCGTTCACCCATAAAAATACATTTAAATAATTTTTTGTTTGCCTAAAATAACGTGGAAATTCACCCCAAAGAAACCTCTAAATTCTCATTCCCAACGGACGCGGGGTGGTTGCTGAATTCCCAAAAATCCGGATTTTAACAGGGAAAACAAAGGAAAAGGGGAGGTGGGTGTTTCCTGGAAGTGCCAACGCCCCAAACCCGCTGCGGTGGTTGGTTTATTCAACACCGTGATCCATGAATTTCCTCGGGAAAAAACTCCAGGGAATTTAAATTAAAAAAAAAAGGGAATTTTTTTTACCTGGTAGGGCCTGACTTTGTGGTGGATCTCCTGGATTCCGACCTCCCTCGTCCTCACGTCGCGGCACTGGGGGGTGGAAAAAAAATAAATGGGAATGGGAGGGGGAAGGAGGCGGAGCCCCGAGCATGGAAAATTCCAGAAAATCCCTGGCTTCCAAACCCCCCCGGAAGAGAGGCAGGGATGAATTCCCAACGGGAGAGGTTGGAATGGTGAAGGGAAAAATGGGGAGAAAAAAAAAAAAATAAATCGATCCCTGAGGAAAAAAATTCCCAAGCCGCAGGGCCTGGAGGGAAAGGAAATATCCAGGAAAAAAAAATAAAGTTTGGGATTGGGAAGGTGGAGCATCGGGAAGATGTGAATCCTCGAATAAAAAGGTTTGGGATTTCACCAAACTTCTTGATTTTCAAGGAAAAACCATTCCGGAAATCCCAAATATCCCATCCCAATCCCACCATCCCAGGGTGCTCCAGCTTTTCCTTGGACACTCCCAGGGATTTTCTGGGAATTCCAGCCCAGAAATTCCTTCCCAAATCCCATTTTTTTTTCCTCTTTCCCAGGGAATTCCCTCCATTCCCAGCCTGAGACTGGATCCAGCCCCATCCCAAATCAACTCCGGTAAAGAATTTTGGGAATTCAGGACTCCAGGAAGGGTCTCCCTTCCCTTTTCCATCCCCAAATTCCATAAAAACCCCTCAGGATGGATCCTGAGCGTCCTGGATCCCAGAATCCCAGAATTCTTTGGGATGGGATTCAGATTTGGGAGTTTCTCTCTCCAATTGTTCCCTCAGAGAAAGGCAGGAGGATTCAAAAAGGAATTTTTCTCCCCCCCTTTTCCCTCTGATTTCCAGGGCTCCAATTCCGCTCAAGAAATGGGAAAAAATTGGGAAAAAATTGAGGAGAAAATGGGGGAAAAATGGGGAAAAAATGGGGAAAAGTTGGGGAAAAAATGGGGGAAAAATGGAGAACAATTGGAAAAAATTGGGGAAAAAATGGAAAAAAATTGGGGGGAAAATGGTAAAAAAATGGAGAAAATTTGGAAAAAAATGGGAAAAAATTGAGGATAAAATGGGGGAAAAATGGAGAAAAAATGGAGAAAAAATGGAAAAAATGAGGAAAAATTGTGAAAAAAGGGGAAAAAATGGGGGGAAAATGGGAAAAAAATTGTGAAAAAATAGGAAAAAAATGGGGAAAAATGGGAAAAATTTTGTGAAAAAAATGGGGAAAAATTGTGAAAAAATGGGAAAAATGGGGGAAAATGGGAAAAAAATTGTGAAAAAATAGGAAAAAAATNGGAAAAAATGGGGGGAAAATGGGAAAAAAATTGTGAAAAAATAGGAAAAAAATGGGGAAAAATGGGGGGAAATGGGAAAAATTGGGAAAATGGGGGGAAAAAAGGAGAAAAATTGGAATAAAATGGGAAAAAAAGGGGAAAAATTGGAAAAAACGGGGAAAAAAATCTCAACACAACCAGCTCTCCCTCAACACAACCAGCGAGGGGTTTTCTTCCATTATTTATTATTTTTTAAAAATAATTATTAAGTATTTTATGGTGTTTTATTATAAAGGAATACGAACTATTAATAAAAGCGTTTTACAAAACGTTTGAATTTATGATGAGTTATTTTTTTACGGTCTAAAAATTATTTTTAAAGGAATTTTAAAGTATTTTATGACGTTTCATGATAAAGGAATACGAATTATTTATAAAAAAATGTTTCATAAAACGGTTTATATTATTATTAATTATTTTTTTTTTTTTAAATGTTACCTGCGTCCCAAGGTCCTTCATCCTGGCCAGGGCGAGCTCCCTCAGGTTCCCGTGCTCCACCCCGGAGCTGACCAGAGGCATTGGGATATCCCTGCAAAAAAAAAAGGGGAAAATCCAAAATTTTTAAACAGCTGGATCAGCAGGGAATTCACCAAAAAACATCATCCAAAAATCCCAAATTTGCTCAGATCCCCAAATCCGCCGAATCCCCAAATTCTCTGAATCCCTTTGGTGTCGAGGCTTTTGGTTGGATTGGAAATAAAACACAACTGAGAGAAGGGGGGAAGAAAAAAAAAAAAAAAAAGAAGGGAAAAGCAGAAGAAAAAAAGGAAAAGATGAAGATTTGAGTGAAAAAAACCACCCTGAATATAAATCTTTAACAATCCTAAAAAAAATTTTTTTTTTTCTTGGTTCTTCACGTGGGAATCTGGGAGGGAATAAAGGCATCGTCCAGATGTTCATAAATATCTGTTGCTGGAGAAATCGGGAAATTTGGGGGAAAATCCATCAGAATGACAACTTTTCCATAGTGGGATTTTGGGATATTTCACTTAAAAAGTGGGGAAAGTCCTGCTGGGAATTCCAGGCCTTTCCCATGGGAATGTAAATCCCAGCCTGAGGATGGCAGGAATCCCAAGATCTCCAAGGGAGGAGCCAAAAAGGAAAATTTGGGAGCAGCTTTGGCCTCCCAGGTGGTTTTGTCCCACAGGGGTGAGGAAATTGGGATCCCCCTTTTTTTTTTAGGGAAGGGAGGATTTCTGATTTCGGGATGGGGCTCGGAGTGTTGGCTCATCCCGCCCCACCCCGATAAAATCCCACATGTTCATCCCCAAAATCCCTCAGATTTCCAGGAAAATCGGGGACCAGCTGTGCACCAAACATTCCTGGGTGAGTTTTTTCCTCATCTGAACATCCCCAAAATCCCACCCGGAGCTCGGGATGCTCAGGGAATTGGGGCTGTTAATGAATTGATGAATTAATTAATGAATCAATTAATCAATCCTGGATCTGGCTCAGGTCCTGGTGGATTTTCCTTCCCACCCATGAGCAGCTCCTGGGTTTGGCAGGAGCTGGGTGAAAAAAAAATAAAGGAATTGAAGGATCCTAAACCTGATCCTTGTTTGGACACTGGGAAAGAGGGAAGAAAAAAAAAAGAAAAAAAAAAAGGGAATTTTCTTTGACTTTGTAGAACAAAAATAAAGAAAATCCCAACCCTGACACCTCCCACGATCCCAGGCTGCTCCAAGCCCCCATCCAACCTCTCCTGGGACAATTCCAGGCATGGCAATTCCCAAAATCCCATCCCTCCCCGCCCTCCGTGGGAATCCTTTCCCTGTGTCCCGTCCCTCCAAGCTTTCCCTGGGAAAAAGGAAAAAAAAAAAAAGGATTTATTTATTTTTTTTTTCCCTACAAACCCACAGGATCTGGGGATAATAACTCCTCGTGTCTTGCCCAGAACTCCGAGGAAAATTCCTTTATCCAGGGATTCCTCTTGAGTCAATAAAGACCCTGCAGAGGCCACAAAAATTCCCTCCAAAGAGCTGCAATTTTTGGGGAAAAAACGAGCGTTTTCACGCGGAGGACACTCGGATCCACGGGGATAATCCAAGGAATAACAATCACGGAGCAGCTCCAAAAACATCAGGCCGGGCGGATTTTCCCTCCAGGAACGCGGATAAAATAATCCCGACGCTTTCCTATCCCGGGTTTTTAACTAAATCCAGGGAATTTTAACCGAAATCCCGCGGATAAAAGGTGGATTACAACCCAGAGCCGCTCACCCACCCGCTGGGGGGGAGCCAAGGGAATTAAAACGCGGGTGGGAAAAGGGAGGAAGAAAAAAAAAGTTTTTTCTTTTTTTTTTCTTTTTGCAGGAAATAAAAAAAAAAAGCGAGGAATGGGGTTTTTCCCGTGCCCGCTTTGGAGCATCCGGACCAACTCCAGCCTCCCCCCTGGACAATCCCAGCTCATTTAAATGCTGAATAAATTCGGGATAAAGGGGGTTAAATGCTGACACTATTAAAGTTAACGAGCAATTTGCCAGCCGTGTTTGTTTCACCTCCTGGTCTTCCCAACATTTGCATTCCTTGGGTTTCTCGGGGAGCAGCTGATGGGGAACTCCCAGGGAAATTCTGGGATCTGGCTCTGGGCTCGGCCCCGTTTTTGAGGAAAAGGTTTTTTTTTCCCCTCGTTTTTGAGTCATCGGAGTGAGAGGAAAATCCATAAAAACACCGAAATCCGAGGAAAAATAAAAACCCCTGGAGGTGAGTGATGCTCCTCCTGGGGATGATGAGGATCCCAAATATTTGGGATAAACGGGATGTTTTTTTTGGGAATATTCGGGGATATTTGGGATTAATAAATTTGGGATTGACGATCGGCCTGAGAGATGTCTTCTCCTCCAAGCACTCACTGGCAGCAGCTAATTTTTAATAAAATCCCCAATTTCACAGAATCGTGGAATTATTAAGGTTGGAAGAGACTTTTGGATCATCAACGACGGGTGTTAAATCCCGGCCTCAGGGGATCCACATCCACAGGATCCTAAACAACTCCAGGGATGGTGATTCCACCTTTTCCAAGCCTTTTTCCCTGGATTTCCTGGAGCAGGGAGATTTATTTTTTTGGTGGTGGTGTTTTATCGGTGGTGCTTCCCCCACCACCCCCAGCTCAATAAATGGATTATTTTGGGTTTGGGATAGACACAAACACTGGGATTTTCCTCCAAAATCCGGTCCCAGGGGATGAGGATTGCAGAGAGCGGCTCTCAAGGCTTGGGATGGTGGAATTCCGGATGGTTTGGGTGGGAAGGGACCTCAAATCCCATCCCATTCCAACCTCCCGCTATCCCAGGGTGCTCCAGAGCCCGTCCAACCTCTCCTTGGGTGCTCCCAGGGATGGAGCAGCCTCAGTTTCCCTGGGAATTCCAGCCCGCTCCCAGGGAAGAACCCCTTCCCAACATTCAATCTAAACGTTTCCCGGTTTTCCCAATATAACTGGGATTTCCCAGTGTTTAATCCCGATTTTTCAACCTAAACCCGCTCTCAGTTCAAATTTTGTTCAACCAAATCCGTGCTGGGAGCAGCCCACGGATGATTCAGGATTTTGGGATATCCACGACTCCACCATTTGGGAATCTTGGCTTCGTCCATTATCCTGCTCCCAACTCACACAACGTCGCCAAAAAGCAACTTAAGAATCCCAGGACTTGGCAGAGGAGGGGTAAAAAATCCCAGATTTCCACGAGGAAGTTCCAGGCAGCAGGAAAAGGGGAAAGATTCCTGCCATCCCAAAGAACAAACCTGCTGGACTTTAGATCCTGATGGTGCCATGAAAAAAAAAACAAAAAAAAGGGAAAAAAAAATTTGTGAGGATTGCAGGGAAGCTCCCAGCCCTGACCAGGAATTCCCAAATTTCCTGCCTCATCCCACGCAAGGCTCCTCCTCATTTTCTTATCCATTTTCTTATTTTCCAATCAATGCTCACGTTCCTTAATTTTTTTTTTTGTTATTTTTAGAAGGTTCAGGGGTGGAATTAAATGAGCTTTAAGGTCCTTTCCAGCCTGAATCATTCCACAATCCTGGGATTTTCCATTTTCCCTCCCAGATTCACATTTGTGCCCACATTTATCCTTCCAGAAAGAGACTGATGCTGCCCAGCACGTAATTCCAAGTTATTTTCCTGAAAACAGGGATTATTCCAGGATTTACCAGGCTGTAGCACCAACAGTTTCAGCTCTAAAAGGAATTATCCCGAAAAAAAAAAAACAAACACTTTTTCCTGGCTTGTTCATATTCCAGACCAAGACTTTAAGGAGTTTTTCAGATCTCTTGATTTACAGAAAAATCCCTGAGTCTGATGCTAAAATTCCCTGGATTCCTTCTCGTTCCAGGTGTCAAATTTCCCTGGATTCCCTCTCATCCCATCTCCCATTCCAGATGTCAAATTTCCCCGGATTTTCTCTCATTCCAGATGTCAAATTTCCCTGGATCCCATCTCCCATTCCAGGTGTCAAATTTCCCCAGATTCCCTCTCATTCCAGATTTCAAACTTCCCTGGATTCCCTCTCATCCCATCTCCCATTCCAGATGTCAAACATCCCAGAATTCCCTCTCATTCCAGATGTCAAACATCCCCAGATTCCCTCTCATTCCACATGCCATACTTCCCTGGATTTTCTCTCATGCCAGATGTCAAACATCCCCAGATTCCCTGAATTCCAGATGTCAAACATCCCAGAATTCCCTCTCATTCCAGATTCCAAACTTCCCTGAGTTCCCTCTCATACCATTCCCACTTCCTGCTGGTGCATCCTCTTTTCCAAAGCTGCTTCCCAGCTCTTTTACTTTCTATGTCCTCATAAATCAACATGATTTTGAACAAAAATTACATTTTAAATGATTTACAAACTCCGCTTTTATCCCTGAATCCTGGTTTTCTTCCCCAAATCCACCCAGCGTTTCCGGCCTTCAGCCACTTCCTCCCCTGGGAATTCCCTCTGCTCATTCCCACCCTGCTGCAATCCCAGGCAAAAATCAAGGAAAAGGTGAGGAATCCTGCATGAGGCTTCCTGGGACAGGATCATGGGATCCATCCATTATCCACCATAGGACTCATCCAATTGCCCATCACGTGATCCGTCCAATTATCCATCATGGGATCCATCCCATTATCCATAATGGGATCCATCCCATTATCCACCGTGGGATTCATCCCATTATCCATCATGGGACCCATCCAAATGCCCATCACAGGATCCATCCCATTATCCATCACAGGATCCATCCCATCACCCATCACGGGATCCATTCCATTATCCATCATGGGATCCACCCAATTAATTATCCATCATTAGATCCATCCCATCACCCATCATGGGATCCATCCCATTACCCATCACAGGACCCATCCCATTATCCATCATTGAATCCATCCATTTAATTATCCATTATGGGATCCATCCCATTATCCATCACAAGATCCATCCACTTAATTATCCATCACTGAATCCATCCAATTATCCATCATGGGATCAATCCCAATATCCATCATGGGATCCATCATGGGATCCACCAAATTTATTATCCACCTTGGGATCCATCCAATTAATCATCCACCATGGGATCCACCCAGTTATCCATCACAGGATGCATCCCATTATCCATCATGGAACCCATCCAATTATGCATCACAGGATTCATCCATTTATCCATGATGGGATCCATCATGGGACCCACCCAATTTATTATCCACCATAGGATCCATCCCATTATTATCCATGACAGGATCCATCCCATTATCCCTCATGAGATCCATCCAATTCATTATCCATGACAGGATCCATCATGGAACCCATCCAATTATGCATCACAGGATTCATCCCTTTATCCATCATGGGATCCATCCAATTAATTATCCATCATGGGATCTATATCCCATTATCCATCATCGAATTCATCCCATTACAGGATCCATCCCATTATCCACCATGGGATCCACCCAATTACCCACCATGGGATCCATCCAGTTAATTATCCATCATGGGACCCATCCCATTATCCATCTTGGGATCCATCCAATTAATTACCCACCATGGGACCCATCCAATAAATTATCCATCATGGGATCCACCCAGTTAATTACCCACCGTGGGATCCATCCAATTAATTATCCACCATGGAACCCATCCAATTAATTATCCATCAGGGGATCCATCCCATTATCCATCATTGAATCCATCCCATTACCCATTACAGGATCCATCCCATTATCCATCACGGGATCCATCCCACTATCCATCTTGGGATCCACCCAATTTATTACCCACCGTGGGATCCATCCAATTAATTATCCACCATGGAACCCATCCAATTAATTATCCATCACGGGATCCATCCCACTATCCCTCAGGATCACCCCAGCCCCGGGTGCTGCCCCCGGTGGAAGTGCCGCCTCCGGAAATTTCCGGGCGTTTCCCACCTCCCAAGCTCCTCATCCCTCCTGGCCTTTCCCACCCGAACCGACAGGGAGCAGCTTTAAGATCTTCGCCTAATTAACAATTAAGGCCGGGAGATAACGAAGGCTGAGTTGGATTGGGCTGCAATGAAAGAACTAAAGCTGGAAGCCCATCCCGGAGCAGGGAGATGATTCCAGGCGGGAATCACTTACCTCTGGACACGGTACACGCGCGTCCAGGGCGGCACCAGGGCCAGGATCCTGGCCACCAGATCCACCAGGGTGCTGGGGGGGTAACTCCGGTATCTCCCGGTTTTCCAGAGCTCGTAGAGCCCCGTGCCGCGGATCACCAGCGTCGGGTACAGCTTCATCCCGTCGGGGCGGAACGCGGGGTTCTCAAAAAACTCCTGGAGAAAGAGGGAAAAAAAAAAAAAAAGAGGGGGGGGGAGAAAAAGAA
>VXBN01003834.1:5453-27325 GCA_013397395.1 Sinosuthora webbiana | reverse complement strand
TGTCCCTGATCTCTTGGTGTCCCTGCCCTGTTGTTGGTGTCCCCTGCCCTGTTGGTGGTGTCCCTGCCCTGCTGGTGGTGTCCCCTGACCTGTTGATGTCCCTGATCTCTTGGTGTCCCTGCCCTGTTGGTGTCCCCTGCCCTGTTGGTGGTGTCCCTGCCCTGCTGGTGGTGTCCCTGCTGGTGTCCCTGCCCCTGTTGGTGTCCCTGCCCTGCTGGTGTCCCCTGCCCTGTTGGTGGTGTCCCTGCCCCGTTGATGTCCCCTGCCCTGTTGGTGTCCCCTGACCTGTTGGTGTCCCTGATCTCTTGGTGTCCCCTGCCCTGTTGGTGGTGTCCCCGCCCCCGCTGATGTCCCCTGACCTGTTGGTGTCCCTGGCCACGTCCTCGTAGACGCTCTGCACGCCGATCTCCAGGCGGGTGCAGCCGTAGCTCAGCATGGCGCTGAGGTGCTGCCGCAGGCAGTAGTCCGGCCGCGTCTCGATGGTGATCCCCACGCACTTGGTCAGGCTCCTCTCCGAGTACCTGCAGGGGAATTAAAAATAAAATAAAAAATTCCCATCCTGGCTCAAAATCCACGAGTTTCGGGTTCAAAGTGAGCCGGGGAAGAGTTTCCGGCGTCTTGCAGGGGAGGGTTTTTAAAAGGTTAAAATTCGCCGCGGTGTTTTGGCGGGACGACGCGTGAAAACGCACGTTGATGCAATCTGGGTTGTGTTAATTAATTGGGGTTGTAATTAATACAGTCTGGGGGTTGTTTCGGGTCTGTGGCAGCCTGGAGGGGATGCACAAGGAGATGCACCACAAAAAAATCCCATAAAATCCCTCGGGGGGCGAGCAGTTCCTCGCTGAAGGAATCCAACAGAAGCAGAATTCGTTGTTTTAGACTTTTTTTTTCTCCTTTTGTGCCCTTTATCACTGGAGGTCTAACGAAGACTAATTACTCCAGCTGGTAAAAAACCCCACTGCTGATGACAAATGGGAAGTCGCTGCCCTGGGAGAGAGGGGAAAAAAAGGAAAATAATAAAAAAAAAACCCAAAAAAAACCCCGAACCGAAGTTCACAAAAGGAAACCATCGATCCCCACCATCACCAGCGAGGAGAAAAAAAAATCCCCTTTTCACAAGAGAATCGATTCCCTGGAGCATTTCTCCCGGACTTTAAGGTGGTTTTGTAACAAAACCGCAGCGCAGATTTACAGCAGGCAGAGGGGGAGATTCTTTAGGAACTGCAGAGAGAACCTGGATAAACCCCAACCCCGGGATATTCCAGGGGACATCAGTATCTTTAACGGCCCCAAACGATGATTTTTGGGTGGTGACAGGAAACGCTGCTGAAAAAAAAAAGGGGACACCTTGAGGGAGAGAGGGATGTTGCTCCCAAATCCAAAGGATGACTAAGTTCAGCTCTTTATGAGGAGCCTGTAAAGATTCATCATCATCCCGTCGCTGGAAATTTCCGAATGGAAATAAAAGCTCTCAGAGCAGCACGGAACACAATTCCCCCCCTTTGCAAAAAAAAAACCCGATCAAAATCCTTCAAACCTCCAAAAACAAAAACAAAAAAAAACCCCAAGTGGGCTCAGACTCATTAAAAAAATATTAACTCCCTTCAAACTGTTCAAATCTATATAAAGACCGAGATGTCTGGGGGACGGGCTGTCAAGAGAAGCGTCTATTAAAAAAAAAAAAACAAACCCAAAACCCAAAAAAACCCACCCCAAATAAAAACTCCGTGAAAACATTTCCAAGTTTGTGGCTCGCTGATCTGACAGCCCAACGGCACCGATTGTTTACCACGTCAGGGCAAACGCTGCCAAAGTGTGATTCATTAACGGCAGACTCCCAAACACCCGCTTTGGAAGACGTGATTTGCAAAAATTAAAAAGGGAGAGAAATCGGAGCGAAAGAGAGAGAGAGAGAGAGAGAAAGAGGGGGGGAAAAAAGAAGAAAAAACCAAAAGTCTCCAGATAACTCGGGACAAACGGAACCCGCTCCTATCAACGCCTAAAATCAGGGTGGAAATACAGAGGGGAGCTAAAAATAATGAAATCGCCGTCGTTTGCGGAAGAAAGAAAGAGAAATTTGATTTTTTTTTTTTTTTTTTTTTTTTTTGGTGCCCTTTCCTCCGCTCGCCAGCTCTAAAGGTTCACTTGGACATTCAACGTTTTCTCCTGTCTGCAAAAGGAGAAGTCTGCTCCATTCAGAACCTGCCGCCAAAGGCCGGGATCTCATCGGTCCGGAGGCCAGACACAAGAAATGTCAGAAGTGGACGCGAATTAAAAGCTTTAGAGGATTTTACATAACCTGCCAATTTTCTGCAGGGAATTATCACAGAGCGCCCGCAAAAAGCCGAGCTGGGTATTATTACCCGGCACAAAGCCGCATTATACAACTAAATTACATTTTGATATTTTATTTTATTTTTTTTAAAATAACCTATCTGACGCTGTTTTATATTAGATTTTCACGTTTTCCCAGTGCTGTGGAACAGAGCTCGGGGAGCTCGGAAGGGCAGGAAACACCGGACGAGGGGCAACTCCTAAATGTGGATTTACATCAGGACAGGATGGGATTTAAGGGGTTTTTTTTTTAACCAAATTGTGAGGAGGGTCTCTTAGTTTAAAGCACGGCCAGATCCAAGACAGCAAGGGGAAAAAAAAAAAACAACCCACAGGAAAACTGATGTGTGCTCAGGAATAACACCTTGAGCAGCGGGAAAAGCTCCTGAATCCCAAAAATTCCAGAATGGTTTGGGTTGGAAGGGACCTTAAAGGTCTTTTCAGACACCTTCCACTATCCCAAGTGGCTCCAACCTTGGCCTTGGACACTTGCAGGGATGAGGCAGCCGCAAATTCCCTGAGAATTCCATTCCAGGGCCTCCCCACCCTCACAGGGAGGAATTCCTTCCCAATATCCCACCCAAACCTCCTCTTTCCCAGTGGGAAGCCATTCCTTCCGCTTGTCCCTCTCCAGTTCTCTGGATGAGCCAAGAATCCACCAAAACCCCCTCCAGGAATCTCCAAAATTTCAGGCTGCGCTGCCACGGAGGAATCAAGGAGTCAGACCCAAGGAGTTTTGTCTCCTGTCCGTCAATTGCTCCCAAAATCCCGGGAAGGTTTGGGTCGGAAGGGCCCTTAAAAAGCTCGTCCTGACCCCACATCCCAAAAACGCTCTCGGATTGGAACTCTTGCATCATCCCCAGCCCTATTCTCAGCTCTCCTCCAGCTTTTTGCGGCCTCCTGCTACCAAAAAAAGCCGCCCGGCTCCGCAGCCGCGCCGTCACCGCATCCAGCTGGGACACGATTTGCCTATTCCCATCCAATTTCCCACTATTTATGCAGCCAGGGGTAATTTGGCGGCTGAATCACACAAGAAAGCTCATGATCCTGTGACTTCAACCCGAATTTATTTATTTTGTTGGTTTTTTTTTTTCTTTTTTTTTTCCAGAGATTTCGGTGCCGCTCAGAATAGAATCCTTCCCCCGTTCCTAGAAAAACCGCCGGATGGTTTTTTTCCCCCCCATCCCGCTGCAGTTTGCCGTAGAACACCCAGGATTTGTCCCTGATCTCTCCCCAGCTCCAGGATGGATGGATGGCTGCTGCCAGCCCTGAGAAATGAGCGTTTGAACGCAATTTTAAACATGAGCCCAGGGGCAGGAACAGCAGAATCCCATTAGAAACCAGCGGGGTTAACGACAAGTCATTTCCTGCTCCGGAAATCCAGGGAACGGGTGAAACCTTGTCCTCTTTTTTTTGGTTGTTTTTTTTTTTGGTGTCAGACATCTGCTCCGGGTCAAATCTGCAGAGTTTTGGGGACATTCCACATTTCTGTGAGCTCAGGGAGAGGTTCCAGGGGGATTTATGGTGGCAGTGGACACGGTGGATTTGCCAGCGCTGGATCTTTACGGACGACAGAGCTCCAGCCACGGATCCGGGCAGGAATCCCGTGGTTTTGGGAACAGGGAATTGCCTCTTTCCAAGGAGGAAAATCTGGGAAGCGGGACACGGAGAGCTCGGAAGGGAGGGACTTCAGGATGCCCACACTCAAAAGGTCAAGGCTTGATGAAGAATTCCTGATGGAACTTGATTAATTGGGCAGAGAAAACCCAGAGAGATTCGATGGACCCGAGCCGAGAGCTCCACCCATGACCAGGGAAATCGTGGAATCATGGAATGGTTGGGATTCATGGACCTTCAATCCCATCCCCTTCCAGCCCCGACACCTCCCACGGTCCCAGGGTGCTCCAACCTTTCCTTGGGCACTGCCACGGCTTCTCTGGGAATTCCAGCCCAGCCAGGAATTCCTTGCCAAGCTCCCCTTTCCCAGCTAAGTTGGGATTTTTCCCCAAAAAGGTCAGGAAGGGAAGGATTTGGGGTGGGAATTCTTCCCTCCCCTCCTCCAGGGACCTCAAAGCTCCTCCCGTTCCATTCCGTGGGCACGGAATGTTTCTGCCATCCCAAACTGAAGGATTTCCCCTGGAAAAGCAATTCCTGCACCCAGGGGTTCCATCCTCCCTCCCTGGTGGCTTTCCCAGCCCGTGGAATCCTGGAATTCCAGACTGCTTTGGGTGGGATTCATGGACCTTCAATCCCAGCCCGTTCCAGCCCCGACACCTCCCACCATCCCAGGGTGCTCCAGTCTTTCCCTGGACACTCCCAGGGATCCAGGGATTCTCTGGGAATTCCAGCCCAGCCAGGAATTCCTTCCCAAGTGCCCCTTTCCCAGTGGGAATTCCATTCCCTGCCTCCTGCCCCTCCAGCCCTTTATCCCAAATCCCAGCTCTCCTTTCCCTCTGGAAAAGGCTCCGAGGATTCCCTGGATCCTTCCCTGATCCAGCTGCACATTCCCAGCTCTCCCAGCCTGGGATTGGATCCAGCCCCATCCTGACTCCTCTGTAGGAGGGAATTTTGGGATCCAGGGGCTTCACTGGGAACTGGGGACTCCAGGCAGGGTCTCCCTTCCCTTTTCCATCCCCGAATTCCATAAAAACCCCTCGGGACGGATCCTGAGTGTCCTGGATCCCAGAATCCCGGAATGGTTTGGGATGGGATTGAAGGTCCATCAATCCCATCCCAGGGACACTTCCCACCATCCCGGGGTGATCCAAACCCACCCAGGGACACTCCCAGGGATTCTCTGGGAATTCCTTCCCAGGATCCCACCCCGAGCTCCCCTTTCCCAGTGGGAATTCCATTCCCTGGCTCCCATCCCTCCAGCCCTTTTCCCAGATCCCAGCTCTCCTGGAGCCCCCTGTGGCTCGGGAAGTGGCTCAGAGGATTCCCTGGATCCTTCTCCATGCGAACGCTCCCAGCTCTCCCAGCCCAGCTCCACGGGAGACCAATTTTCCCAACAAACCCCCTGGAATATTTCTCCTCCCGCTCCCCTGGAACACGGAATTATTTGGTCCTCGGCACCGCCCGAGGATCCCCCCGCACCATCCCGGGGAAAATCAGGCATCGAGACAAGGGAACGGCACGAGATGGGAGAGAGGGGCAATTTTAATAACAGGCTGACCACCGAGGTTCATTATGCAAACGAGGCAGCTGCCAAGTCATGCAAATGAGGGCCCACAGAAAGCCCTGAAAGATTCGCGCAGACAGACCTCGTGAAGTCGGTGATTATACAGCGCTGTCTGAAATAAAGGCGAGATGATTAATTTTAACCGCCGCCGAAATCTTCCCAGTGAGTTTGGGGAGAACGCCGCCGGCATCAAACGGAGCCTCAGATCAGGACCTGCCTCTTAAATAAACTTAATTTTTTTGGGTTTTTTTTTAGATCTAGAAGGCAGCCACTCCTCCGCCAGACGCGGGGTCCCCGAACTCTTTCTCCCTCGGAGGAAAAAGCAGCTCCGCTAACGAAGCCTCTCCATTGAACTCCGCTCTCAGGACAAAAGTCTCTCGTCAGCTGAGAGAGCCGAAGATCAAAGGCTCAATTCTTTACAGCCGGAGCCGGGGGCAGCTTCCCAAATCCCCAGCCGGGACGGGGATGGCCGGGAGCCAAGGCGGCGCCGGAGCGGCGCACGGAACTCCGGCAGAAAAACAGGCGAATATCACACCTGGAAACAAATTCTTTGGTTTGCTCATTTTGGAGGCAGAGAATAGAAAAACACCCGAAAAAAGAGGAGGAGGAAGATGGAACCACACCTGGAAACCAATTCTTTGGTTTGCTCATTTTGGAGGCAGAGAATAGAAAAACACCCGAAAAAAGAGGAGGAGGAAGATGGAACCGCACCTGGAAACCAATTCTTTGGTTTGCTCATTTTGGAGGCAGAGAATAGAAAAACACCCGAAAAAAGAGGAGGAGGAAGATGGAACCGCACCTGGAAACCAATTCTTTGGTTTGCTCCTTTTGGAAGCAGAGAATAGAAAAAGACCCAAAAAAAGAGGAGGAAGATGGAACCGCACCTGGAAACCAATTCTTTGGTTTGCTCCTTTCGGAGAGGCAGAGAACAGAAAAACACCCCAAAAAAAAGAGAAGGAAGAAGATGGACCCACCTGGAAAACAGTTCTTTGGTTTGCTGCTTTTGGAGATGAGAGAACAGAAAAACACCCCAAAAAAAAGAGCAGGAAGAAGATGTACCGGAAGCAGCAGAAGCTGCAAGAAGAAGAGGTTGAAAGAGTGAAGCAAAGAGAAGCGATTGCCAGAAAATATTTAGGAAAGAAGGATCTAAACCGACTCAAAAAGTTGCCTGCTGGACATTCCAGCACCGCTCCATCCCTGGAAGTGTCCAAGGCTGGGCTGGGCTTCCACCTGGTCCAGTGGAAGGTGTCCCTGCCCATGGCAGGTCCCTTTAAGGTCCCTTCCCGCCCAAACCATCCCATCGTTTTGTGATTCCTGAAGGCAAAGACGGAATAAATTGTACAAATGTTTGTCATGACAATGGTTTGGGTTCCATTTCCCATAAAGAAGTGGTGCTCCAAATCCAGCAGGGTGAGTGGTCACAGCTGGGCAGGAGAAGGCCCCGATGCTCATCCCAGAAAAACCCCGGACAAAACCAAACCAGGAAACATCTGCAAACTCAGAACCACGGAATTATTGCACCCCCAGGATCATGGAGTGCAGCCATCCCCCAGCACTGCCAAGGCCACCATTGATCCGTGTCCCCAGGTGCCACATCCACAGGGATTTTTAATCCCTCCACCCCTGCTCTGGGCAGCCCCTTCCAGGCAGGAATTGCTCCCAACATCCAACCTGAACCTGCCCTGGCACAGCCTGAGGTCATTCCCTCTCACTCTGACCCTGTTCCTTGGGAGAAATCCCAATTCCACTTGGCTGTCCCCTCCTGTCAGGGAATTCCAGAGAGGAAAATTCCATCCTGAGCCTTCTTTTCTCCAGGCTGAGCCCCTTTCCCAGCTCCCTCAGCTGCTCCTGGTGCTCCAAACCCTTCCCTGGACACGCTTCAGCCCCTCCATGTCCTTCTGGGAGGACAGAAGTGTCCTTAGAAAAGACCCTCTGGGTCTTGTGGGAAGAGTGGCAAGTTTGAAGGGTTGGGATGAGAAAAATTAAAGAGTTTTAATCAGTGACCAAAGGAGCCCTGGGCCAGGAAAGCTCCTGGTCTGAACTCGGGGAAGAGCAAAGCCTGGGAACATCCAGCACCTCAAACAGATTTAACGTGTCATAAACAAACCCCTCCTGGTGCCCTGGACCAACAGGGACACTGCTCAGTGACATCTGCACTTGTAGAATCAAGTCCAAAAATGACCCCACAGGTGTTCTGCAGAGGAAACTGTCACTATAACCCACGAGGATCTCGTGTACCACAACCTCACCCCTTACTTAAATCACCTCCCTTGATCCTGATCTCTAACAACTCAGCTTTACCACAGGGCGGTCTGTGAAACAGAGCCAGCAAGAATTCATCCAGCATCCACAACTCCCTGTGAACGAACCCGGAATCGGGGAATATTCTGACAAAGCAGGTGGCATCTTGCTCAGCTGACAAGTTTCAAGAGCTGAAGGTCTGATGATTGCCCAGAGCAGGCATTTCTGATAGCTCAAATGCCAATTATTTGACTCTCTGCTGCTCCCTTTTTTATTACAGAATTTTTATTACAACGTTTCAGCGCTTGCTTTATCGCCAGCGCCGGGACTATGACAGAACAGTTTGGTTTCTTAGCAGCATCAGCTTGCCGAGGCTCAAGCTTTCAAATCCTGAAGGAAGTTACTAAAAATACACCCATTTATTGACTAAAACACTGTCTACCAATTTTGACAAGGTAACAGTATCTATGCCTGCTAAAAGATAAGGGAGAACAACTTTTTTTCTCCGTGAGACGCCACCAACAGATAACTGCGCTCCCTCCTGCTGTGTGTCATTTGGTTCAAAATCCAAAATGGGATCCTGTCTGAGGTAAAAACCTAACACACACCCATCTTCTTCTTTTTCTCAATGTTTTTATCGCATTTTAACCCCAAGGAATGGCTCTACCACCCAAAAATCCCTCCCAAGAAGAAAAGGCCCAGCACGAGCACAAGTGGCTCAGTTATGAGACGCTTCAGGCCTAATCCATTCTGAGGTAAAAACTCTAAAAAACACACATTTTCTCTTCTTTCTCAGTATTTTTAACACATTTTAACCCCAAGGAATGGCTCTGCCACCCAAAATTCCCCTGAAAAAAAAGGCACAGCATGAACAGAAATGGCACAGTTAAGAGACACTTCAGGCCTAATCCATTCTGAGGTAAAAACTCTAAAAAACACACATTTTCTCTTCTTTCTCAGTATTTTTAACACATTTTAACCCCAAGGAATGGCTCTGCCACCCAAAATTCCCCTGAAAAAAAAGGCACAGCATGAACAGAAATGGCACAGTTAAGAGACACTTCAGGCCTAATCCATTCTGAGGTAAAAACTCTAAAAAACACACATTTTCTCTTCTTTCTCAGTATTTTTAACACATTTTAACCCCAAGGAATGGCTCTGCCACCCAAAATTCCCCTGAAAAAAAAGGCACAGCATGAACAGAAATGGCACAGTTAAGAGACACTTCAGGCCTAATCCATTCTGAGGTAAAAACTCTAAAAAACACACATTTTCTCTTCTTTCTCAGTATTTTTAACACATTTTAACCCCAAGGAATGGCTCTGCCACCCAAAATTCCCCTGAAAAAAAAGGCACAGCATGAACAGAAATGGCACAGTTAAGAGACACTTCAGGCCTAATCCATTCTGAGGTAAAAACTCTAAAAAACACACATTTTCTCTTCTTTCTCAGTATTTTTAACACATTTTAACCCCAAGGAATGGCTCTGCCACCCAAAATTCCCCTGAAAAAAAAGGCACAGCATGAACAGAAATGGCACAGTTAAGAGACACTTCAGGCCTAATCCATTCTGAGGTAAAAACTCTAAAAAACACACATTTTCTCTTCTTTCTCAGTATTTTTAACACATTTTAACCCCAAGGAATGGCTCTGCCACCCAAAATTCCCCTGAAAAAAAAGGCACAGCATGAACAGAAATGGCACAGTTAAGAGACACTTCAGGCCTAATCCATTCTGAGGTAAAAACTCTAAAAAACACACATTTTCTCTTCTTGCTCAGTATTTTTACCACATTTTAACCCCAAGGAATGGCTCTACCACCCAAAATCCCTCTGAAAAAAAAAGGCACAGCATGAACAGAAATGGCACAGTTAAGAGACGCTTCAGGCCTAATCCATTCTGAGGTAAAAACTCGAAAAAACACACATTTTTTCCTCTTTCTCAATGTTTTTATCACATTTTCACCCCAAGGAATGGCTCTACCACCCAAAATCCCTCCCAAGAAGAAAAGGCACAGCACGAGCACAAGTGGCTCAGTTCAGACACCTCAGGCCTAATCCATTCTGAGGTAAAAACTCGAAAAAACACACATTTTTTCCTCTTTCTCAATGTTTTTATCACATTTTCNAGGGAGAACAACTTTTTTTCTCCGTGAGACGCCACCAACAGATAACTGCGCTCCCTCCCGCTGTGTGTCATTTGGTTCAAAATCCAAAATGGGATCCTGTCTGAGGTAAAAACCTAACACACACCCATCTTCTTCTTTTTCTCAATGTTTTTATCGCATTTTAACCCCAAGGAATGGCTCTGCCACCCAAAATTCCCCTGAAAAAAAAGGCACAGCACAAGTGGCTCAGTTATGAGACGCTTCAGGCCTAATCCATTCTGAGGTAAAAACCCTAAAACACGCCCATTTTCTATTCTTTATCAATATTTTTATCACATTTTAACCTCAAGGAATGACTCTACCACCCAAAAATCCCTCCCAAGAAGAAAAGGCACAGCACGAGCACAAGTGGCTCAGTTCAGACACCTCAGGCCTAGTCCATTCTGAGACATTTGAGACCTAATCCATTCTGAGGTAAAAACTCTAAAAAACACACATTTTCTCTTCTTGCTCAGTATTTTTACCACATTTTAACCCCAAGGAATGGCTCCACCACCCAAAAATCCCTCCCAAGAAGAAAAGGCACAGCACGAGCACAAGTGGCTCAGTTCAGACACCTCAGGCCTAATCCATTCTGAGACATTTGAGACCTAATCCATTCTGAGGTAAAAACCCTACAGCACACCCATTTTCTACTCTTTCTCCATGTTTTTATCACATTTTAACCCTCAAGGAATGGTTTTACCACCCAAAATCCCTCTGAAAAAAAAGGCACAGCATGAACAGAAATGGCACAGTTAAGAGACGCTTCAGGCCTAATCCATTCTGAGGTAAAAACTCTAAAAAACACACATTTTCTCTTCTTGCTCAGTATTTTTACCACATTTTAACCCCAAGGAATGGCTCTACCACCCAAAAATCCCTCCCAAGAAGAAAAGGCACAGCACGAGCACAAGTGGCTCAGTTCAGACACCTCAGGCCTAGTCTATTCTGAGACACATCAGACCCAATCCATTCTGAGGTAAAAACCCTACAGCACACCCATTTTCTACTCTTTCTCCATGTTTTTATCACATTTTAACCCTCAAGGAATGGTTTTACCACCCAAAATCCCTCTGAAAAAAAAGGCACAGCATGAACAGAAATGGCACAGTTAAGAGACGCTTCAGGCCTAATCCATTCTGAGGTAAAAACTCTAAAAAACACACATTTTCTCTTCTTGCTCAGTATTTTTACCACATTTTAACCCCAAGGAATGGCTCCACCACCCAAAAATCCCTCCCAAGAAGAAAAGGCACAGCACGAGCACAAGTGGCTCAGTTCAGACACCTCAGGCCTAGTCTATTCTGAGACACATCAGACCCAATCCATTCTGAGGTAAAAACCCTACAGCACACCCATTTTCTACTCTTTCTCCATGTTTTTATCACATTTTACCCCTCAAGGAATGTCTCTACCACCCAGAATTCCACTGAAAAAACCACATACCACGAGCAGAAGCGGCTCAATTAAGGGACACTTCAGGCCTAATCCGAGCAGGACTGTGTTTGCACGGACTAATTAACAACCCGGCCGTAACGAGGGGCAGGAATGGAGAGGGGGAAGAGCGGTTTGGTTTTATTTTTATTTCCCTCACAGCTTCCATCAGAGGGACCTCCGGGCAAGGCCTGGAGGGCTCCTGCCACTCCTGACAAGCGGGGCCGGAGCCACGCTGCCACGCTGGGCTGATAAACGCGTAATTATCCCAAAAGCCATAATCACCGCCTGCTCTCGGAGACATCCAGGCAGGTCCTGAAAGCTCTGTCTTAGCTCAGGAAGCAAAACAAAACAAAAAAAAAACCAACCAAAAAAAGGACGTTAAACAGAAAAACCCTGACAAGACCTTCTCACACCGCTGGGTTTTTCGAGCCCGCGGTGTTTTCTGAGCTCCACATCCATCAACAGCGATTCAGAGAACTTTTCTTTTTCGTTGTTTTTTGTTTTTGTTTTTTTTCAGCAACAAATTATTAACCAGCTGTAACTGCAAACACCAGGATGAATTAACATATGCTGGAGTGAAATATTTCCGACAAGGAAAATGCGTGGCTGGAACGGGAGCTGGAGTCGCAACACGTTTTTTGTTTTTTTTTTAAACCACCCCCATAAAAAAAATAAATGTTTAGAGGGAAAAAAAACCAAAACAAGGTTAATTTAGGGAAAACAGCGCTTATCTCCTCGTCCCTTATGCTTTTCCCAGTGAGCAGAGCCAAATTATGGTTTGGAAATTACGGCTTCACGTTCCTCCCAGCAGAGGAGCAGCGACACGAGGTCCCAGATTTCCCGACACTGAAATTTAGGGAGACCTGAGTCTGGAATTGGACTCCCTGATGTTTTCAGTGGTTGTCTTCAGGATCAGGCAGTTCCCACTGGGTTTTTTTCCCCAAGAATGTGTTTGGCCACTCTCAGCCCGCACAAGGAAATGATTCCTTTGGATTTAATTCCCACTTCACCGGACATCCCCAGCTCTTGTTGTGCCAGAGAGAAAAATCAACATTTATCCTTCTCTCCTCTGCGCCACTCAGGACCTCATAAATCTCTATTATCTCTCCCTCAAATGTCTTTTCCCTGCTTCCACAGCGTTGTTTTCCTCCCCCCTGACTTTTAAAGGCAAGAAATGAGCGAGGTTCAAGCTGTGAACGAGGCGGCTCCACGACACCATTTCCCAGTTTTCTCTCTATTTCCCATCCCTGTAATTCCTCACACTGAGCTGGTTTCTTAACTAATACCAAGCACCAGGGCTGTGCTTCTCACAGTTCTCGACTCAAACTTGAACATCTTATTCCCGGGTGGCATCAGCCAACTTGGAGATTGTTGTTCTGTAGCAAAAACAGGGGGGGGAAAAAAAATCATCTCTTTTATAAACCATGCTTTATAGCTAAACTGATTATTTTTTTTTTTTCCTGCCCTTTCACAACAGGTCAAAACAACCTGTTCCAGCCCGGGGACACCCCTAATGACCTCCCTCTGTTGTGTTAATTGATCATTTAATGCATCCCTTAATATTTTTCAGTAATTTCTGCGTGCAAAACCTCCGCTCTCATTTCCCACAGCTCGGTGGAGGGTTTTTAGAAACCCAGGCGAAGTCACGGAGATTTGTCAAAGCGCTCCAGAGAAAGCTACAACCCCAACTCGTTGTTGAAAGCATTTCTCGTAGCCAGAGGGCAGGAATTCATCTGCCACACGACTGGGAACGAGCTCTGTGGAAACAAGAACCTCTCTGTACTCCATCTACGTAAAGGAGGGAGGCGCTCTGGGGTTTTTTAGCAGAAAACAAAATCTCGTCCTGATAAATACAAGCAAGGCCCAGCGTGTCAGCAAAACGCGTTTTGCAATACATCTGGAAGAGGAAAAAAGGCACAAAGGGCTTGTAAAACGTCCCACCTTCGATTTAGCGGGTGAGGAGGGCTCGCGCTTCGCTTCACCACGAGCCAGGGAGTTTAAATCTCGGATTAGTACGTGAACGTCAGTGAAAAAACCCAACAGTTCATCTCAGATTTGGGAGATCCAGCACACCACCGATCATCCCAGCCTGGGTTTTCCCGCTGCCAGGACAGAGAGGTCACGGATGAAACTGCGGGATGGTCTCAACCAGACATCCCAAAGTTCCTGTCCTTGCTCCCAGGATGCTCCCAGAGGTTCCCCATCCCCTTCAATTCCCACTGACAGCACTTGGCAACGACACCCAAAGAGAAGGAGCCACCAAAAGTCATCCTGAAAGACGTGACGAAGCCATGGAAAGAAGGAAGGAATGGCTCAGAGCACCAGAAGTTTGAGAGCTCTGTGAAGACCTGGGCCTGCTGCAGACGAGCAGGAGGTTCCCTGCGCCAACCTCCAGCCCAGAATCCCAGAATTAGGAATTCATTAAGCTTGGAAAAGCCCTTTAAGTGCACCCATCCCAGTCCCAAGCACTTCTAAACCCATTTCTTTTTAAAAGTAAAAAGTGCTTTTAAAAGTAGCGTTTTTGGCTACCAAACTCACGCCCAACTGGAGGAAAAAAAAAAAAATTCCCAATTGTGCGGGATAATAACCCCAACCAGGATGATTTTCCAAACCCTTTCTCTGGCTCGCGATGCAGAAGGAAAGCCGCGAACAAAGCGACGCCCAGCACAAAGGGAGAAAATTGGAGATGCTTTTGGAGCCCTGGGGTTTCCGAAAGAACCGAACGCGTTTTCTCAGGAACCGTTTGGGGATTTCACAGAATCCCACAATCGCAGAGAGGTTTTGGGTCAGAAAGGAACTTAAAGACCAAATTATCCCCACCCCATGGCACGGGCAGGACACCTTCCACTGCCCCAGGCTGCTCCAAGTCCCGTCCAACCTGGCCTGGAACACTTTCAGGGATGAGGCAGCCACAGTTTCTGTGGGAAAACGGTGCCAGGGCATCCCCACCCCATCCAAGGAGTAATTCCTGTGCAGGATAAACACTCACAAGTGTCTCTCTGCTTTAAGCATCCCCTTTCAAGGAGTGAAAAGCGGGAGGTTTGGGCAGCATTTAGCCAATATTTCATTTTGGTCTCAGCTTTGCCAGCTCTTCACCACACCGAGCCCGGAGCACTCTCGGCCTGCACAGCCACAAAAAAAAAACAACCCCAAAGCCTGGTGGAAAACTTCCACAAGGAGATGCCCAAGACTTGTCCTTGTTTTTTCTCATCTTTGCCGTGCAATTACTTCAGGAAAAAAACTTGCAAGAAAAACCCATTCGGCCGCCCGTTGCCAAATCGATACGATCAACCATTAGGTCATAATTATAAAGACAAGTTTCCCAGGGAAGAGTCAATACCGAGTTGCAGGCGTGGGCTAACAAAGGAAGCAGAGGAAGGGAAAAAAAAACATTAAAAAAAAAAAAAAAAAAAAATCCTTACATCTAAAATTATGGAAGGAACGACAAGACAGCCTCTTTTATTAAATCCGCCATGAAATTCGAGTTTTTTTTTTCCTTGACGAGGGAGACGGCGCTGGGTGAGACTGACACGGGCTCTCAAAACACCCAGCTCCAATTTCAGCCCTAATATCGACCCGCTGCGGCCTGAGGAAAGTTGAATATCCTTAAGGAACAACCACTTCTCGGCTGCTCCTGAGGGAAAAACACCCACAAACTCAACGCCCTGAAAGTGCTGCTGCACGGATGAAGCGGCCAGCCCAGCCCTTTTGCTTTTTGGTTTCTTTATCCACCTCTTAAAATGAGACTGAGCTCGTCCCCGTCTGACTCCGCCAGGGAAAAACATTTAGCTCGAGGAAGGAAAAACAGCTTGATTGCTGCTCTGAGGAAACGAAGGAATCGTATCCATAAAATTATAAAGAGAGATAATAAAAAGCAGCCGTCAGCCAGAAGTGCCGGTGGAAGAGCCGTGGCTCAGCTCGTCTTGATCTCTTGCCAAAGCAAGTCCCTCACCTATAAAGCCGCGACAGGATCGCGCTCGAGAAAGCGGAAAATGTTAAAAATCCTCGTTTTCCCCGCAAAAAACACTCCTGGGCTTGCTGCAGCAGCTCCAGGAACTCCTGGAGCCTCTGCCCCAGCTCCTTGTGCTCCCTCCTGCAGCTCCAAGGTGCCCACAGCTCCTCCTCCACGGCACGGGGCTGGAACGAGAGCCTTAAAGCCCCGGCCAGGCCGACTTTACGATTTCACTCAACTTTTAATGGTGGTTGAGTCACTGTTTGGAAAATGATTTCGGCTTTCAGCTGCTGCTGCTGCAGTCGCTCGGAACTGCATCATCCTGGGGCACAGCCATCCATCCATCCATCCATCCATCCATCCATCCATCCATCCTTCCATCCCTCACGGCTCCAGGGACGACGTGCTGTCCCCAAGGAGCAGCTTCCCGGGATGGGGGGCTGAGGGGAAATGTTTCCTCTCACGGCTAAAACCCCCCTCACCAAATGTCACAGCCCGGATTTTAATCAGAGATACACGGGGAGGAGACAGCTGAAGGTGAGTGACCTTCCCAGAGGTGGGGAAAAGCAGAGGTTGAGGGCGTTGGGCCTCTCCTCCCGAGGAGCAAGTGACAGGACGACAGGGAAGGGCCTCGAGGGGTGGTTTAGGTCGGGTATTAGGGATAATTTCATCCCTAGAAGGGTTGGAACAAGCTGCCCAGGGCAGTGGTGGAGTCACCATGGAAGTGCTCAAAAACATGGATGTGGCACTTGGGGACGTGGCTTAGGGCTGCCGGTTGATGGCTGGACCTCAGTGACCTCAAAGGTCCCCTCTGAACTTAATTATTCCGTGATTCCACGACCTGGAAAAAGAGAATGGAACCCAACACCGGGAGACACGGGAGTATCTTCCACAAAGCCAGGACTGGCAGGAGCTCGAGGAGCCAGAAATGGGAGGTGGGAACTCCTCCTGTCCCAGCCCTCGAGGGAGCCAGGGCTCTCGGGGTGGGATCCTCTCACCTCCCGTGGCGGCCAGAGCAGGAGCTGGATCCCTCCCCGCTGATTTCACCCCCTGCAAGGGCTCATCAGGCACCCAGGGACATCTGAGCTGAGCTCTGAACCCACCAGCTGAACCCACAGCTCACCCCAGAGCTCCCAGAGGAAAAAAAAAGGGGGAGGTTATTTTTACCCACGCAAGAAATTCCCGCCGATTCCCGAAGTTTTCAGAGCAGCGCGCCAACCCGTCTCCGGAGACGAGGCAGGCGAAGGTCGTGCAGAGTGAGTTAAAAAAACCAGGTCGTTGCACAACCCAAGGCCCGGACAGAGGGTGAGCAAATCAAGGCTGCACCAACACCCACCCCCAGCTGTGCATCCCCAGCTTTCTGAGCATCCAACTTCCCCAACTTCTGAGCCATGGAAAGCGCAGGCGTATTTCCAACCAAACAGCCCCCGGCACCAGAGCTCCCCAAACCCCTGCTCGACACCCTCCTGGAGAAAAGTATGAAAATTAACCTTCCTTTTTTTTTCCCTTTTTTCCTCCCTTTTCCCCCCCCCGGTTCCGCGCCGATTGCGCCCACCATGTCACCAGAAAATGAGTTTTCTTTCGAATTAATTTAGCGCCGTCGAAAAGGCGGCGGGGCTGCGGGTTTTTACAGCGTCAATGAGGCGAGCAGAGCGCAGCTGAGGGAACCATAAACCGCATCTCCCCCGTTTCACCAGCTCATTGTCAGCCGGGCTGCAGAGCAATCCCTGCTGAAAGCCAGGCAGGGAGAAAAGGGGAGCGCGGGTCCCCTGTCAGCGCTGCGGGGGGCAGGAGGGATCGGTGTGGATCGTTCCCATCCTCCTGCAGCTCAGGGAAATATTCGAGTTTGTGCCTGCTTGGAAAGTCAGGATACAACAGCGACAGCTCCTGCAGGCTGCAGGGTGGTGAAAATGATGAGGGGATTAACCCAAGGATGGTGTGAGTGATGAATTAACCCAAAAAAGCTTATCCATGCACAGCACCCCCGTTCTCTCCGTGACATCACCTCAGGGTCACCGGCACAACCGGAATCAAAACCGCGCAATCACCAGGTTCAAACTCACACAGGTGGCCGAGCCCTGAGAAAAAAAAAAAAAAAAAGAGCTCCATCTCCAGGCACCAACCCCAGCTGGCCGCTCGGATCCCGTCCCACCATTAACATTTTAGCGCGGGTCACCGGAGAACTCGTCGCGCTCGGCCGAATCGCCCGGGCGCGGCGGCGGAGCGGCAGGAACGAGCGGAGTATTCCCTCTGGCAGGTGTTCAGCAGTAATTTGCTGAAAACGTCCAGGAAAAAGAGCGGGGGGAAATTCATTATTCGGCTCTGGCAACGTCACGACCGCCGAGGCCGCGACGCCGCTCTCCGCCAGCGCGGGGGAAAACGCGGATTCACGAATTCCGCCGCTTTTTGGGGCAAACGCCTCGGAACCCTCGGAGGGGAGGTGGGTTTGGTCCCAGCATCCCCCTTGGAAAAACCCAAACCCACACGGCCAAGAAGGCGCGAGTTTGGCTTCCTCGTGTGTTTGGTTCCAAGCTGGAACGTTTCGCGCGCAGGAGGAACAGTCACAGGGCAGATAACGGGATAAGCAATCCCATTCCATGGCTGAGGAAGGAAGGAAAATGGAAAGCTCCCCCGCCAGGAGATTAGGATCTGACTAAATGACTTTTTTTTTGCTCACAGAGCTCCAGCAGTTAAAAGTTGGAAAATGCGGCGGGAAATGAGCAGCACCCGGGGGCCACAGAGACCAGACCAGCTCCGGGGTAAAATTCCTTAAACTCTGCAAGACTCATGAAGGCAGATAAGGGATAAACACCCGGTGACAAATGGGTTTTAATGGCAAATACAGGACGGTTTGGGTGGGATGGGACCTTAAAGCTCATCCCATTCCAACCTGGACACCTTCCACAGCCCCAGCTTGCTCCTGGACACTTCCAGGGATGAGGAACCACAACCTCTCCGGGAAATCCGTGCCAGCGCCTCGCCTCGCCACATCCAAAGCCGCAAACAAAGAAAACCTGCCTGTTTTTTTCCAGAATTATTAGGAGCTAGGCTCCAAACCTCTGGGAACAAAAGGAAATTTGGGCAGATTTTCTGCTGTAAACGATCTGGCACTGAAACAACAGCCACTTATCTCCTGCCTGGATGTCCGGAGGGATTGGACAGACAAGCTCTGATGGATCCAGCCACGGACAATTTCCAACGCTGCTGCTGCTGCCTCCTGCTATTGCCTTCCTCCTGCCAGGAGCCAGGCACGGGAGGGGACACGGGCCCCGGTGAGTCCCCGCATCCCGAAATTGCCGCTGGGATCGGAGCCGAACCCGGCAATTTGGAGCTTCAAGAGCCTCCCTGTCACCGCACCCACTCATTACGGCAGGGCCAGGGGTGGGAGCTGACTGTCAAACCCCCGGCAGTTTTTAATTTCCCAATCCCCTCCCCACTCTGGGCAGAGAAGGAGCTTCTTAACTCAGCTCTTCCCTCCTCAAAATTCCGTGAATTTGCCCCCGGGGGTGAGGAGCCGCCCGCTCTGGAAGGGGTCACCTGGAGCAGAGGGTCAAGGTAGATAAAAGGAGAAGTGGCATGAATCATTGCGGAGTGTGAGTCAAAGCCCGGCTTGTGTTGGTTTTTTTTTTTTATTTTTTTTTGCTGGAGTCACAATTAGCAACCCGGGAAGCTCAATTAAGGGACATTAGTGGAACGAGCTGTGTATGGCGATGGAATTGCAGGGCAGCTTCTTCCCTGCCTGCAGGAGTGGGGAGGTGAAATGGGTTTGCTCCAACCTCTGGCCGGGAGGATTTCTCACTCTGGGGTCAGTGGAATACAGGCACAGGCTCGACGCGCTCGTTTGTTACCCCACAGATTTCACGGCGTCCTTAAAAGCCAAGCAAAAAGGCTGAATTTTTGGTTAAAACACAGCACCAGCCAGGCCCAGAGCCGCCTGCAGGAACCTGTCTCCTAGAAAAGGTCCAGAAGGTCTCATTTGGGTAGTTCAGACCAGACTTCAGCTTTAAAACTTAAAGCTTTTTCAATAAAGCACCCTTTTTTAAAAGCAGGTTCGTTCCTCGGTATTGAGGAGCAAATTGAGGCGTTGCTGAGTTGTGAACCTTCACAATCACACGATTCCAGACTGGTTTGGGTGGGAAGGGACCTCAAAGCTCACCCAGTTCCAACCCCAACACATTCCCCTATCCCACGTTGCTCCAACCCGGCCTTGGACACTTCCAGGGATCCAGGGGCAGCCACGAATTCTCTGGGAATTCCATTCCAGGGCCTTGTCACCCTCACAGGAAGGAATTCCTTCCCAATATCCCATCCATCCCTGCTCTCTGCCTTCAGCCACCAGGAATTCTTGGAGCTTCCATCAGAGGCATCCCTGGTACCTGAAATCCCTGTGGGAATTTGAGAGTGGCTGGGGTTGGAAGAGGCCTCTGGGGACAACCCAGCCTCCAGCAGGTGGCACAGGATCACGTCCAGGTGGGATTTGAGGATCTCCAAGCTCTACCTCCAAAGTTTTTCCTTCTGTACAACGATGATCTTTCCACCAAACCCCATCCTCTGATAATCACACAGGGCACTTCTGGCACAGCTCTGACCTGGCCTCTTCGGGACAGATTTCCAGCTGGGATTTAAAATGGATTTTGGAGCTCTACATCCCAAACCGAGCACTGCGGGAACTCGGGGTTTTATTTCTCTGTCAATGGATTAAGAGCTCCTAAACTCTGATTATTCACAACCTGTGTCTTCTCTTCCAGCAGAGCTCGGATTTGTCACCTTCCCAAAAAAAAAAAAAAACAAAAAAAAACCAACCCCAATCCGGATTTTTGGGATACCTGAAGGAGACTTCCCCTCCCCGCCAGGATCATTGTGGATGACTGCTGCCCGCTCCCCAGCCCCAGGGAGGACACGGAGAAACGCTGGAACACAAAAGGGCTCCTGGCACAGGCAATCGATGGGAATCCAAGGAAAAGGTGGAGCCGGGAGCAACCGCGAGGAATCCAACGCAGCGATCGCTCCCCGGGGTTCTGGGATTCCACATGGAAAATGAGCTTTTTGAGGGACTGAAGGCCCGGCCTGGGATCTGTTGTGGGAATAATCGTGCCTGCTCCGCACCTGGGTGTTGTCTCAGGAGTGTCAGGTGCAGGAAGAGAACCTGAACTGCAGAGCATTTCAGGAACTGCAAACTCCTGACTTTGTCACGTGCAGGCAGCCCACCACACCCTTAAAAAACAAACTATTAAAAATCATAAATTATTTCCATGGCTCTTAAGACACCGAAATCACAGAAATCATGGGACGGTTTGGGTGGGAAGGGACCTTCAGGATGATCCAATTCCAACCCGGTGCAGACACCTTCTGTTAGATCAGGCTGCTCCAGCCTGGCCTTGGACACCTCTGGGACAGTCACAGCTCCTCTGGGAATTCTATTCCAGGCCCACAGGCAGGAATTCCTTCCCAAGATCCCATCCAGAATTCTCTGGGAATTCTACTCCAGGGCCACAGGCAGGAATTCCTTCCCAAGATCCCATCCAGAATTCTCTGGGAATTCTACTCCAGGGCCACAGGCAGGAATTCCTTCCCAAGATCCCATCCAGAATTCTCTGGGAATTCTACTCCAGGGCCACAGGCAGGAATTCCTTCCCAAGATCCCATCCAGAATTCTCTGGGAATTCTACTCCAGGGCCACAGGCAGGAATTCCTTCCCAAGATCCCATCCAGCCCTGCCCTCTGGCAGTGGGAAGCCATTCCCTGTGTCCTGTCCCTCCATCCCTTGTCCCCAGTCCCTCTCCAGCTCTCCTGGAGCCCCTTTAGGCTCTGGAAGGGGCTCTGAGGTGTCCCTAGACCCCTCTCCTGTCCAGGTGAGCCCCCCCCAGCTCTCCCAGCCCGGCTCAGCAGGAGCATCCCGAGCTGCTGGTGCAGCCCCAGGAGGTTCAGGGATGCGGATCCCTGATTTTCCCCCCTGCTCTTCCCAAAGCTCTCCTCGGGCCCGGCTCCCTCATTAGGAGTCAGCTCCCGGCGGCTGCCGGTGACTCACAGCGGTGGCAGCTCAATGAGCCCAACACCCCTCATGACTCACGGGTCAGGTGAGAGGAGCAGCAATCCTCATTTGCATGTGCATTTTTACACCTTCTCGAGCCCCTCTGATTGTCCTCGGCAAAGAGCAAAAGCAGCTGCAATCAAACTCTCTCGACACTCGGGGCTTGATGGGAGCAGCTCCCCCGGGGGAGGGGGGGAAAAGATGAGTTTCTCCCAAAGGGAAGGGGAAAAAAAAAAAAAATTCCATCCTGCAGCGACTCTTCGGCAAAAAAAAAATCTTGGTAATTGCGAACCCGCTCCCTAAGGAAAGGGAAGCTTATCACCAAGCTCGGAAATCACCCAGAAATTCCAAAGCGGTGCTCTCAGTGAGAAAAATTAAAAACTTCTCCGTCTCCTCTCCCACGCAGAAACAAAGATCCCCCCCGGGGCTCTGCAATCCTTCACCCGCTCCTCCTCGGCCAAAACCTATTTCTCAAAGCGAACCCGAGCACCTCGAGCTAAGATTTCCTGTCTGAACGCTCTGAAAAAGCGTTTATTACCCCCCCCCC
>VXBN01003832.1:217395-282289 GCA_013397395.1 Sinosuthora webbiana | reverse complement strand
TTTCATGTCCCTACCGGTGACAAGTGAGAAATCAGATGATTACCTTTTTTAGCTCTCACATAACTTTAGGTTACCACCTCATCTTGTTTATATACTACCCTTCTCTAAGGAATCTCATTGAAAACACTACCAGTGATTCTATGGAGGGAGAGAGAGGTCTGCCACCTCACTGTCCATTTTTAGCTTCTTTAAGGCCATGACTTATTTTGGCAGTATAAAGAGTATAAAGATGAAATTCAGGGTGAAAGAAGCAGAGCTTGGTTTAATCCATGTCTAATACTCTGTGTGGTGTTTTTTGGAACTTTAAAAGATACAAGGTCTAAAAGACTTCTAGAAGAAAACAAGAATTTAACTTACTAGAACTAGAAGTATTGGCTTATAGATGAAGAAGTGTAAAGTGGTTTAAAATGACGGTATTTTGTTGATCAGAAATACCCATTGCTGGATCATGCATAAGCTGAACACTTACGGGCCCAGCAGTCAGTTAAGCGCTGCATTATATCCTCTTTATACTTTTATTTATGGTATCTGATCATCAGCTTTATCATCAGCATTTTTACTGTTCCAAAAGACAAACTCACTTCTGAAGAAAGAGCTTTGGCACACCCTGGAATAACAGATATATAATTTTCAGGCTTGATGGCACCATTACCATAAGAGACAGGAATCTCAGCTAATTATCCCACTGAGTATGGCAGGGATGGAGTTAATAGTGCTCCTTGCTGGTGAGCTTGGTGCTGTGCTTGATTTGTGACTAAACCAGCATGAAAACACAGCAGAGTTCTGGCTGTTGCTGAGCAGTCCTTGCACATCCTCAAGGCTTTTTCCCATTTTCCCCACTCTCTCCCCAGAGCCTGCAGTGGTGGGCAGGAGGCAGGGAGGGCACACAGCCGGGATAGGCACCTGGCCATGCTGATTATAAAATTCAAATTACCTGTTTTAGCTCTACTTGCTGCACCTGTGCTATGCACAGACAAACACAACCATGGAGAAGATTCCAGCCGAAACCAGGGCTTCCCACCTGTAACACCTTCAGGTCTGGGTGGCCAGACTGAGTGACCCATCCCACCCACACACTGCCCGCTGGAAAAGGCAGAATAATTTCCCCAGGGAGCAGCTCCTGGGGGCTGCCTGCCAGAGAACGGTGACGCAGTTACCACGGCAGTGACAAAAGGCATGAAAAGAAAGACCAGCTCCAAGTCTTTCAGGGCAGTTCTCAACACTGGTGCAGTCTCACTCTACAGAAAGGTTTAAAAGAAAAAGGGATAAAAAAAGTCTCAAAAGACACCCTGCTCTTCTGCAACACTGCACTTCCTTTTAAAAGACGGGGTGGGAAGAAATATTTTTCTCCCCCAGTAGCCCACAAGTATAGGATCTTTATCACTTATTTTTCCTTTCCCTTTTTCTGCAACATAAGTGAAGCCCTTGCTCCTGGTAGTCTTGGGAGCAAAAGAAAATGGGAATTAGTGACTGCACTGAACTGTCTCCCTCCTCCCCTCCACCAAGCAGGAACTCACCCCAAATACAAATAATGTTCTCCTTCTCAGTAAAGCCTAGAGCCAAACCCTCTCTTCACTTCAAAGACCCAAACTGGTTTTGACTCAACAACACCAAAAGGGATTTTCAGGTTCATATTGTCTTTAACACCAAGTAGTATCTTGGTATTACAGTAACTTCCATAAACACTTGGTAGATTATACTACAGGATGATGACCTTTCCCACCACTAACTTCCCCACTGGAATAAAACTTTTAATTTGTATTTGCAGTAAATTGGCTTTTATAGCTGAACCCCCCCCCCCTTCATCTTGATGCAGAACTTCTTTCTCAGATAAACTAATCTACGAATATGCGTTGTTGAAAAGATTGCCATTTGCAGATTTCAAACGACAGAGCACAGATAACAGTAACTCGAATGGTTTCTGTAATGACTTAGCACATTCTTAGCACAGAACTTAAAATGAGCAGAAGTATAATCTCCAAGGAAAAAAAATCATCACAACAGCACGAACTAAAAAAGACCCCAACCCTATATATACTGAGCATGTAATTCCAGATTTGCTAAGTACTTCAAACACTTTTTCTACTACTAGGCTTTCATGGTACATTTTCATAATTCTTTATTTTAAAGAAATAATGAAATATTTGTTTTAGGAAATGCAGTGCATCAAAATTTATTTCCAACTCCCTAATTTTGCCCCTGGGTGAGACCAAGGCCTGTCCCTGTTCAGGCTCCCAGTTCCCCTCCCCATGGGGAGCTACTGCTGGACAAAGTCCATGCAACCAGGAGCAAACTCCTCTTTCTCTGGACAATCAGCCTGCAAAGAGGAGTCACAGCACAGTAAAGCTGCAACTTCCAAAAATCTGGAAGCCAGGTCAGCTCACCTGAGATTTTAGAGGCTCTGACACCACTGAAGTCTAAGCCTAAGTCACTGAAAGAGATTCTCTGTTTAAATGGTACATTTACAACCTGCCAAGGCCATTGCACTAGGAGGGTTTTTTAAATTATTTTCCATCAGATCAGAAAGCATTTAATTTCTGAACCACAGATTTTTTTTTTTTTTTCATTAAAAAAAGAATCAGACTAAGCCAAAAATTATTATCAATATACCAAGGCTCTATGAACATAAGTTTCCTCCCCATCATCTTGGATTTGGAGGTCAGCCACTGGTATCCACCCATCTCTGACTCATTTCAAAGAGAATTTAGGAAGCTGTGATTTATTCCCAGACCTCCCAGAGTAGAGGAGGAACTGGCTGACCTGAGATGGCCAGAATGTGATCAGGCATGTTTGCTTTTCCCTTTCAACAGACTTACTGCTTAAAAGAGACAAGGAACGGAGGAGAGGAATATTATCTTTAATGCAGAGTCCTCTCTCTGTAGAAGAGACAGCTTTGAGGTGCCCAAAGAAAATGGCAAGCAAGCCAAGGACAGACGCCAGACACGGTAATGAGGGAGAATGAATGGAACATTAATATACTGCAAAACAAGTTTTAAGTACCTGCAGGAATCTGAAGCCTATTATTCTGGTAATTGTATTAGTCCCTGATCCAGACCATCACTCCAGCAGAAATTATTCCTGCAATCAGTAAATAATCAGATACATAAGGATCTTGGCTCAAAAACATCAAGGCACTTGGAAAAAGAGTTAATATGAAGCCAAGGAAAGGGGAAAACCAAGACAATCAATAGGAAAACCAAGCTAAGTTTCATGTCCATATTTTTAATTCTAAGATAAACCAGTACATCTTGCCCAACCACCACTCATCTAACAACAGTCAAAATACAGAGGTGTTACTACCTAGCTACTTATTTTTAGTGGATCCTAAAGAAAACATCCTGTCTTTTTGTTTCTCTCCGTGTTTTCCTGCAGGAAAATCTTCAGGAGTATGTATGCACAAACTCAGTGTAACACTGATTTCCAGGTTAGAATAATACTCACACAGTATCGGGGGGGAAAAAAAAGAAGAAAAAGAAGAAGAAGAAATAAGACTCCCAGTGCACAGTAAAGCCAAAAGAACAATAAAAATGGAATACGTTGTCTCCTATAGTGTTGAAACAGGTTAATTTTAGAAGGCATTCCAGTTAAACAGGATAAATTATTTGAAAATCCAGTTTGATCCCAGTAATTATAGGGGAGGTATATTTTGCATTTGAGAATTAGTTTATAATTGCAGTGATAATTAGACCTTTCATTATCCTTGTACAGATAGTTTTTAAGCAGGCAAGGTGCTTTGAACATTCTGACCAAGACTGCGCTCTTTAATAAGTTGCTGAAGATGAAAACTGTAACATAGAACTACCAAATAAATTTTCCTCCAAGTGTCCAATTAAGAAAGAAATGTAGATATGAGTAATGTGGTCATTAAAACCCCCAAATGAAAATGCAGCACAGTTGCCCCTGCAATGTGCAGCTGGAACCCAGGGATCTCTCACCTGCGAGCTCAAACTGACAGCAAACATCAACATTTCCTGACCTCTGCAGCCTGAACAGAAGACTTGTGGCCCCTTTAGTAGGTGAAAGCATCTCATTCTCATTCCTCATTTTCCAAATGATCTGTCACCTCACAACAAACTTGTAGATTTTCCAAAGCAGCTAATAGATACGCTGAGACTTCAACAGAGAATGTTGCAGGTATGCAAATCCCAAGGGCATTTTTTTCTGTTCTGAGAAATGAACACCTATTTTTCAATCCTTTTTGGAGGTGTGAAAAACAAACAGTCCACAAACGACAGCAATAAGACCATAGTCTCTTGAATTAATATTAAGGTTCTTTTTTTAGTTACTAAATTTTGATTTGTGTGTGAGGATAAAAGATATTCTTAATTTACATGTCTGTATTTGTCTGGGCAGCTGCTCCTGCACAAAAACGCTGCTTCCTTACAGAGGGAGCACCAACCTTGTTTTCACATTCACATGAAATTTGTTACAAATATTGGAGTTCTTTAAACAGTGCCCTCAAAATAGTTTTGATTAAATTTCTCCAAAGACCAGAACATGATTACAGACTACCTCACAACTCATTTATTTGTCATTTAAACAGATCAACACTGAAATAGGTTCTGACACAATACAAAGAGACACAAAACCACGTAATTGGAACAGTATTTCTGGCAAAACTTTTATTTAGTGTTTGCCGTGTTCCATTGAGTGTTTTTATTGATTAGATGAATTATTTTTAACTGCTATGGCTGAAGCAGCTCAATGAAGATGTGAAATATGCTGCATGAATAAAGTTCTGCAGATAGAGATAGACACACACCCCACCAGTCTCAACACCAGCTGTGAGAACAAAGGTGCTCAACATCACTGCTTTGAAACAGTGGAATAATGGAAATGATGTGACACATTACCCAGCGATGTGGGACGAGAAGTAGGAGAGAGGTGATCCTGCAAAGCATTTTCTTCCTATAATACAACTGGGAAATCAATTCAAATCCGGTTTTCTGGATGTAATATGCTCTTTAATGCTTCTCTTCAAAAATACGTTTATATACCCTGCAAAAAATAATTCTGAGTAGTTTCCTGGCTTTCAGCAGATATGCCATACTTCCAAGCACAAGAATCTTTTGGTGGCAAAAGGCAAGCAAAGACAAAATGTAAAAAAATAGCCGACAAGCACGTGTGTCCTTGCCTGGTGAAGGAGCTGCAGATTGCACAGCACAACAGAAAGCCTGAGTTTCAAAGCAGAAGGTGACTTCTTGGCAATTATTCAAAAGAATTACATTCTATTGAGGGATTTAATCACTTCTCTAAATATTACTGGAACCTTCTTCACCTTACACATTAGTCACAAGTGCAGAAATTCATCTGATATCTTGACAGAGTAAAGGGCTTGAAGAGCAGGCAGCTGGAGGCAGACAGGCTGAGAGTCAGTCTTGAGAAAGTTACAAGTGGGTGCAGATATTCCAGAGGAACAGGGAGTAGTTAGGCTGAACTACCCACTCCAAGGCTGTTAATAATCTTGGGTATGAAGCCTGAACACAAAGGTGACAAAACCGACATCTCCTTTATGCCTGTGAGGCCACAGACAGCTGTCCCAAGAAGAGAGGAAAGAAGCTGTTGCCAAATGTGAGCAGACCTAAGCTGACTGCTCCAAGCCCTCCTTGGGCTGCCAGCCCTCGCTTTCCCCTCAGCATCACAGGCTGGCTGCCAACCCATCTCACACTGAGAGAAAATTCACTGGGAGAACATCATATGGCATTTTCCTCAAGCAAGATCCTAATGAACAAGTCCTTATTGCAGCTTTAGCAAAGCAATCAAAACTCTGTGCAAAACCAGAATTCTACACATGCTTTAGCAGCCTGCACCTTGTTTCAATACCTGCTCACCTTGCTAAGCTGTCACTGGGGATTCTGACATGCAAGAGCTGCCAAATGGGAGAAATACCCATTTAAGGGAAACTGAAATTTTGCACATAAAGTGCTAAGTAGGATTGGACTTGGCTGTTGACTTTGCAGAAATGTGTCCCCAGCAGAACCGTTCAGCAAGCCTTCAAAGCAAAGAGTTTTGTCAAAATATTGCAACACATGCTTAGGCACTTCTGATAGGGCAGGATGGGGATAATTGCGGTGAACAGACAGAAGTGACAGATTAAAGCAATCAGATTGCAATTGACTTAGGATGGCAAAAAGCCTCATCTTAACAACAGTTCTCAACAGGCCCCTAGTTACTAAAAATGGCTAGGAATCAAGGCATCGGGAATCTTAACAAATCTTCCAAATTCTGAGATTCTAGTCAAAGCAAATGATAAGAAATCACAAAAACTTAAAACAAAAACACCAGGGGGAAAAACAAACAAACCCCCCAAAAAAAACCACAAAAAAACCCAAAAAAAAACCACAAAAAAAAAAAAAAAACACACAAAAAAAAAAACACCAACAAACAAAAACAACAACAACAAAAAAAAACAACCCACAGAAATACACAAAAAGCCCCACAACCCAAAAGCTAAGAACTGAAATCTGTTCCTCTCCATGCCCTCCGGTTCTCTCTGCTGCAGAACTGCCAATCCCACCTGTCTGCAGAAGTTCCTGCAGAGCCCCCACATTTCTCCTGGCACATGTAAGGGAGAAGCTTTTCAGACATTCACCACATAGTGCCAGAGACCACCTGACCACACACACATCAAATACTCATTTTTATCAGCTCATGTTCTTCAGCAAAATCTAATTTTCTTGGGAATTAGCTAATCTCAGTTGAATGAGCTGTTGATGGTTAGTCAAAGCCAGCAATAATTTTAAAAGCTGTGAGAGAAGAAAACCCAGAAATAAGTCTGATAATGAAACACAGTTATAGGCAGTTTGATGTAGCATTTTTGTTCCTTTTACAAAGAGAGGCTGCAGGTAATAAAACCAAGCAGATGTTTTCATTAGTGGATATTCTATTTTGCCTGGAATTATATATATATATGCACATGTATATTGTTCTTGTTAAAGCTATCAAGCATTTAAGCTGTTTCACTAGGAACTGTTCACTGTCACATCTGGCACAAATGCTGTGGTGTGTCTGTACGACAGCAGAGGTGAAAGCAGTGTTTGGGATCTGTCCCGGGATCTCTTTGAGGAGGAAGGAGGCACTGGAAGTACCAGACCGGTGTAGTCGGTACCCAAACTAACACATCAACTTAGTCTTCTTTGCATGCAGCTGTGTGCACTGGGGAAAGACCCCCTGTGGGATTAACAGAGGTGAAGATGTAGGGAAGGTCTCAAGGCTAGTTGGAGATGTCAAACCTTTAAGGGTGCACAGAGAGGGCACATTTTCATTTCCTCATAATAATAAAGATGCAGATACACCATCACTAGAGGAAAGATTTTCACTAACCTTTCTCTAATTCATCCAAAGGTAACACATTTCTGCAACATCTTTTCAATGTCTTTGGCATGATTTAAAACCAGTGACAAAATACAGACACAACCAGATGCCACTGTCTCCTTGTTAGCTGAAGCACTGGGACACGCTTGACCCACTATGAGGCTACAGAACCCAAAGCACTTTCTGTCAAGCAAATGAACTTGCACCAGAGCAGAAACACCATTGCCACATTGCCATGGCTTATCTTCATGGAATAACTCATAACAAAACCACAAAGGTGATAATGATTATCAATACTACAAGAAGCTACACAAAAACCATGGAGTTTCGAAAGTCTGAAATGCATTGCTAGGAGTAAGGTGGAAGGTATAAATTCAGCAATGGAGCTGCATAAACTGGTGCTCAGTGACCTTTGAGGACTCCTGTAACTTTGTAGGCAGACAAACCTTGGCTTAGGGTTTGTCAGATCAGAATAAGACAGAAATAATATCTTAACATTACGTTCTCCTTCTTCCACAGAATTTGTGCACATCTGCAGCAGTCCTCAAATGCTCAGTGAGACAGTGAGAAATATTTGAATGCCGTCAAAAGTTACATGACAATACTACAGTTTGCACTGAATGGAGTTTAAAATAAATGGGACCCCTCTAGAAGTCACAGAGGGTTTAACTACTTTCCTCCTCCCCTTCTAAGATCGCAGAAATAAATACCCTCTTCCACCTCCAAAAGAGGGCTCTAAATGAACCCTCATAAAAATCACATTAACATATAACCTTAACAAAACCAAGGTGCGCAACAGGCTGAAATAACAATGGCAGCAGGGAGTTACAAAAAGCTGGTATTGAATTTTTCATGGGCGGAAAAAGAGGAAAAAAACTCTTTGAGTCAGAGCTGGATCAAGATTGTCTCATCTATAGGGGAAAGGGAAAAGTGACAAGGCAGAGAAAGGTCTATGAAAATAACAGCAACCAACATAGGAAAAAAACCCTGGAAAGAATATTTTAGGTACAACAGTCTGGAGCAGGTTTTATTTACTAAGTACACATTTCATTGATGATACACATGGCTGAATTTGCAGCAGTTAATTTGCCATTGCAGCAAAGACTGATGATAGCAGAGGAAGATATTATGTATCTCATGTTACAGAGGCTGAGCAAGCAGCAGGTGAGAGGCTTTTCCTTAAAAACAGACAGCATAATAGATAAATGTGGGGAATTAGAATAATGAAGTACTGGAGGTTCTTTCCTGAGCAAGAGGACAGAACTTTATTTCTGAATGGTCTGGCACAAAAAGCAGACCCATTCACTACTGCCCTTCCATGAAACATTAGCAAAGATTAGGAATAAGAAGGAATTAGGAATTAGCTGCTGAAAAGACAGCAATTCATCACCTTCTCACACATTGCTAAGACTTTGCTCTTGGATTTTCAGACTAAGGCTCTTCCTCCTTTCTCAGCTGATTCCGTTGAGAATATTAAATGATATCAGCACCAATTCTAAGAATAAGGAAAAAGAGTTAACTCTTGATTAGGAGTTTAATTACTTTAAAATCCCATAACCAGGTATCACTTCTTTAAACAGTTTCAGTAACTAATTTCTTCCGGCAACTTCTAAAACTGATTTAGCTCTTCATACTTTTCAACATTTTTAACACCCACCTGTGATAATGCCAGAGATCCTATTCTACACCACAGCATTTTTAACCTCCCTTTCCTAGGCTATCCAAGGCTAAAAATAGAGTGTCCCTTAATGTAATTTCAGACACCTCCTTAGCTTTCACATAGGAAACAGGTAAAACCAGACTGTTCTACAGGGCAACTTGGCCTGCATATGTCAGAGATATAAAATACTTCATCAGCTTTACCTATCACAGGCTCAACAGTAAGATTGGCAGCTGTGGGGACTGAACCAGGGAACCATTCAGACAAAAAAACAAACTGGCATTAGCTGGACCCACTGTGAGAAAGTACAGACAAGACTAAAATCAGGGAGCTAAGTCATCTGACATTTCCTGGGGGAATAATCAAAGTAAAAGGCTGAAAAGTTACTTTGGAAGAGGCTGGGAAAACAGAAAATGTAATTTGCAATCAAGAGCCAAAAAACTAAATCTAGGTCTGTCTTGAAGTTTATCTCAAATGGTTTAAGACAGGTCTTAACTAAATAAAAACTATGCCAGAAAGAGACAGACAAGGACCTTATTTGTGGTTACAGCTCTCAGATCTTTAGTGTTGTACAAATCCAAATTAGCCCTGAAAAGGTGTCCTGATGACGTTTTCCACTCGCATAAAGTGCCAGCATCCATCAGTGTAAAGAAGAGGTGATTGTCCACAGCTCCCATGGAACATCTACAAGGCCCTGCTTTCCTCTGCAGCTGAACTCTCCAACAAGCTGCAGAGAGGTGTTTGATCCTTGGTGATATTTCTGCGACAGGATTTATGTTTAGATGTAACAGAGGTCATTGACAAGAAAAATAAAGGCAGCTGAGGTGGGCCAGACACTAGAATCAAGTTCTCCCCTGCTTCAAGGGCAGTCTGGTACCAGCCATTCTAATGGAGATGTGATCGATCCCCCACAGCAATATCAACGTGTGCTTCCAAGCATTAATTACCATAAGAAAGGCAAGGTAACTGAAACATAAAATACATCAACTTTCTAAATCTCTGATTTCCACCTGAGCTGCTGTGACTCAGGTTGGGCAAAAACATTTCTCAAAAGCAATTAATTCACTAGGGAAAAAAAAAAAAAACCAAGATCTTTCAAGCACTTTCTGCTTCTTAGATGTTGCAAAATGAATTCTCTTTGTAGCTAGACAATAAGTGGTACAGCAGATTATCAGAAAAGTCAAAATACAGTGGTTTGACCTGTGTTGGAGTTCAGGGCACAGGGAAAAGCCCTCAAACTGCCCTGGGAAGTCTGGGACCCCTGCTGGGACCCCAGGAAAGCACTGCCTTTGACCTTAGCCCTTGGGAAAAATTGCTAACACTTGTGGAGGAAAAGAGAACAACAAAAATTTAAATTAGATAGTAGTTTAGTTTGTCACAGGGTGAAAATCTGTAGTTTTGGGTTTTTAGAATGGAAGTAGATAGAAGCAAGATGGAGAATTTTGGGTGGTGTCTTAAGTTCTTCTTCTTCTTCTTCCTACTCCATCTTCTGCTGTGACGGTGGCACAAGGCCATTGGTAGAATGTAGGTGATGTAAAAAATTGTGTGTCTAGAATTAGTAGTAATTATTGGTACAAAATTGTAAATATGGTACATTTCAGGAGTTAATTGGATTAGAAACATTTAAGAGACCTTGGACACCAGGTCTCGTGCTCTTGGCAGCTGTGTCTTTCAGTGTGGTATGCCTGGCGTTAGACGGTGCGCTGACCTCCAGGTGAAAAATTTAATAAACACTTCTCAAGACCGAGCTGCAAGATCCGCTCTTCTTTCTAACTCTGTCATGGGACTTTGAAAAGGAAAAAAACCCTAATTAGGGGAATCTTGGACTCAAAACACAAGAGACCTTTCCTGAGATATACTGAAGGAGCTCACAATGAAGTAAAATAAAGCAATAAATTACTAAATTTACAGAACTGGAAGTTCATTTCACTCAACCTGCATTTAGGACAGTGAAGATGCAAGACACACTCAGCTTTCCTTCATGGGTCCTACATCCACTCTAAAAATGTAAATCAAAAGGAATGCAGGGCTCTAATAAGGAGGGAAGTCAGCGAAGCAAATGCAGATACAACCAATATGGTCAGTGCTACGTTTCTCCTTTATTCTGTGTAAGATGGCAGGTTTTATACACTCTGTATAGTTTACACTTACAGATGAACTCTCATTGGCACACAGAACAAGGAAGAATGCAAACACTTGTTGTTTAATAAACTGTTTAAGGTAGCTGCCGTGTCCACACCAATTACTATACTATAAAACCCTTTGACCCTTGTCACACCTTAAGTGAAATTATTAACTACGACACACTCTTGGCTCTAATTTTATCTGCGCCACAGAGGCCTAGAAGTGAGGCTTGGTCCAGCCTGAGGCCTGGACCCAGTCTGGGTGATTCAATCACAGCAAAATCCCCTACATAAATCTACACCTTGAACGAAGTACCGTGACCAGTGTGCAGGAAAGTATCCTGGGACATTATGTTCTCCTTCCTTCCACAGAACCTGTGCACATCTGCAGCAGTCTTCAAACACTCAGTGAAAGAGTGAGAAATATCTGAATGCTGTCAAAAGTTACATGACAATACTACAGTTTGCACTGAATGGAGTTTAAAATAAATGGGACCCCTCTAGAAGTCACAGAGGGTTTAAATACTTTCCTCCTCTCCTTCTAACATCACAGAAATAAATAACCACAGGTCTTCTGTACCCAAAATAGGGCTCTAAATGAACCCTCATAAAAATCACATAATTTGAGATGCTGAATAATGACAGATCACAAAAACAAATATATAAAGCAACCTCTGAAATCTGGATTTCAAGGCTAAGCACAATTTTAAAAAATCAATATTTTTTTCTTAACTTATTCAAACCTGAAAGCACAGCTTGAAATTGTTCTTTTACCATGTTTTAGGAATATATGAGCTGAAAACAGCTGTTGGAATAAGAATCACCCTACACTGTTGCGAGAGCAGTCTCACACCACATTCCCAACATTTCCCTTAAGGAGCATTGCTTCCCTGCTTCCCAGGGCAGCCTCATCACAGGTTACCCAGGCAAATTCCAGCTATGAACAAAGGTGCAAGTGACTATCAGAAAGAATAACAGGTTTTACCCAGGCCTGTGTCCCTGGAGCTCTGCAATCCCAGCCTTGGAGGGGCACTAGGTGCACTTAACAATTCCAGTGGTGTCTGCTGTGACAGGGCCATGGCCCAGCACTGCTCCAGAGCACAGTGGATAATTAGCACCACAAGCCAAACAGTGCTTTTTAAAATCTCTATGGCTCACCACAGGGTGCTTCTGTTAAGGGAAGGTTTGCTTGTTCCTACATGGAAAAATAATTTATCGGTGTAACCTCTGAGCAGAGTCCTATACAAGCTCACACCACATACCATAAACAGCTTTATTCTTTACTGCTGTGACTGCAAAGCATTGCTTTCTGTCAGTACACTCCAGAGTTTCAAACTGATTTTTAAGGCTCATTTATTTAAAAACACTTGTGCTACTATGTAAATACTCATGGTCCACCAATCCTAGGATTCTGTTCTTGGACTTTTTTTTTTAAAAAGATTAATCATGACAGCTTTGCTGCTCCTCACAGCACCAGAAAATGCACTAGAGAAATTAGCAGTGTGCCCTCCATTCATGTCAAAGAAATCTGGTGTGTGGTTACTGAGAGCTCCTGAGACCCCATGGAAGTGCCGCACAAAGAGCTGTCCCTCAGCTTTACAAAAGAGTTAGGCAAATACAAGCTGCACAAGCCTCCACACACCTCCTGCCTCACCTGAAGTTATCACAGCTATTCCCTAATGTCTGGGATCCAGAGACTGAGTGACAAAGCCATCTTTTCATCACGTTCTTTGGAACAAAGACAGGGTTAAGTTATTATTTCTGTCTTATTCTGATCTGACAAACCCTAAGCAAACCCTAGGTTTGTCCGCCTACAAAGTTATAGGAGTCCTCAAAGATCACTGACCACCAATTTATGCAGCTCCATTGCTGAATTTATGCCTTCCACCTTACTCCTAGCAATGGATTTCAGACTTTCAAAACTCATTTCATGGTTTTGTGTAGCTTCTTGTATTACTGATAACCATTACTGTTAATTCTTCCCAACAGCTTTGCTCACCACTACCTGTCACAGCTCTCAAAGGCCACTCCATGCCCTGAATATTTGAATTACACACTGGGAGCACAGCCCTGGGTGGATACCGAAGGGAGGTCTTGCTCTCCAGCTACATAAATCAGTGGAGCATTTCAAAAAGGTAACATGAAAGATTTATTACCCCATTTTCAGGGTTCACATATATCGCTTCTTAACAATAGTTTAATAGTGGTATATAAAATTCAGGTTTTGGAAATAATTCATCATAATCTAAAAGAACTTTGGTTTGCATTACAGACTGACTATAATTTCAAGCTCCACCTCATACTGAAGTCTGAACATGCCTACTCTGCTCTGAAATGTGGTGTTTCCCATTTTTAGACCTTTCCTTGCACACCAACTACCAATAGTTCAACGAGTGCTTTCTGCAAGCAGCTCACAGAAACTGTCACCAGTAACGTGGCTGACAAACCACTGGGACCAGTAGCATCCCCAGCGAGCTGACATCTAGGATCCCACTTGTACTAATACCTGCTGATGTCTTTCAACAAAGGCTTCTCACAGCCATATTATTTCCTTCGGTTGAGGCAGGCTCTCCATCCATATCAGCAGCTCCTTGTGGTCTTTTGCATTGCAAGGGCAGCAGCTTTTATTTTCCTATGACTGCCTGAATTGAAAGCAACACAACCTGGAGCACAGGATTGGTGGCAATCATCCCACACACAGCTCCTCAGCACTCTAATGATCTGTCCATCATTCAAAAATCAATTCCCGAGATGTGCTGGCTTTAAAATGAGGTACAAAAGCCACACATATGAAAGTTTTAAGTAAACAGCTAAAAGCATTGGATTCTACAAAACACACCCTTTTTTTTTTAATTTTAAATCTCCAGACTTCTCTCTCTCTTTTTTTTTTTTTTTAATCACAGATTAACTTAAGCCAATTACAAACACATCATCTTTAATAATCACAACCCTTTTGGACAAAGTTTCGTTTAAAACTCAAGCATAAAGCACTGTCTCTTCATAGCCTCAAAGACTCCCTGACCTTCTCACCTGCTGTGCTGGGCACAATAGGCATTGTTCCCTTTCCAAACCAAGAGAAACAGAACTGAGACAGCAACAGAGAGCACAAGCCAAAGGACCAGAGTACAATAAAATGAAGAAAATTCACAGATCTATACACTCAAGAAGTATTTGGGGATGGTGAACATACAGAGAATGAAATAAACTCTCAATCACTGTAAAAGCCAGGTGCTTTCTCCTTTTAAGTGAACTTGAGGGACTGCAGCCTAAGCAGCAAGGAACCAAAGTTAACACTGGAAATTGTACTTCAAATATATTTCTACCCTTCCAAAATATACTGGCCTTTAATTTCTCTGATGACGCCATATTGCTATTAGTGTTAAAAAAAGAGGCTGCAGTTAAGGTCAGTTTATCTCACTGTTTTTCACACACACAAAACTCAATGCTTTGGGCAATACATACATGGCCTAAACAATGTATTATCGTGCTTTTCTGCAGGCTTTTACTCTTCTGGCAGCAACATATAATTTCTGTATGGAAAAGATCTTCTTTGAAGTGTGTTCAGCACAATAAAACCCTTCTCTGCACACATGCGTTCCAGGACGTGACTGGTAGGAACACTTCACTGCAATGCTTCACCCAGCCAGTGTTTTATGGCAATATAGTCTCATGGCAAAAATAGGGAAGATGCACAACTCGAGCTCATCAAATACAGCACCAAGGCTAGAAATCTAATTTATTTTCTACATCTACTGAACAGAGATGAAAAAACCATTCAGCTGGGTGAATAGGCCATTTATTTTGTTGTCCACAAGAAAACAGAGTAACACTTCAGCATAATCAAAAATTTCATATTCAGTTGCTGCAACACTGAATGAACTTTTTGTCTACTGGTAGGAGCTGAAGATTCACACTTGTTCTGCTTCCTCTGTGAATCCATGAAAGCACTGCCATCAGAACTAAGCTACAAGATGCACAGACTGGTTGATAAAATGTGTTCCACATTCAGTGCTAGATTAACAGACTTGATGATCTTAAAGGTCTTTTCCTCTCTAAATGGCTCTATGATCCATAGATCTTCATTGAATGAGAATCATCACTGTTTTCAGGGAAAACAGTGCAGAGCAACTTTCTGCATTACAGAAACAGGCTCCTGTAACTTGGAGTAAACTGAATTTCTACCACCAGTGCAGGTTGTTGCTAAGTGGAAGTGCTGGGACAAATCCCCAAATGCCCAGACAATATGGGCCACAGCCACAGCAGGCAAAGACTGGAAAAACAACAATAAAGCCATCTGCTGTTTTTAGGAAAGCCTATGATGAAGCAAGCAATATTCCAGGGAATATCCCACCTGGGAAACAGCAGAGTACTCACTCATCTAAGACAGTCTCTCCACTTAAGTAAACACAGTTGAGCATTAATCAGACTCTCCTCAGCCTGGGATTTTGGCAGCTAGAAAATGCTCTTGAATTTCTACTTTATCATGTTAAGTGGCCCCTTAAAACAGAGAGATTAATGGTTATTTTGCTTATCTACCTGAGGGCAATATGCACAATATATTCCCAGTAGCAGGAGAGAACAGTAAGCTCAATAAGCTCAGCAGCATATTTCAAAGTGGCCTGGCTTTGAGGCAGAGTGTTAAGATGACCAGATTTACATCTCAACTAAGATGTAAATAAATGCCAATGATTTAATCCCCAGTGGTTGTTTTGAATAAATCAGCTCCATGCAGCAGGTATGTTTTCATTGTACCAAAAAGACCCCATGGTTTATACTAACCCCTAAAGGAACACTTTGGCACAATGGATTTTCCTTATATGTCAGCTTCATACTTTTTCAGAAATGTTTTTATATAAATTAAAAATTCAGACTTCATATCACAGATTCAGGAATAAAGCTTTATTCAGGGAGGAGTGTTTTGCATCACACATCAGATGTGTGTCATTTCGTCCCTGTAATCCTGCACTTTCTCTGCACCCTGCACTCAGGTCATTTAGGAAGTTACTGTAACTTGCTTTCCTTTTTCAACTGGACAATGAATGTATAAGCCAATTTTAGAGTTTTAATGATTGTTAGGGGCTGATTTGTCGTGGCTTTATACTCAGTAACCTTTGAAGGCACCTCTCAAGCAAGACTTACAGCTGCTGGAACAAATTTCCCCAGAGCTCAAGTCCAGTCTTCTGGGAGTACCAAAACCAAATAAAAAGCTGAAACTGGCAAAGGGAACACTATCTGAGATAGAAGACAGATTCCTGTGTGTGGGACTGTTAAGCAAGCCCCTGAGGCAAGATGCACTCACTAGAATAGTTCAGAAAGGCATCATGTGTTGGAGAGGATAAACAGCTACATCATTTGCTGCCTAAAATTCCAGGGTTTTCCTCCCATCATCGAGGTATTCTTTCCTTTTATCAGCTAACAAACACCTAATTCTCATGAGACCTATCATTAATGACAGGATTTTCTTTATCACTCAGGGAGAGCCCTGAATGTGCAGGATTTATCTTGCTGGCTCAGTAAAACAAGGGCAGTTACCACTGTGCTCTCCCATTTTCACCTTTTCCAGATTAGTGCTTTCCACCAAAAACCCAACCCTTGCTTATGCTGTTGTAGTCAATGAAACTTGGACAGTGAACAAACCATGCACAATTTCCATGGTAGCAACAACCTTCATTACAAATAAACTAATTGTCCATGTGGATTCTTACAGTATTTCAAGCAGATTAGCAATAAAACTGACTCTTCATTAGCAACATGATAAATAATCCCCTGGATTTCACCAAGGCTATCACACCTGCACACAAAAACTTTGTTGGATTCCTTTAGGGTCCACATGCAGTAAAATGCAGGTGGGAAAAAAGTTTCTTTTTTTAAGGGTTTTTCAGTAGACAAATAATGTTCTCAAATATTAATCCATTCCACTTTAAACTATTTTTTTAGATTTAGACTCTAATTTCTCAATCTTCTTTGAACCACATTTTTCTAAATTTATAGGCCACACCAGTGGGCTGGAAATCAGTAATAGACAAAAATTTCCTTTGCCTGCCTCTGAAATTTACTGCTCCGTCCCCAGGAAATCTCTAAACATTGCATGACGAACAAGCCATGACTTACTGACGTTCTCACATACCACAAGGGCTGAAGCTGAAGGCTTTAAGCATTGCTGAGTCAGCCACGATTGCATTAAAGATTCAGCAATTCAGAGCTGTAAACTACCATTTTATTCATTTACGAGTCCTAAGTTAACACCAATGCCTCAGCTCTAGAGTACTAATACTAATAATTTTCACATTATAGTCTGAGTTGGTTATCTATTGCTTACATGTAAAATTGCCATCAAATCAATTACAGAAACGTCAAAGAAATGGAACAGGATAGGGCTGAGCATTCTGTATTTTAAGATGAGTTTGAAAAATCAGCATATTTTCTAGTGAAGCTGAAATAATTTCAGCCTCTCAAAAGAAGTGCATTTTGCTTTGCTTCAAGACCAATAATTCATCTCCCATTTCAGCAAACCTCAAAATACAGCGAGATTTAGATAGTTCCTGTAGAAACAGAACTGGCCGCACACATTTTGCTATTTGCTTATTGCACGTGGTTAAAGAAACTAGCACTCTGCAGAGCCACCTCCTGTCACTTGGCTGGCTTTTAGAAGCATCAACACAGACACTGCTCCTGAATGTGGGGTAAGAAATAGATACAGATCCTGCATGGGTAGCGCAGAAGACACTGGTCAATATTTCCCACTCTGCGACAGCAATGCTGTGCACAGGTCTAACTGGAGCTCTCAGATAATCAAGCAAAGGAAGGATGGAGCACAATTATTGCACCAGAAAGGAATAATTCACTTGGCTTTTCTGTCAGCTGTCCAGAAAACTCATTTAGTACCTTGGTATTTCAGAGGCGTCACGTCTCACAGTCCAAGCAGCACTCAGAGAAATGAGCTCATTGCAGCGTTGCAGGTGCAATACATGGATATTTACCACTGTTAACATGCTCAAGTTCTGGAAAGGAATTACACACATACAGGAATGTCCCATCCTGCACTATCCTCTGATTAGGAGCTGACAGATGTTACAGAGAAACAAAGGGTGGTGCATTACTGATGCATTATTTTGCTTCACATGTACTTTTGCAATCTTCTGTGATTTACAAGGCTGAGGAGAATCAGTCATTCTTCCAGTAAGATGTGAAACAAGCAAGAAGCAAATTAGTGCAACTGCTTTACAAATACAAAACAATCATGATTTGCAACCACCAAGATGCTGTGAGACCAACTGAAACATGCACACCCACTAAAAAGATAAACCCAGAACCTGCCTACAGCAATGACAACATGAGTTCCCTTACAATCATGCTACTAAAGCAAACAAGCAGATTTTTTCCCTAAATCCATAACTCTTACCACAAAACACACAGTATGACAGCCATGAACACACTTATTTACGTCACACACTTGCTTACATACTGAAACAAAGCACACTAAGGTTCGTGAAGAGGCTTCCACCAATTCCCTGGTGCATGAAATAGAAGCACACAACAATTCAGAAGAGCTGGGCAAGTCATCATTAAATATTGGCCTTTATGACAAAAGATTAGGTGCTTTTTGGAAGTGCAATAAACATTCCAAATTTAATTACTGACAGACAGCTGTGACACCATTTTGACCTAGCAGCATTATTAGAAAGATGAAAATAGAGCAGAAAAAAAATCTGCTTCAAACTTTATATATAGATATATATCTCCATGCCTTGGACAATAAAGTTAAATCAACAAGTGGGAAAAGAAATCATACATCTGAACCACCTGCTTACTTTCTTAAAAATAGGAATGTAAAATTACATGAAACTAAGTATTACACTTATACACCCAGAAAAAGCCTAGTTTTGTGCATATCCATGGTAAGCAGTTGTAGGAATAAAAAATGAAATAGTTATTTCAAATATTTCAGAGAGTTCAAACTTCATATGTATCAGTTCAGCAGCAAGCCATGAAATGTGCAGCATGGTAATATTACTGCACATCCAGGGAAAGGACACAGGGGCAAAGCAGTGATGTAAATGTCCAGGTGAATAATTTGTTACTGTTGGGTACCACAGAGTGAGAACGGCTGAGGCAGAGGCTGCTGAGGCTTCACATCCCCCGGGAAGCACAGGCAGCTGTGGAGTACCCCACATTGTAATGCTGAGACAATTCTGCAGTGAAGAAATCAGTTCGAGATCAAAGGGTAAAAAGGCAGCTATAAATTTAGTTCTGCCTGAAAACAAGAAATATAGTTCAGATACAAGAGAGAAAAACAGGACTGAATACTAATGGAACAGTGGAAATGGAATAAGACGAGACAGGAAGGTTACTAAAAATAGCTCTCAGTGTTATCTTCTGAAGATGGTTTCAGATTAAATCATGAAAATCATAGAATAAAAATTCAAATGCTTTTCTGACTGGAAAACAAAGGAGACAACAAAACAGCAACACTGATAGACAACGACATTTCTATTAACTCAGGAGTGAAGAATCACAAATCTGAGCATCATCCCACACCTTTGCAAAATTTCAACCACTAATGGTCTCTAACTTGTTCACTTACAGCAGCTGCTGCAAAAAGAAGGAAATATAATAGAGCATTATAAAATTCTAGGAACTCTTAGTAGCAGCTCATTTTGCATTATCTGGATCATAACCTGCTGGGAAAGCAGACCATTAATACTCTGCAAATAGGACTGGGTGCTGTTTTATTGCAGGCTGCTGTTCTAATTGTCCTTGCTGCCAGAGCAATCATTCATACTGGAAAGCACTTAGCCCAAGACTAAATAAGAGATAGTTTCCCTACTAAAAGCTGTGAAAGGTTTCTTTAATACATTTCTTTTAAACAAAGTACTTGGAGGACCTAATGTGAAGCAGATGTTTTTGAATCACCCCAGAGACTACAAAAATACCTATTTCATCATTATATGAAATAAGATATTACCCAAGGCAAATGCTGGTAATAAAATTTCCCCGCAGGATTCCTGTTGATATTATCTTACCCTAAATATTACAAGAACTTAATTTTCATAAATGAAGCAAGTACACAAATTTGCTGGAGGGCAAGAGTAAGACATTAAAGCACCTTTGAAAATCTAACAGGTCTCCTACATACACAATTTGCAAGTTGCAACTGTTTTCATAACTTCATTGAAGAACCTCCACAACTCAAATGATTCCAAAACTCAAAAGATATTTATTTTATATTGCCTAAGAAATGGGAACTGATGTGATCCTACTCACTCCAAAAGAAGTCCCAGAAGTGCCACATCCTATCCCAGGCTTTTCTCAAGTCTTCTAACTTTGCTGTGCTGTGATTAAATACAATCAGATAGCAAGCTAAAAAAAGCTAAAGGTACCTTTAAGGCTGGACTTTTTAATGGAAATATAATAACAAAGCACGGCCTGTAGAAGTTGATGTGAAAGGAATAAATCAGCAGTGGTTTGAGGTAGTTCTACATGAGCACTTGTACAGAATGCTACTTTTTTGTTAAAACGTGGTAGTTTCAGTTGAGGGAACTGCCAAGCCAGGCAGTTTCTCCGTAAGTACACCAAGAAATTTGGAAATTCTGCGTGGAAAAAGCAGATGCTCCACTGCAGCCTGGATCAGCACACTAACCTGGCAGGAGCTGTGCCACAGAAGGAAGGCACAACCAGCACCAGGGACACAAGGACCTCGCCCTCCTTTCTGGTCATGTTGAGTGCTTCCAACATAGCAGACAACCACAGCCAGGAATTATCCCTTAAGAAGGGACTAGGCACAACAATGAATGACTACACCACCCATATCAATGAGCTGGAACAGCTTTTATTTTGTACTCAGGAGTGTGTAAACAAATGACAGTAACTTTTTGCTGTGTCAGAGGGCACTGCTGCTCAGTTGGGGTTCTGCACTTGTTTAGTAGGCCCTCATCAGGAAGGAGATTTGGACTTGAAATTTTGTTTTGAAAAAAGAGAGAGTAAGCAATTTCTAAGAGCAGCGCTGAAGCACAGAGCATAACACCCATACTGCACACCATGTGTAAAGCACACACACATGCAGTGCCAATTCCCCTTGGGCAGCTCCCCTGACCTACGCTTTCACACTCACTCATTAGTTCACTTCTCCAGCTACCGCAAATGTAACTTGATCACATGAACTGCTGATTCTGATCCTTATAACCACTGGAGTCAGTGGAAGGCTTTTGAGCACACAAAACCTTTCCTGAGAGCTTAAAACATCTGAAACCTCTACTGAAGCACTAGAAAAGAAAGCCCTTTCCTTCCATTTCCAACAAGCAGAGAAACAGCTATTGTTAAAATGGCTTAAACACTTAAATGCTCTGTGTCTGGGAGAATTGAAAGGCATCAGCTGGGCTATGGTAATTCTAGCATGTAAGAGAAATACACAATTGCCAGGTAATTATTTATGATGCAATTTTTTATTATGCGATTTGAGAGGTATTTGTGCAACCCAGAAGAGTGATTGCTGCTGTACTGCTGCAGGAAAGTTCATATGACAATCATACCCTTGTTTTTATTGTTTTCTGCTTATTAGGAAAAAAAAAACCTTTTCTTTTAGACATGTTTTTCAGCTGAAAATACGAAAACCAAAATGACACTTCCATTCTGAGATTAATGGCTGCATATTTTTTGAACAAACAATTCTGAATTTTAATCTGAATATCTCAATGCATTATTTATATTTATGCAATCACTTGAAAAAAACTCCCTCACTCCTATCCTAGAACTTTCCTTAAAGCCAAGGAAAACAGTATTTCAGAAAATTACTTTGTACTACTAATAAAGAGATATTTCCATATTAAAAACGCATGCAACAACTACAATCACAGCAGAACAGATTGTTTCAAGGAAGTATTTGTTATGTTATAGAAAAAAAAATAAATTAAAAAGTTGGCCTTAGAGCTAAATGAGCAAAAAGTTTTCTTTTAAGGATGACAGTGCAATTTATTACAGGAGTCTACAGTCATTTCTCTTGCTTACAGAGGTGCTGCTGACGAGCCAACAGTGAGAGGCACTGATCAACTGGGCAAACATTTATTTACATTCTTAAACATCAGCTACCTATTGCATTTTATAAAATACCCGCATTTTTACTTCCCTCAGATCTATTTTTCTGAAATACTATGATCCTTTAAATTATTATTTCCACCACACATGAAGACTTTAAAATTAGGATGAGGCAGATACCAACATACTTTCTGTCCTTCCTTTGGAGCTCTAAGTAAAACTCATCATCTCATGGAATCAAGGATACCTGGGTACACCAAGTCAGTCACAGAATGATTTTAGCAATGGTCATTAGGAGTTATAAACAGAGGCATTTAAGTCTCTATTTCCCCTACTAAAGATGAACATGGAGCTACCACAGCCTGGTGGAAAAGTAGAAAAATTCAGATACAAGTCAAACAGAACTTTGATTTTAGAACTTAATTCTTCAAAATACTCCAAAAGAGGATATGCATTGTGATTACCTTGGGAGCTGCTGTGCTACCTCAAAAACAGATGCTAAATTGAGAGCACTAATTACAGAATAAGTGCCCACTAAATCAGACCTGATGCTACGGCACAGTTGTTTCTGACATTCCTGCTAGTTTAAAAGAGAAAAGTATGTTCCTAGGAGGCAAATCATGTTTTGTGTATCACTTTCTGCCTCTGCGTGGTTGAACTCAGCACCATTCGCTAGCAATAAAATCAAGCAGTGCCATCCCCCTTCCTCCTTGGCTGCTTTACAGCTGGTTTCAGTCAGGGTCACAGGGTGCCCTTTGTACACTGCATTAGGAAAGGCCACTCTCAAATCAGGATATAATTGAAAATCAGCTGTCAGGTGGTGACAGCTCCCTCAAGTCTCACTTAAAGAACCAGGAAAACATCATCTCAAATGTTAATGAAAATGAGGAAACAAAGGAAATTACTTGAAATTGTTTCTAAGAAAAAAACCAAGACACTCATAAAGACAGAGATTCTTAGAATTTTGAGTCAGAAAACCTTTTCCTGCAGTCCACATACATGGACATTGTTTTTCCACTTTTTCTGGTCTAAACAATGATGGCATTTTCAGAACCACTAATCCCACCGACACTATGGCACAGTTTCTTCCTCTGTAAATTGAGCCTAAGGATTTTCCACAACCACAGGTCAGAGAGTAGCTGACAACATTTAATTAGGCAATATGTACTACAAATAGAAAACACAGATTTAGAGGAGAAAAACTCATCAGCTGCTAAGGATTAGATGAGAAGTCACTCATTTCAGCAGCAGCCAAAATCATATTTCTATCTTTCCACTAAGTTGTTTTCTGGAAAGCAACATCTCTGAAGTCCAGTTACACTGCAAAAATCCAACACATGAAGAAAAAAACAACGATTAAGACAGATCACACCTTTCCCTCCCACAGATTCCCAAGCTGCTTTATAAAACCAGTCCTACCACTTGATTGAAATGCATTTTCCCATCCAGAAACTGCACAGCACACAACAAAGGAGCAAAAGGAAGTTCTGGCAGAGGACATATGGGCCCTGTGTTTCCACACAGTAGGACTGACTGGACTGAGAGGCTCGTGACAAAAAATATCAAATAAAGGCCTTCTCCCTTAATTTCTCTATCCAGCCTTTTGTTTATCACTGATAAATTCCTTTTACTTGTGCAAACTTACTAGTAAAGGACTTCCAAAACTTTTTTGAAACAGCTATCTTGCCTGGCCACCTTTGTCTGATGTCCTTGGCCACACCTGATCTCTCCCAGTTTTTTTGTGAGGATGCAGATGGCCAGAGGGAGCATTTGTTAGGATTCATTCTCAGTAGGCACAGCCCCCTGTGCCATCAGTCTCTGTGCTTCTCACAGCAGTTGTCTTCATGGGCTGAATCTGCCAGTGCTGACACCGAGGGTCTTAGCAGATATCTGTTTAAATTAAGAGACCCAAATTCCTGCTGATTAATGACCTTTTTCTGTGAATAAACACAGAATATAATGAGTTAATTAAAGTACATGTTCAATTAATCTCACTTGTGTCAGGTGAGACTACTCCACATCAGATGCAAGGGAAGAAATCCTCTGGCACTTGAGGACACAGCACACACATCCCAACAGCCCAGGGTTTATCTGGGCAGACACCAAGTGTGAGAAATGAAGTCTAAACAACTCCTAGATGTTAAAGTAGTTACAAAGTTATAAAGTCAAGTCAAAGTTAGTTTAAAAATTGTAATGATATTATTAAAAACTGTTTATATTCATTTTTGTACTCTCTGCCTCAAAAATCCTACTAACTTTTCCCGTCGCTTCCCCGTTAGGGAAGGCTGCTGCTGTTTCCCCCCGACATTGCCGTACCCCCCATTTTAGTTTCCTCACCAGGACTCTGTCTCCTCTCTGCCCAGTTGCTCCAAACCCATCCTTCAGAGCCCTACTCTCCGCCTACCCTCCGGCTACTCTCTGCCCACGCTGACCCCCCTGCTCGCCAGTACCAGCCCGAGTATGTAAATTACAAAGCCCAGGTGCATGATGGGACTGAATCGATATCAGAAGCCCCTAATGGAAATGAGCCAACTCAGAACCTAGATCTGCAAAGGACAGCACTGAACTGGCAACACCCAGAAGGATGTATGGACAATCTCCTGTGTCTCGCTGTAACTTCAAAAGTACTTGGAGAGCGGGACATCCCTGGGCTCGGTGCGAGCCAAGACAGTTCTCTGGGACTCCCGCGAGAAGAACTCCCACTTTGCAGCAAGAGCTGCAGAATGGATTGCACCTCCTCCTCAGCGGTGTAGGTCCGAGCAGGAGGGGCGGAAGGCACCCTTGAGACTCCCCCTTCCTAAGAAATCAATAAAGGCAAGTAAGGAGGAAACATTGTCTCCTGCTCATTTATAACACCAAGGGCAGCACGGAGTAGCAGCTCTGCACACGCTCCTGCAAACCCCAAAATAAAACAGTGCACAAGCTAAATTTATCCTATTTCATATCCGAAGACTTCTCTTAAAATGAACTCTACTCAGTCTTAAAGCTTTGCTACTTCACTGTGTTACCATTGAGAATTAATGCAGTAGAGGCCCCCCCCCCCCCCCAAAAAAAAAAATTAAAAAGCCATTTACTTCTCTGAATACCCATGACCAGAACTATTAAGAAAAGTTACTTTCAGTCTATTCTAGGTGTTCAGCCTACCCCAGGAGCTGCTGCCAGCAACTGAGTGGTGCAGCTGACAGGGAGGAACCCCAGGCAGGCACTTCTCTTGTGCACACAGGGCTGAGTGAGGTATGCAGAGACAGCCTGGGGCTCTCCTGCAGCTCCAGAGCACCATCCACTGCTGCTCAGGTTTCCTTCCACAGCAGCTTCAGTGCTATTGCCAAAGAAATGGTACAAATTCCACTCCAAATACCATTCCTGACTATACTCATTCTATCCTCTTCTGTACTGAAGAATATCATGAACTGATCAAGAACATCCACTCTGAGAAATAAAACCAGACTTTCTATTAACGGCATCAAATCTTTGTAGACAAATCTACAGTGTCCCTCCAGGAAGATAATAATTTGAAAATCTTTTTAGAGAGTGTCATGAGACATACAAGAAAATACCAGATATATATGGACTGAGTGTCTAGGGCCCCATGTTGCTGACATGTAAACAAAATAATAACAATTTTTAAAACTGATTTTAAAATTTTAAAACTTCTTTCGTAAAAGCCTTGACTCAGGGCTGGAAGTTGTTTACAGCTATCAGTGCTGTGAGTGTCAGAGCCAAGAAGTCCACTTGCCAAATAAAAACTGAATTTTAAACGCTAGAATGAACAGGAGACCTTAAAATGTTTCTAAGCAAGTTTCAGAGGATCACGTTGTCCATTGCCTCAGGATCATTAGGTCAGATTACAGGAGTGCAGGTCATTATTTCTACAAGGCTGATGCTGTAAAACAAAAGGTATCACTGCCATGATTAGTGTCAAAAAGACCAACAGAAACAATAACTCAATATTAATGGGCAGAAAATGTGATAAACCGAGAAAAGGAACAAACCTCAGAAAGGAACGCTCACTCTGGAATGCCATGAATTTCACATCCCCATAGTCACAAAGGCTTTCAGAGCAGAACTCAGCAGGGTTTTTACTACAGTCTTGCAGGCTTTTTAATACAGAGGTTGTTATTTAATGCTTTGCATGCTGATTCTTGGCTACTTTTGTCTCACCCTTATGATCAATAAATAATGGCCTAAAGAAACCACATCTCCAGGAAGTTCATGTGTATTTCTCTCATATTGCACAAGTCACAGTAGCCTATTAAAAAGCTGACTCACAACGTAATTTTCTGTCTGCTAAATAGAAAACTGAAGCCTCTTCCAGCATTGTTGTCTATCCCACTGCTCATAGCAGGTTTTGAATCATCCTCCTGGAAATGAAATAGTATCAATATAAAGATGCTCAAAAGCATTAATGTAATTGTGTTTCTCCAGTTAATTGGCAGCAGCAGAAAAAAAAATGTTTGCATAATTATACACAGTCTATTTTTAATGCCAATATTAGATACAAAACCTTGTAAAACAGCTGCTAGAATTAAAGCCAGTTCAAGTCAGTCTGTTGCTGTCAGATCTTGGCATCTTCCAAACGACCAGCTAAAGTCCTACCTTTCCAACACATCAGTACAGCAAATGTATCTCCCTTCTGTCCAGCTTTGTGGCTTCATGTCATACACCTGAAAGACTCCAAGGACATTTACTGCCTCCTCCAACTGTGTCGTTCGTTCTTTCGTCTTCCCACTCTATAAGGCAGTGATCCATCTCTTCCACTAGTATTTTTTCTTTACACATTTCTCCAGCTACAAAGAGCCCTTCTGCCTCCCTCCTTGCTGGCTTCCCACTGCTGCCTCACCTCCAGTCCTTCCAATTACACATCTATCAGACTCCTCTCTTCCAGAAACACAAAAACTTTCCTCCTGATATAGCCTGAATCTCTCCTTATTCCCAACCACCTTACATCCTCCTCTTTAAGAAAAACTGCTATCCTTGAATGAGGTCCTGCCCTTATCTTCTCTAGATATTTATGCTTGATTTTGGCAAACTGAAGGACCTAGCAGTCACTTGAGCAAGAAAGGACTGGGATACAAGCGCATACCTGCTTTAAGGCCTTTTCCTTATGAGCTTTGTCATCCCCTTATCTTTTACAGAGCCTGGCAGAGGACAAGTCCCAGCACAATTTCCAAGGGTAACCCACAGAAAGGCCAAAGATCTATTAATGACCTGTGCTCAGTATGCCCACACTGCAGAGAGACAAACCACAGCACTGCACCCAACAGGGATGGACAAAGCACTGAAGGAATCATCCATCGTGGTGACACACGAAGGCTCAGTTCCAACAAGGAAATGAGCAGAGTAAGACACAAAAGTGCAGGTTACATTTCCAGTTTGAAGAGAAAAGCATTTCCACACCTACTGCACCCCAGGCAGCTCCCAATTTTCCTCGTACAGCTTGCTCCCATCTTTAACTTCTTTCTTTGGACCAAATCACAGACCCAACTTCACACCCAACCACCCCAAAGAGATTCTGAGTTCCTGCAAAGCAACTGAGTGGCATATTTGACAATTCCCACTGTTCTGCACACACATGGAAATAAGCTCTCTCCAGCACTGCCCTCTGGGCTCTGCACTGCAAGCCCCAGTTACCACAGCAAAATCAGGCATCCACTAAGTGCTGTTCATATTCACCAGATGAACATTTCATGAACTCAAATGAATCAAACTCAGGGAACAACTATTTTTATACACAGGAAATGATCATAATCCTCAGTTAAAAAATCAGGATTACCCTCAATTAATTCATATTCTGTGCTAAGCACACAATGCCTTTACATGTCAAATGCCTTTTCAGCAGTATTGAGAATGAGATCTCTGATTAGATGAAGGTGGAATTATATCCCAAACCTTAATCTTTAAAGAGCATTACTGCTTCCTAAATCCTAGTTAGGGCTAATAAATCCTTTTATCATTTCAAATCTAATTTCTGTAAATACCTTATGGAAAGGTATTTAAAAATATAAGAATATGCTTTTTATAGTTGTGCAAAAGAATTCAACGCATTTGCTTACTCTCTTAATCTTGTTAACATCTAGCAAAGGAGAAGGAAAAATTGTCCGTCTGTAAAGAAAATACCTCATGAAAGGCCTTTTGATTTTTTTCATATTCCCAAATTACTAAAGTGTTTGAAAGAACTGCAACAATTTATAAGAAGGAACATGTACAAAACCAGGCAATTCAGACAAAGTCCTTTTGCTTGAAATTAACTGAAATCAGTAGCAATCCACTATGTACGAATTCCCTATCCAGCTGTAGTGGTTTGAAAGCAAAACAAGTGAGAGGCTCCAAGTCAGAAATACTATTTAATAGGAAGGAAGGAAAAAAGTAAAATGAAAAAAATGCAATAAATACAAAAGACCACTGACAGAGTCAGAATACAACCTGATCACGGTGATGGAAGCAGTCCAGATGAGGTGGTCTTCCTGAAGCAGTGATCCCGTAGAAAGGTCTGGTAGCTCTGGTCCTCTGGGAATCCAGTGGGTAAGGGTTGCCTGTACTGTCCCAAATCCCAGATTGTATCCAGGTGGGAATGCTTGGTTCTTCCTTCTGGGCAGAGCATCTCACAATGGGATGATGAGTCATACAGGGGGTCTTTGATGGCTCATTAAACAGAGATAACTCCAGAGGGTGTTATCTATGAGTCATGGGCAAGGCACTTGATGGGCCATTAACAGAAGATAATGGCCCAGAGGGAGGGGGCCTGGGAAAACACTGCCCCGCCTGGATTCAACAGGTCATGAAGATGGTGATAGAATACTTTGTGCACATCCTATACTACAACCCAAGACACCAGCCATACTGGAAAGATAGCGACAATCTCAAAAATGACTTAACATCACATCATTTTACCCAACAGAATCCTTCACAGCTTTCTCCTTTCAGTGATGAAGCAGTTTATTTGTATTTTTTCAGATCCTCTTGATCAAGAACCAATTGAATTTGTGGGGGAAAAAAAATAGGTTTTGTTCTGCCCCAGATACCATCATAATACACATTAATCATGTTCCTATTGCACAGGTAAATTAAATTTTTGTTTACTCTGTTGGATTTTCATAAATGCAATTAAAGGTAGGATTTTTGCGCACAAAAAGTTATGATGGATTTCATAATGACTTCTTAAGGAAATATACATATTTATACCTTTTTATTTCCACATGAGGGAACTTTATTTTGGAATCCATGGAGGCTCAAGAAATCAATTTTAAAATAGGTCTCCAAAGAGGAACCATTCTTTAACCCTCAATGGTTTTATACTAATGGTGGTGTCTGAAAGCCATTTATTCTGACTGTAGAAGATGCTCTCAAGTTCCATTTCTTCTCCCCCTCTCTGAGAGGGGAGGAGAGAGAGAGAGAGATGCATTTTTCTAATGAAGGGATATTTAGATGCCTTCTTTAACTGAGAAAATATGATGTTTTTCCCAGGCAGCTAGGACAGATAGGCCCAAAAACCCTGAGCAAAGAAAAAAGATGTATTTTGGAGTATGTCTCTTAGATACAGTGGGGCAGCTGAGAACTCAAACTGAATTCAAGGACAGAGGAATTTATGCTGAATCCTCATGAGAAGGTGAGGTCCTTTAACTGCCTGGAAAAGTTTAATGCCCGAGACGGAGGCTGCAAAATCCAACACTTCAATTAACAACTGACCCCCATGGAACTGGAGATCAGAGAAACTCACCTCAACTTCTTCAAGGGAGCAGGAAGGCATTTAAACACTTGAAGAGCAAATTATATCATTTGTTTCTCCAAAATTAATGAGAAAAATTTCAAAAGGCTTCCAAAATGGATATCTGCTCCAAGCCTCATAGTACAACAGTGGGATAGAGCTGGCAAAGAGGAAAGAGCAGGCACAGGAGAAAACCAAAGAGCAGAAAAATGCAAATGAGTGCTCAAGTTTCTTATCCTAAGTGTGCAGGTAAAATTCAAGCAGCTAAAACAAAAGCAAGACGTAAGTTCTATAGCCCATGGCACAGGGGAATAGGAATGGAGATAATGTAAAGAAGCCCCTAAGAACTTAATACAGTACCATCAGACTCTTAAATAAAAATGGAAATATAAAAATGTAAGTGGCAAGTACAGCAAAGAAAACAATAGAAATATTAAAATAATTTAAGAAAGACTGAAGTTGCCTACAGAGCACAGTAATCTCAGTCCAGCTGACGAAATTAATAGATTAATTAGCCTTTAACGGGCTTTTCTCTCACTGTTTAAGGGCACCCATGATAGCTGGGAGCAGACCAGCTCAGGGAATATTTAAGACAAGGTAACTGATAATAGAAAGGCTGGCTTGGAAGTCACTACACCCATTTTTAAATCTGTTCTTTTAAGGATGAATAATGATTGAAGGTAAGTCTGGAAATTCAGTAACACACCTGAAAGTCAGGAGGCTGCAGAGGTAAATATTAACACAAAAAACTAATTATGTCATAGAACAAACACTGCTTTATGCTCAGAACTATCACTGATGATAAAAACAGGTTCTTAATACAGAGCACCATGTAGGAAATGCTCCTCACACAAAAACAACTACAGAGCCCTTGCTTAATAAAATTTTAAATAAAATACAAGGATAATATGCATACCTAAGGAGATAGTGCCTTTACAGTCAAGTGATAAAAGTGCAAATACAAGGCTTCAATGCAATTAGGAACATGACTTTCTATTATTCATTAAATTATGTGGGTTAGGTCTTGTCTCAAGCATTCTTTTTTTCTTCAAGTATACAAAAAAAAAAAAAAAAATCCACATTGGATCCTCCATCCCCTCCCCACAAAACTTCAAATTGAAAGAGGCACTTCCCTGTTTTACAATGAAAACACAGTAAGGAAAATACCTCTTGCACATGCTCATAAACAAAACAGATGATGTTGTTTAAAAGCCTCTTCTAGATTGGATAAGTGAGTGAGAATTCAAACTCGGAGTGAAAGCTTCTCAGGTTTGACTGAAACACCACTCAGGACATGCAGTGATGGAGGGGACATCCCCACCCAAGGGGCTCCTTTGATCTCACTCATCCTCTGTGCCATCCACTGGCACAGACCCAGTGCTGAGAGAAAACATTGCCATACTCCACTCTGCTCTCACTCTGGATACCAAAACATCTCCACTGGCAGATCATTTGTTCTTGAAGGTGTATTTTGGAATTCCTGGAATAACACTTCTGTGTAAAAAAAAAATCCTATCCAAACCCTAGGATAAAAGCTTAACTACTTTCAATTTAATAAAGCTAACATTAAAAATTAAGTGCTTTGTTTACACACAGGTGGCAAGAGAGATCATATACCCAGTAGAATTTTCTGATTTAAAAAGAAAAGGCAAGAGAGAGAAAAATTAATAAGAATCTATCTTGAGAAGACGATGCGTGGGACAAGCCAGTTAAAGAAAGTCACCCGAGGAAAGCTTGTACAATTTCAACAGAAGACAGAAGTTAAAATCTTGCAATTTTGCAGCTGAATCACTTAAAATACCTAAAGCACTAGCATTATGAGAAAAGACAAAAGGGAAAAATGGAAACAAGTGTTTCCTGGGAGATTAGATCATGCTTCGGAACACAGAATTAGCATAAAGCTCTCATGCAGCCCAAGAAAAAATTCTGCCCAGCCCTCATTCCCATTCAGCATCCCAGGCATTCCCAAGGAGCACAGAACTCTTTCAGCAGTGCCAAACATTAAGCCAACTTTATTTCCACTGGAGTTAACAACCACTGATCTGAGCAGTGGGACAGCAAAGATCAAATTCTGAAAATCCTAGACCTGGCTGGGGAGAAAGCAAAGGCACATAACCTTTCCCAGTGTTCTACTTAAATTCTCTCCACTCTTTAAAACTCACCCAGATCCACCTGTGCTTTCCAGAAGCTGCACATATTGACACATCAGAAAAGATGTGCAATCCCTACAGCAAAGGCTTAGGGGACAGCCTTGTCCTGGCTGTGTGTCTGGAAAAAAAACACTTGAACCACAGACCCACTGAGGTATTTCTGAACCTTTCTGAATTCATGGGAGTTTGAAAGCCCGTTGAGATGTGGCTGCTTTTCCATTCTAATCACTATTCTTACTAAAACACAATAAAAGGACTGGCAAATGTTTAGTCAATAATCAAGAGAACAACTGACATTTCAGTTGGAATAGCTGATACATAGAATGATGTTAGTTTACTTCCTGAAGGAGAAAAGTATACAAACAGTAAAAGAATGCTAAGGGATTATCCATCAAGCTTAAAGGGAGGCTTAGGCATGTTGTAAGCAAAAGATGTGTAGAAAAAATTTCTTAAGTAAAAGAGAATATTTGCACAGAACAAATAATACTGACCTGGACATAAGCATCTCAAATGGATAAAATCACTTCCACATAAGGAAAAAATGCATTAATTCTTCTTTAGTGGGAGAAGAGTGTACATATTGCCTGTGGACTATTGTGGGTTGGAAAGATTCTGCTGTAGTTAGAGCTAAAATGGGTTTTACCTCTCAACAGCCACAAGCCAACTGCAAGCTCTGGTCCTTGGATCGTTAAGATCTCATTCAGCCTCTGCAGTTAGCATAAACAAATAACTCACTCATCTGGGGATGAAGACAGGAAGTGTTTAATCCAGCTATGACCCAGACAGCAGGCACAACTCTCAGGAATTGTAAAAATACAACAAGTATACACTGAATTACACTTCCCTATGGCTAAAAGTTCTAATAGACACAAATACAGTTGCACACATCTGCATGTGAGATTTCATCGCAGAAACGAGTTTAAAGCAATGGAAAAAAGCCTAAGCACTATTTCAGAACAAAACAACAGCAACCTGAGTGGGGATTCAAGTTCAGCGAAACCTGGCATGCTCAGGAAAGTCGTTATTTGCCAAAAACCCAAATTCTAGTCCACCTTTCTGCCAGTAATTAATTAAGCTTTTTTCAAAACTCAGCATTTTAATTTAATATGCTATGTATTGCAAATTATAGAAAAAAATAGGTGTGTATAGAAAAAAATAGAGGAGTGGCTGTGAAAAGGTTGGCAGATGCACAGCATAAGCCAGGAAAAGATACCAGAAATACCTGACATGACCCTGAGGACATTGGCAGCTGACAGAGTGCCACCTATGAGAGAATGAAACAACTTTTTATATAAAAAGTGTAATGATAATAAAATAAAACAATAAAATAAAGGGGATTAGTGGGAAGAAATTCAAGTAACTGAGCACCACAAGTACCGATTTTTATCTTCCCCATGAGCTGTAGGAAAAAAAAGCACAAGATTTCTCTGTTCACGCTTTACTATTCAGTTTGGGTGCCTCAGCTCAGTGGCAACACCACAGATGTTGAGAGGGGGACACAGGGAACAGGAGAAACAGCAGCAGACTGGAAAATGCAGGAGTGACCTCTCAAAGGGAGTAATGATTTCCTTCTGTGAGTGAGAAGACATCAAGTTTCAGACAATTGGTTCAGTTGGAAAAAAGATCATCGAGTCCAGCTGCTGCCCCAGCTCTGCCAACCCACCCCTGCCCCATGTCCCCAAGCGCCACATCCATATGGCTTTTAAATCCCTCCAGGGCTGGGCACTCATCACTGCCCTGGCAAGCTGTGCCACGGCTGGACAGTCCTTTCATAGAGGAAATTGTCCCTAACAGCCAGTCTAAACCTCGCCTGGCTCAACCTAGAGCCATTTCCTCTTGTCCTAATGTGACAGACAATTTGTGCAAAACACAAGCCATCGACTATTCTCAATTCAGAAAAAGAGCTTTCAATAACCTTGCTTTCCTTTTCCAGATTTTATTTTTTGTCCAAGCTGCATCAAATGTGGGCAGCCCTCTCTTTTTTTAACCAGGGAATAAAATAATTTTAGTTGACAACTGTAAACAAAACATTAATATTCTGAAATATTTATTAAATACTCAATAGCTATATGTCCTTTATGAACCATCTACATAATATTTTGCATCACTTCTTATTTTTCTGGTTTAAGAAGAGATTTTAAGAAAATAAATGCTATATGGTACCTTGAAAGGTATTCTGCAATATAAATCTCCCATATGCTGTATCTTAATTATTCAGACAGATCTTACGGAAACGTGGTATGAAAACACGCCCTTGAATAATAACTCCAAGGAGCGTGTAACCACCACAGCCAGGGGTGAGCTCAATGTTTGTCTGCAGCTGCTGCCACTGCAAGGATTGCTGCTGAGCTGGAAATTCCCAACCTCGCTTCAGAACAGGCACCTACAGCTTGGTGGAACAGCTCCACAGCAGGCACCCAGTGCTCCCTTGCAGCATCCCAGGAGCCCTCACAGAGCTGCAGATGGATCCAGGGATAATGGCAGCAGCAAAGTCTTAACACATCACAGTCCTGGCCCTGCAAATACCCAAACCAGCTTCTAAATGCAGCTCAAGCACTGAGATGCCACCTCAGGTGCAAAGATGGATTTAGGGTTCAAGTCCTTGTTCGGGCAGTTATCCTGCTGGGTTTGGAGCTGTCCGAGAGCTCACGGACACTGCCCACATCCTGCATGAGCTGCAGCAACAACAGGGACAGCACAGAGCCCCCAGGGCAGCACAGGGCACGGGCACTGAGCCAGGCTGCTGCAGTATCAGCATCTCTCCAACCCACACTGCTGCTGCAGGAAACAGCATCACCCCAACTCACAGCAGCTCTTCCTCAGGAGCCTGGGGAAAGGAGGTGACTTGTCCAGCTCATGTTCTGCTCACAAGAAATGCCAAAGAACCAAAAGAAAAACAAGATAAGCCTACGTGAAGTCATGTTTCCCCATCACTTGTTCACTTACCTTTCCCTAAAAACAGATCTAGTTTCAGACTTTATTTCTCAGCTGGTTTACAACTTGGGTAACTCATTTACTTAAGCCTTACTAAGACTGAGATAAATACAGGGCTTCAGGTCCCTTGCTTTGCATTGACAGAACATGATAATGTACATTTTCTCTGCATCCCCAGGTATGTATTAAAGTTAAAGATTCCTGAATTAAGGGAACTCCAGCTTGTAGTCTTTAATATTAATAAAGCTAATTAGGCAGAAGAACGACTAACTTAGGGAAAAAAAAAAAAGACTAACATTAAGGGAAAAAAAAAAAAAAAGGCTTTGCTGGCATATTTTCTCTGAAAATCCAAGCTAACATTTCTCATTCTGTGTGAAAATCTTCTTTTCATGTGTATGTTCAGGGACTTTAGTAGCAGAATATTGCAAATGTGGTAAAGACAGTGATAAATTTGCAAGGACAAGCCAAGAGCAATCTAATTGTGTTGTTTCAACCAAAGCCAGCTTGATGACTAAGCTCTCTAAAGACATGGAATATAAAGCCTTTTTTTAATTTAACGACTGCAATTCAATTTCTGCCACTGTTGGTCACCTGAGGAACTCCCAAATATTGCAAGATTTTGCCTTCTGGAGGCAATGAATAACGGGATATGAGTCTTACCTCCCTCACGCAGAACCTCCAACAGTAGTGAATGAAGATTTTTCCAAATCTGGCTAAGGAAACAGCAGGGTTTGTTATTTCTGCTTGTTTGGGGTCAGATTCCTGTGGTTCAGGTGCAGTCAGTGCCCTGTACCCAAACATGACAAGTGCAGAGATTCTGGATCAGAGCAGCTCCTGCTGCTCACCAGAACTTCTCTTCCCAGCTCCTCAGGAGCCACCTGGGCTTACAGACGGATTCATGCTCTAAGAGGGCTAAAAGTGTCAATTGCATATAATCTTTATTCCTCAATACATTTCAACAGTAAGGAGTTCATGATCGGATGACTTAATCTCAACTGTTAATTAACCATTCATTAGAATCACTCTGCAAATCCAATAATACATTACACTTTGATGGGATTTTTCCAAACCTATTCATGTTCACGGTTCAAAATACCATTAAGTAGCAAGTACGTCCCATTATTTAAATACGGTTAGGGAATGTGGAAAGTCGTTTTTCCTGAATACGTTCTCCCAGCTTTTTTGCCTCAAGAAATCTATCAAGTGTTAATTGCTGTGTTTTGTGTATACAAAACTGCTCAGGAACACTGAACATGCTCCAAGAATGGCATCAGTCTGTGCACCCCTCTTTAGCTCTTTCAGAACTCTGCAAACATATTTTATAATTTTTCCAAAATATCTTTTTCTGATGAATTCCACAATGCAATGAAACGTAACGTTACAGATAACACACAAATTATCGCTCTCTTACACAACAATTTACAGAACTGCACTTTTACTTTTCTGTTCTCATAAATGAGAGTTCTTAACTTTTTGTGTCCCCTGTCCACATCATTCATGTTTTATCCCTGCTTCAAAACTGATTGCTTCATCAAAGGACCTGTTTCCAACTTCAATGATATTCAAGGGAAATAAAAAAAGCACTAAGTACCAATTTTTTTTTTTAGTGTAGAGATCTCTCATCTACTACTAAAATTCTGTCCCATTTCATTATAAAATATCCTCTTTTCCAGGAGAACGAAAAGCTTTTCACAACCACTTATGGACTAAGCCAGAAAGTGCATTTCCCAAAACAGAAGGAATTCAACAGTCTGACCTCAATCTGCACATGACAAGTTTGCAGCTGTGAAAATGGACTGGATGCCTCATAACCTAATTTGTCAAAACTCTAGTTTCAGGTTTTGTCTAAAACACTTTTCAGAATTATACATGCACCCAGAGCAGACAAAATGAGTTCCTGTTTGTTCCTGCATCTCATGCTCCAGTCCTCCATCCAAACACCCGGCAGCCATATACTATTCATTTTTCATGCCTAGTCCACAGTAGTATTGATTCTGAAATAATGCACTTCATTTATGTTTACTCCTAATTTTACAACAGAGCAAACAAAGAGAAGTAAAGCCCAAAGCTAACAAAGCTTTGTTCACCACTGGTTATTGGTGTTTGAAAACAATTATAAAACATTGATGATCTCTTGTGCAAGTATTAACTAAACACTGTTAATTGATTTTATTTGAAGGTAAACAGCCTCCAGGAAAAAAATGCTCCTGATTCTTCTGTGACAGTCCAGCAGGATTCATAATACTGCTGCTACCAGACATACTGGTAGGTGGCAAAATAGTGTAGTAGCATGTAGTGATGGATTTATTGTCTCATGAGTTCACTGGTGCTGTGCACCAGGAATTACCTCTGGCCTGTGCAGCTCAGGGAAAGCTATACAAGTAATTGTGATGGGGATCTCCAAACGGACTGATGCCAATTCCAGCTCTTGAAAAAACTGAATCTGAGGAATTTTTTAGAGGACAAATTATCACATGAAAATGGGAAGCACATAGGGTTTGGGGTTTATTTCAACTGGAAGAATGGGTATTTCATATCTCACATCAACATTCAGACATGAATAATCACAAAGGAAATCAAACTATTGTGGACACCTGTAATCATTTCTGCAGCAAGCTACTATATTTCAAATTCCCACAGTCACTGAAAAGAGACAAAATGGGGAGAAAAAAGTATTTACATAACTATATGAAAGAATATACATAACATATATATATATAACACATATACATAATCTATATGAAAGTGTAGAAAAACAAAAATTGGCAAGCCATCAAACCGCATCACTGTAGTGATCTTCCCTATGAGGAGGAAATCACAACTCTGGTGTTGGTATTTCATCACCAAAAAAAAAAAAAAAAAAAAAAAGAACCCTTAGGGGGAGAGTGGGGGGAAAGGAATTAAAAAGGTAGATTGTGTAACCTTGGTGCCTATTCCAAGAGGTGTGCTAGGAGAATATTTCTGTCCAGATACATCAGGAGCTGCACTGTGCACACTGAGCTCACACAGGAATTCTGAAAGGAACCTGTCCCGTGTTCACTTCTGCAGCAACCAAGTGAATGAGGGGCTTCCTCTGCATCTGTGGGTGTTGAGAAATTAGAACAAGTCTGATTGCTGCAGCATAATTGGATTTCAGCAGTTGGCAGAGTAATAAAAACCCACTAATTACATGATCAGACCGTATCACAGGCAGAGAAATGCCTGTCCATTGCAGCCTTGCCATCCTCTGTTAGTCACTTCACATGTCCCACTCTGACTCCTTTTTCATTCTGCTGTCTGCTAGAACACACACTCATTTCGGTTACAAATCTCTCCATCAGCTGTCTGAGGGTACTCTACTTGATTACAGTGTCAAGGGATATAAAAAAAATCCATATTATACAAGGCAGCACCAGAAAAATCTTCTGTATCACGTCACCTAATGAACTTGAGGGATGTTGTTCTTTAAGAAAGCATAACTTGACTGAACAGCACCAAAATAAAATCCAGCCAAACTGAGTCCTCAACTGCTCTTAAAAGACTCAAAGCTGCATTTCAGAAAAAAAGCTATCTTTTTGAAGATAATTAAAACTAATTTGGCAAATGCCAGAACACCATTTGAAAGTGTGAACTGACTGTATTCCTTTATTAGTCTCTCTAACCTCACTAAGCATTTAGGTCTCTTTCCATGTCTAAGTTATAATTCAAGTGCAAGACATTCACTTTTCATTAATGTCTCGTGCTCTACTAGCAGAAAAAGAAATCTAAAGTAATAGAATTTTAAGACTGTACCATTCTAGAATAGAAAAAAAAAAAGCGCTATTAATAAAAACTTTAGCAGACAGTTCAAAATATGGTAAATATATGACTGCTAACAAGTTCTACCAATTACTGAATTCACTTTACTCAAGCATTTAATTTCACAACTTTACTCCTATTTTCTTTTTATTTTCATAGTACAGAGTCCTCACAGTCCTTGTCATTTCAGAAGGGAAAGCAGCCTTGAAGACAACACCTTCTTAATGTCAGCTGCTGGTATCAGCCCAAATGTTATGACAATCAAAACGAATTCCAGAATTCTGCTATTTGTTTGCAGGAAACATTCAAACCCGAAACCCGACTCAACAATTCAAATGTGATGCCCTGCATTGGGGCTGATTAAAGTACCTGATTAAAATAAAACTGATTAAAACTTTGCAAGCTAGGAAAAAAAGTGGGAACTGTTCCTTCCAAAGCAGATTTAGGGACATGCTGTCACACTATATTTATGTTTCAGACTCTGTTGTTGTACCTGTAAGTTATATCTGGATGCAATTTTGCTTTAAGAAAACTCTCACTAAACTCAAATTTAGTGTTTTAGGCTCTTTTTGGTCACAAGTTCTTGGGAAGGCTTAAACCTCAAAAACCAGTCTTATTCAATAGTCTGAGTTAATAGTCTTTTTGTCTCTGAACTCTGAACTGCAGGGGAGGCCTTATCCCTTAATTGCTCACCAAGAGATCCAGCCCACACACACTGGACTTGCCCCAGGCTGAATCCCATGGGAGCTTCTCACTGTTTGCAGCTGATCCTGTCTAGGCTGTAACTCTGCAGCCAGAAGTTCCTAAATTACTGATCCTCTTAGAGCCAGGGCTGCAGGGCTGGAACAGCTCTTTGTGACAGCAAGGCTCCTGGTATGTTTATTATTTCTGCTTATTTCTGAAGGTTTTTTTTATACACTGCAGTTCCTCCCAACTTGACAATAATTTTCCCAAAGACAGGGAGACACCTCAGGTATTAAAATAATGATGAGAGTCAGAAATTTACACCAGCAAAATGACCTTTGACAAAGAATTAACAAAGAGTTCAGGGGGCCATTTGTGAACAGGGGTTTCTGTGTCTAGCAACTAACACACATGTAAAGGTGAATTATAATAAATTGTTTTCACTTTTCCACAGCATCCTGGCAGGAATCGCAAATAAGCATAGTTAATATGCAGTTTTATGACACATTTCAAAAGAATTCCTAATGAGCTCACACTCAACATTAACTAAACTCCTTAGGCAGGGCTAACCTTATGAAAATACTTTTTTTTTTGTCATCATATAAAAGAATAAAATTTGTAGTGAACATTTATCTTTCACCTCTGTTAAATCTTTCATCGTGCAAAAGGCATTAACACTTAGAAGTTAAGGTCACATACTGAAGCAAAACACAAATAACACTTACCAAAGAAAAAAATCTTTCAGAAAGACAGTTTAGACTGATTTGTTTCAAAATCCATCAAATTAGAAACAAATATTAATTAGAAAATTAGAGAACTTTTCATTTGGGGGATAAATGAGGGTCTTAACTGAACACTGGTGGATTAATTTAAATTAAGCATTTTTGCCTTTAGAAATGCAGCTCTTGCATTCAGAATTAATAAACACATAAACCATATGTTTTCTTAGAGACCAAAAAGTGAGAAAGGATTTGTCACAGTTTAAGTGGCTGTATCCAGTGCAAGGTTTGTATACACAAGATTTATTTTCACCCTTCTTTGTCTTCCTCTTCCATCAATCCCTGCCATTGTAAGATATGACACCACTTCTTTCTGAAACACAAACTGGCTTCAGCTCTGAGCAGAGAGAAGGGCTCATTCCTGCTTTAGGAAGGAAAACAGAAGGTCCATAACCTTTCTAATACTGTATATACAGGGGGAACAAAATCTAATTCAACTTAACTTCAAATTTTGACCCCATCTCCCACTCATGCCTACCTTAAGCTGACCAAATCGAAATAGAGCTATGACCCTCTCTAGATCAGTCAAATAAATCAGGGCAGGGTCACCCAGCAGTCTCTTCCTCATCTAGGCAAGTCTTCCTTGCACTCCAGTGTCTATCCCTACAGACCTGGCTCCCTGAAGATCCAATATTCCACAACTGCCATCACATTTTCAGCTGGCCCTTGCCTGTTCTAGGTTTTAGAAAAATCAGTTTTATCACACAGTGCCCAGGACTTACAGAAGACTATTACAACAACCCTTCTTCTTCATAAGATCAATCATACCAGCTGTCACCTAACACTGAAATCAAACACTTGAGAAATGAAAGCAAGTTCTTCAGACCACTTCAGATTCGAGTTTCAATTCCCAAATACCTGTAATTGAAATCCAAACACCATCTATGCATATTTAAATGTGAAACACCTTGAGCAAATTCAAAAGAACAGTCACTGGTACCAGTGCTGCTTCACACCGTTCAGTTCCTTGGAGTCTCTTCCTCTTCAGGCCACTTCTCACAATGAATGGGTCATGCTCCTCCACCAGTATTTTTCAGAAGAACAGTAGGTAAAGAAGTACTAAGTTGTTATTCCCAAGTCCTTGGCAATACAACTCCTTATTAAAGTTTAATTCCAACAACTTAGTAAAAGGAATGTTCTCCTAAAAATTGTAAATTCAGTACAAAGATTAGGGATGGCCTCCCCAGCTTGGCTAGGGAGCCATTGATGAAACCGAGGGGCACCCAGGGCATGACTGAACAGCCAGCTCCTGACAAATCCCCACCTTGCAGCCAAGGAGCTGAGGAGTCACTTCTGCTAGCATCCCTCCCATCCTAATGATCACAAAACCCATTCTAAATTATGGACTGAATTCAGTTTTATACAATTCATCCTGGTAACATTAAGCCACTTAACAGTTGTGCTTTTTCCCTTGAGTCAAGAAAGCTGTTTGAGTTTTTCCTACTGCATCACCCAGTGAAAAACTACAGAAGATACTGGATTAAACAAGAGTTGTGGTGTAACTATCAGTGATGCTGTACAAGTATCAGAACTAAAAGTTTTGTCCTAGCATGAGGATTTCATGGGGACAGGGGCTGTAAGGACTAATCCAATAATGTTCCAAAAAGCTCATTTTCCCTCCTGCAACTTACACAACAGTATTTATGCTTCTTCCTTAAAGATCCTCAAAACCAGAAAAGAAATCTACAAGACACCCTGGCCATCTATACAAAAATTACCTCTATCTCCTCTGAAAGCAAAGTTTGTGGAGCAATACTCATCATTTATTTGCCATCACCTGGTTATAGCCCCTTCAGGACTTGCAGTGATATGACAGGAAATAATAGGTCAGATATACCCAATATAACAGCACTGATAAATCCTGTGTTCAGCCCCTCAGAGCAAATGTAATCAGATTCTTAAGAATATTCTTAAATTAATGGAATGAATTTAAAAAGATTTTAAGTTTTAAAATTTTAATCAAAATTACAGAAATAATTTCCACTGGTATCTTTCCAGCAAGAGACCATGACTGTCTAAATGGCTGAATTCTGTCACAAAAGCCACAAGCACTCTGAAGGCTTATTTCAGTCTCCTGTTCTGCTGAGACTGAAATATAACAGCCAAGATTTGTAAATTATTAACACTCAGAACTGTCCATGGAATACAGAAAATGAAACGGCAAAAAATGATATGGGCTCTAGTAAATAGACTGGGAGGTGAGATCAGTGGTGTTGGCCCACAGGCTCTTCTCCTGCTGGAGTGATCTCCAACATTCATCCAGTCTTTGAACAGGCTCCTTCTGCCCTTTCCTCGCAGGGAATGCTTCAGTCTCTCGTATCTGAAGTTATTTATTCAGCTCAGCTATCAAAGCTGCACTCACAAATGTCTTCATGTGGCTCTAAAGGTCAAAACCATGTCTCTCCAGCTCAGGTCACTCTTACTGCTCTTATATTGTAAATCAAGGTCAAAGTTTCCTCGCATGAAAGAATGAGAGCCAGTTAATTTCACCACTGACAGCAGCACCAGATGTAGGACAAATAGCAAACAGCGGCACTTGAGAAAATGTGACATTCACCTCTCTTCCAAAGATCATTTCTGGTGGTAAAGAAATATTCTGTATCAAGTTACCTTCTTATGCCACATAAACAAAGCTGAAATTAACTGAAATTTTTCTCATTTAAAGAAAATATTTATCAACATTGTAATTCGTGTGGTTGGTCTCTCACACAATCTTTTACCTAGAGCATTTCAATTTGTTTGCCCTTGATTATAAATTATAAACAAGCAGTGCATGTGAACTAAGTTCTCCTTCCTTCTCAGAGAAAATCAACTTGAATAATTAATTACCAAAAACCTACCCAGTTGTTTCTGCAGCAGTAACATACTGGGCAATTTCAAATTTTTTCAAACTCACTATTTCATAATCTAGACTTAAAGCCAGAATTCAACTCTACTTACTTTAGCTGTCAAAAAGAATTATTTGTTCCATCTTCTTTAGATGAGCCTTCCTCTCTTTATAAATATTGATTAGAGAAATAGCTTAGAGACAATTTCTAGCCAGACAAGTTCATAAAATGGGTTCCTTCTGCAGTGTGCTGCCTAGGACTGGGTGCCATAGGCAGCTCTGGCTGCAAAAGGCACAGCAGGCAAGGCAGGCAGTAATTCCAGGACCTGCAAGAAAAGTCATTGGAAAGGCAGGAGAGCAAGAGCAACACTGACTACAACACTGAAGTTCTCAGCTGGACAGACCTCCTCACTCCAGAAATGCTGGATTCCATGGGCAAATAGCACCAGCACCCAGCCCAGCAGGCAGTAGCTGTTCCACCCACAGGACCAGGACAGGCAAACTCTGGTGTATCAGCACACTCACCCTGCACTGCCAGGCTTAAACACAGAGAGCTAAACCTTTCCAGTTACATCAGCACACACTCAACTCCATCCTCATAAAAAAGGAATTCAAACAATCATTCACGTCTTACCAGGACACTGTTTTGCCATGGAGAAAGTGAACAGCTGAGAAAAGTACCCATTTGATCCTGTAGCATTACACATAGAGGAAGATGCTACAACTGAGCATTGCAAAGTAAGAGATTTTACCACAAATTGGGAGCTCAGAGTTACAGTTACACTTTTCCTCTATTACAAAACCCTTTTTCACTGCAAGAGGTTACTTCTGCTTCATATAAAGTTAGTTATTTCCACTGACCAACTGGTTAAAAAGCTTCCTACCCTATTTGAACATATTTACTCATGATACACTAGAGCAAAAGAATAATTCTTTAGCAAGGAAAACAATCATTCTGTACAGATACCTATGCCATACCTGTCCCATGCACTGCTGTGTATGACCACACATATATAAAAGTGTGATATTAAGTGAAAGGCAGATGGACCTTCCTGTAAAGGCTCATGCAGGAAGAAAGCCACATCTGTACACTGCAGCTGAATCCTGGACAGCACGAGCACTTGTGGGGCAGAGATTAAGGTTTGAGCTTCTGCACCCCTCCATTCCCAGAGGGGACTACCCAGCCTGATACTCCTGGTCTGGTTCAAAAGGTGACAATGGTCCACCAGCCATTTACACAGCCAGCACCTCCAGCTGGGATGGCAGCAGATCCACAGGGCTCCAGATGCAGGAGAGAAATTATCTGCCCCTTATCCATACCACAGAATATCAGAGAAGGCACCCAACTTCCTCCTTTAATGAGGGAAAGCATTTAGTGTGAGTTGGATTGGAAATTCCAGGTGTATTCCTGAGATGCCACATCCTCTCCCCTGGCCAGAGCAATGTTTCCTGCCATGGATCACATCCCCAACCAAGCACGTGTGGTACATCAGCCATGGGAACAGGGAAATGAGGCACCACGGCCCCCACACAGCAGGCAGCCTATCTGCAATGACAGGGAAACCTAAAAAGGGAATTAAATTAACTCTCACACAGAGCACTTCAGAAACTAACAGATCTGCATTTCGGTTTGCATATTGATGGACTTAAACACCACGATTTTATTTGGTTTTCCATCCCTTTTCTTAGGTGTGAACCAGAAAGACAAAGCCTAAATGTCTTAAGGCCTTTCCTTCATGAAAGTCAACAGGATTTATCCTGAGGCTATGGATATCAGTCTCCAGGCATAACATGGGACTGGACAGAACACCTCTCCACTCTTCCAGCATTTCAGTTTCAGGGATCTTACAAGCAGCTACAAGAACATGATGGAAGGTGAGTTGCAGCCACACAAGTCAGAGCTGGTCCACAAAAAAGGTGTGAGCCACGCCAGGCAGCAGCATCTGCCTTGACTCAGTTAAGGTAGAAGTACTGGTGGTGTGCACGTATGTACATACTGTAAACGTAGACTATGAGATTACATCTGCAAGAGGACACAGAAATGTATGCAATAGAACTACTTCAATTCCCTCTTTGCTGTAGCATTCCCTCTGCTACAAAATTAAAGTAACCCTGCTGGGCATAAACTTCCAAAACCTTAAACTGACCCTGAAAAGACAAGACAGTCACTCTTGGCTGGAATAAAACCCTACCTTGATGTTTTCAGACGTAAGATTTTGCTCCGTTCACATTACAGTAACTTTGTAGAGTTTCTGTTATCTGCAATTCTTATGTTCTTCTACTCCTTTTGATCACATCATGGCAAAGTCATTTCAGATCAACACAGTGCCCAAGAGGTCAAAAGAACTCCAGTCAATGGGTTACTTGCACCTACCATATACTATTATTAATTAATCCTCAGAAAGAAGTACTGTTCTACTCAGAAAGCAGAGATAAAGCCAGAAGAGCTGGATCAAAATTCAAAGAATCACTTAGTCCTTAAAGCTAATTAATTGCTTCTCAATATTTTCTGGGGCCTTTTCCTACTACAGCTGACCATGGCTGGCCTCCATTATTTCACATGATTAGAAACAGTATTGAATTTCATGAACATTTTATTTGGTGATGATTACATTTTAAGGCTTTTGTTACCCTTCTCCCCTGTATTTCAGCAAGGTTTTAAGAACAATGTTCACCCTATTCAACAACTATCTAACCTGGGAAGGGAAAGAGTAGCTCATGCTCATGATGAATGAGAAAAGGAGAACCATGAGACAGAAGGAGAAACCCTGAAATAACCAAATTAGTTTAAGCCTTTATGAAGTTTTTTATGTCTCCAAAAAATGTCACTTACAGTTGTAGCCGTTACCTAAGCTTCTCCAAAGTCCCATAATACTAAATAAAATATGACATTATGAAAAACTGCAAGTCTGCAAAGCACCTCAATATCCTCAGTATTTGTGTAGAAATCTATTTATATTATGACTTACAAGCTGATGTGTATGTAACAGCTTTTCAGAAGCAAACTGGAAATCTGCAGACCCTGCTTCAATACCAAAATTAAATTTTGATTTCTCAACTCTTCCTGAAACAGGCTGAAATTACTTTTTACAATAAAAAGAAATAAATTGTTTGGTACAAAAAAAAAAATCCCCAGTTAGTTTGGATTAGTAAACCAGGTCAAACAAAAAACCACAGACAGCAACAGTTTTACTTTGAGTTTTCCAGATGTTCAAAAGATGGATATGTGCTTACCTTTGGCTGTGTATCCATGTACAACAACAGCATCCCTGTTCCTTCTTTTAGAATCCACACCAAAATCTTAAAGCTGTCCACCTAAGAGAAATTTTTAACTCACTAAAAAACTTCCTTACTGATTTAGCCAGTGATTGTTACAGTTATCACGATTTTTACTTTCTCCCAGTAAATATCCTGATTCCACAGAAGAGCGGTGTCTGATGTCACAGAATATTCTGAGTTGGAAGGGAACCACAAGGATCACAGAGTCCAGCTCTCACATGAGGGATTGCACCCACACTGTCATTAGCACAAACTGAGCTCATCTTATCTTCATGGTTCACCATATGGATTTGAACTCCTTAATTCTGCCTTTACAGACATCAGCATCAAGAGCACAGCTGCACCAGTGCCATTTGGCAATGCTGGTTCACAGCTGCAGAGAATGAGTAGCACAAGTAATTGTTTGTTTAATGCCACTGCCAGAAAAGTGTATTTTGAAAGAATGAAGACCCAGCTGTGTTGGGTGCTGTGCAGGCAGATAAGCCTGCCAAGCCTCTCCCCTGGAGGGATGCCCCTTGAATGGGTTGTGAGAAGCTCAACTCAGCCCTCCCTGGGAGAGATACCCCTTAGATGAGGCTGTTCTCCCTGGTCATGGTGAGATCCCATCATGCTCTGGATACCCACGTATATTCCTTTTAACCCACCGGTCTTTCCCCTTTGGTACCATCCTCACTTTCCCCCATAAATCCCCCAGCTTCTGCCCAGTTCAGCAGGGAGCTGTCGTCCCTGACCCCCTTTGCAGGGCGCTGGACAATAAAGGCTACCCTGTGGAACTGCCACACGACTCTCTTGTCTCTGTGTCAGCCTGGGATCACCTCACAAGGCAGAGCTGAAATCACTGCTCACAGCTGAAATTACTGCTGAGAGCTGATCACTTGCAGCCACAGGCTGTGCCTTGCTGAGGTTACCCAGCAGCCAGAGGGCTGCCCAGAGCCCTGGAAGGTGGTCTCCTTTGAGATCTCTCTCTCTGGGAATGTTGTGGCATTCCAGGTTAGACCACAGACCCTCGGCAGGCCGCCATAGGGTGCTGCACAAGGACCAGCCAAAAGCAGAAATAATCCCATGAAAAACAACAAGGCAATTTACAGTTTCTTGAACTAAGACTGGCATATCCAGAAGGCTTGAGCCCGAAGAAATTAGCATAAAAACACAGAAAGCATAGACATGCAATAGGCCTCTCCTCAGACACTGGGATTGAAAAACTAAACCATTTAAGTTCAAGTGCAAGTCATTTGGGCTAACTACAGAGTGGAAAGACATACAGTAAAGATAGTAAATTCTTTTTTTCCTTCCTATTATGAAACCACGCTCCTAAAGATTTCATTTCTCTTTTCCACTATCTTCAGTATCTTTGCACCCCTGCATACTTTGTATTTACACCTTAGCTCATCTACACGTGGAGGACAATGGTATTCTGTTGCTATTTTACAGCAATGCTTGAACTACTGTCATGAAATTGAGGAGTATTTCTGATACAGAACTTTCTGATTGATGACAAACATCCTTACTGAAATTAAATTCTCCCTTCAGAAACTGCAAGTTTTGCTTGAATGAAGATTACAAGTAATACTCTGCTGTATCAGATTATACAATATAGGGCACACAATACCTCTAGATAATTGCAGGGCAGGATATAAATGAAGATTAATCTTTTCCACTCTGGCATGAGGCAAAAAACAGCTGCAGGTTTAAATTATAACATCAAATTCCACAAGACTATAAAAGCCTAACAGTATCAACACCGATTTTCAATCTAAGTGAAATAGTAAATATTCACTAAGGCACCAAGAGATTTTCACAATTTAGGGAGAGAAGCACCTGATATCTTGGCTTTGCTCTTACTCCTAAAGCTTCTATTTGTCAAAACTCAATTGCAGTTGCCTCTGCTTCCACCCCTCCTCAAAAACCTCTTATACTGCAAGAAATGCTTCACTGACTGCAGCTTGTTAAGGAAAAGAGCACCTAAAGTACACAGATTCATATTGGGAAAGCAGCTAAACAATTACACGGGGATATTGATTACCAAAGGCATTTACTTTTATTAAAAACATTATTCAGATTTGAACATGGACTGAACATTTCACACTGTATTCAGCCAACAGCATCTCTTCCCCTCCTGCTGGGCTGCAAGCTAAGCTGCAGCTCCATGGCACAGCGTGTGGCAGGAGAATCTAACCATGGAATTATCCCATTTATCATCGTAATTATGCCTCAGAAACTGCTGCATTAACATCAATATCTGCATCAGACTCCAGGTGTCACCACAAATTCTCATGCAATGAACAATGTCGGCATGCAAAAGATAGAGGTGCCCTGGCAGAAATCAATGGGGAATTACTTCCATCCTGCCCTCTCTTCAGCATCCTGGCCAGATGAAGAAATATCTGTTTGATCCCTATATTTACAGAAGGCCCCAGCTGACATGATGGGCAACCTCACAGAGGTGCCTGAGAACCCTGACAACACCCAGACCAACAACTCACCTCAAGTGCAAAAAGAGCTTTGTGCAGTTTTTTACCAGACATGTGAAAGGAGAAAAGGACGATCCCTTGCATAGTGAGTACATTTAGACTGCACATTCTTTGCTGAAAGAATAAACAGCAAAGGTATTCTGCAAAATGTGCCATGGGAACACAGAGGTGCTGTTGAACACTGAGGCATGGCCAGTTGTGACCAACAAAGGGAGCTCTCATTGCAGGGTCACAGCGGCCACAGACTGCCCCCACAACACCCATGAAAGCACCCATGGCGTGGTGAAAAAAGGACAGTGGAAAGAGGAGATTCACAGGAAAGCCATCCCACAAAACTCATCTGAAAGCAGCCCCACATGCAGGGCCATTGTACAGCTTTGTGTTAGCAGCATTGGAGTGTGGACACCAGCAGAGCAAAATTGTCACCAAAAATAAAGCTGTGCAGCACCTCTGCAAGGAACAGCTACAGGGACTGCCAGGAGAACAAACACCAGCCCGTACTCCTCTCAGACACACAAATTGTTTTTACATCCAGCACGGGCAACACCAGTGTGAACCCCTAGCCTCTTGTTTCACAGCTACAAACATGCAAAGCAGCAAAAACACTGGATCTCTGCAAAGTCGTTTTTTTTTACAGAGGAAAAGAATCTTTTCCACAGATTAAATGCAATCTTTGATTCAGATCTTTACATTTAAGCGCAACAGACTTCTCACTGCATTTATATTAATGCTCAGACGGAAAGCTTTGTTGATTAAACATTCAATTGCTGTTGAGTATCACCACAGACTTATTACCTCATGGTGGTGGCTCAGAGTGAATCTAATTCTAGCCCAGCACTAGTGCCTGTACATTTTTGCTTGACTGAATTTGCTTTTTCATACTTGTGCAAATAACTAATTTACTGAGCATTAAAACTTCTTTGCTGACTGCAATAAAAAAAACCAACAAAACTACAGCCAGATTAATCAAATCTAGCCCATTTTACAGGCCCTAAAACAAAGGGGGAACTATGGGCAAATGACTGGAAAGAGGAATAGCAGTTTTCACTTTATATACTATGCTCCAGTTGGCTGACTTTGTTTTTTGCTACAATTTTTTATCTGTCAGCTACTCCTAATAGAACAGCATGGCACTTCTATCTGAGCAATAGTTTCTGTCACTTAGTCCTTTTTCTATATTAATACCCCATGATATTTTAAAAAACCCACAAAAACCACAAGAACAAAGTCAACAGTAAAATAAAATACAAGAGAGACCAAAGAGTCACTTCAGAACTCATTTTCTATTCATGATGTAGAGTTTAACAAATAATGTGTCTGTGTTTGATTTTATTATGTTACTGGGTGACCTACAGAATCTCAGGAGACAGCTAAGATGAGAGATGACCATTATTTGATCAGTGAGAAAAATCAATGAGTAGTTACACACTTCATGCAGTCTAAAACCTAATTCATATAGAATTTTTAAGGAGAATAATAAAAAAACCCAAACAAACAACTCTTAACTTTCCCTAGCCAATAAAGTAAAAGAAAACTATGTTTCATTCAGAATCAAGACCAAGAGTCTAGCTGTTATGCCTAAATACACCAAATGCAAATATAAATAGCATCTGTATTACAATATAGGCTTGCTTTGGGGGTTTGGTGGGTGTTTTTTCCCCCCTTTTAAACCATTCTTATCTATAATTTCACACCTATTAAAAATAACATCCTTATTTTACAGTAGCTAGAAATGCTAAACTAAAAACCTACGCAAATGGAAAGCAGAGATAAGAGCCAAACTGTTCTGCCTGGAAAGAAAAGAAAAAAATAAAGCACAACTAACCTGCAAGCTTTTCTCCCATCTCTGTTTTCTGAGGCTTCTTCAGTGCTTTTGCTAGAGGAGAAACCTAAACATAAATTGGGGTAACAGGAAAACTAGCAACACCCTAAGAAAAACATTTGTAATGCCCTGAAAAGCAATTCCCAGCCAGGGCATAATCACTGCATAGCAACCTGCACATTCCTGCCTCGGTAAGGACAAGGTGTCCCTGTCACCAGGTGGGACCCTGCTGTGCCACAAGGGCTCACGTACCCAGTGACATTGTAAGGGGACAACGGGCAAACAGGAACCAATGCCAGCCTAATGTACACTGCAACAGCACATCACAAATCAGTAACTGCCAGCAGCATTCACGTTTCTCAATTATCCTTGGAGTACTGTAGTCATACTGTAGTTTAGTTTAGGGAACAAAGTGCAGCTATTGGTATCAGAGCCTAACTAAAAAAAACCCCATATTTCTCAGATGCTGTGGGGATGCTCAGAATAATGAATAATTTTCTTAAAAAGCCCTGCAAACCAGAAAGATGTGTAAGCCTGGAGCAAACATCCCAGGGCTGAACGCACCACTGCCAGGAGCTGGGAAATCACTCACACATGGGGCTGCCCTGCTGATTGCCCTCATCAGCAGCTGCCCCCCGGTTCTGGTCATGGACAGAGCACACACCCTGCTGCATTAGCAGTGGTTGCTGTGGCACACGGAGGTGGCTGGCAGAGGCCCTTTCTTTGCGGATGCAGACCGAAAGCGTCCTCAGCCCTGCGACACAGAACTGCACTAACGCTCCGGGAGAAGCTTCATCCCTTGGACCAGGTGCTGAACAACAGCACAGGGTGCTGCTCAAACACCTCAGCAGGCAGCAAATACAACTTCCAGCCCAGCTGGGAACAGGCACTGGCTCTGAGACCACTGCAGGAAGGTTGCAACTGGTACCAGTAACCCCTGGGTGCTGGTGGGCAGAGCATACACTTCTGGACGGGACAGGATCCAAGCTACACACAGTCTTCTTGAGGAGATCAAATAAATAAATCAGCTTTATCATAGGTAACGGACTCAATAAAACATAATGCAAGGGAAAAGAATTCTTTAAGAGCTAGCAGAGTCAGCAGAGGAAAAAACACACAAAACCCCAAACAACCTCCACAAACTGCCCCCCCCAAACAAAAAAAAAAAAAAAAAAAAAGACACCAACCACCACAAGCCAAACAACCAAAACATCGAAAAAATGAAAACATAAAGAAGGCACAAACTCTTTCTCAGGAATAGTACAAAATCTAGAAAAAAGAAGGGAAGAACTGTAGCCTGGGACTTAGAAGCCCATGGTGCCAGTATTGCCTTTCAGTCTCTACATCCTGGTAAAACAGCAATTCAGTTACTACGCTTCAAAGGGATTAAAGTGTGTGCCATTAAGGACAGCTACAGATTGTAAGACAGCAACAGGAAAGAAAATTGAAATCAAGGAAAGAACCAGCCAGTCCTGAGTTCCTCCAAGCTAACCAAACCTTTTCGGATAGGGCATTTGGGCTGTGGAAGATGTTTTCTTCTGAAGTTTTAGAGGGAAACACATTTTCAGCACACTTCTCCAAGCCAAGGGACCTGTTTTGCTTTAACAGCAGAGCTGAGAGTGAATGACAATGGTGGTTCTACCACCACCACCCAGCTGGTTCGTGACAGATATCAGAGATGATTTTGCCCACTCCCAGGAACAGAAGGAGCCAGATAAAGCCATATTCTGGCTCCAGACACAGAGCATGCACTGCTTGTTTCATTGCACTCCACCTTGCTCCTCACTCAGCTGCACAGAGTGGAGAGTCTGACTTGGGAGCACAGAACAGGTGACAAAGTGATTGTCACAGAACGTGGCTCATCTCTCAACAAAGAGCAGCACTTAAAATAGAAAAGGCATCACACCTCTTCCACGAAGAATAAGCAGCAAAGGGAAATAAACTTCAAGCCAAATCCTGTCATGGAATCTCAGAGAGCCAAGAAGGAAGCACAAAGACCAAATCCCTGGTGTCTCATGAGCAACGTCTTAGCCCGGAGCCTTCTTTCCTTCCAGTGCCACATTTAGAGGTAAACCCTAAAACAAAGTCATCTCATTGTGAAATATGGGTTTATGAGCTCCTTGCAAAAGACACAGCACATAGTTTTGTACTGCCTTGGACACCAATCCTGATCTGCAGAATATGCACTGTTATGATTTCCCAACTGAAAGCCCAGTTTTGATCTCTCTACTTTCAACTTCATTCACAAGCCACCCTGCTGAGTTCAATGAAAGAATAAAACAGGAAAAAACATTAGCTAGCATAATTAAAGGGATTAGAATCTGATGCATATCAATCCCAAAAACCCATCTGATTACAGAACAAACCACAAGTAATGTATAACAAAAAGACAGACATTAAACTTAAGTCAAAAAGCGTGTCTTTTCTTTCACCAAGTCATTAAGAAATGCATAAAACATATTTGTATTTTCTGCGCTTCAACTGTTTACAGATCTTGCCTGCAAAAATTACAAATTAATTTTTGAGAAGTTAACAAATGCACCACACTCATTCACAGAAACAGTGGCCCAAAGCTTATCAATCAATTGCTCTACGAAATGGAAATGGAACAGCTGAACTCTGCATACAATCATTTATTCAGAATATGTAGGGTATTTACATATAAATAATAAAAGGCATGCAGCAAGGATACATAATATTTTGAGCAGCTTTTACAATTTTCTCAAGTGCTTGCATCATATTACAGTTCTCTTCAAGAAGTCAACTTAAAATGGTAAATATTTTCATGAATCAGTGTTCCAAATGCATTTAAAAGAGCTAACAGCATGAAAAAATCCTTCTTTAGGGTAGAGTTTTTACAAATTACTTGACAAATAAATTTAAATGCTAACCAGCAATATATACACCTAAAGTAACCCTAACCTTGGGCTAACTCATTTCCCTCAGGTGCTGGTGCAGCTCATACAACATTTTAAATGAGGAGTTTGAGTACAACACAAGGAACTGCAAAAAGCACATGCAATGCACTTTATCCTTTTATCAGCTGCATTCGGATGTGTTGGTGATGAGACTTTTTAAAATCCATCTTCTCAGAAGCACCATGCTGAGAAACAGCCCTGTCCACCTAAGAGCGTGCATCTTAGGGTCAGAGTGTTGAGCAAATCAGCTGCCTTCTTAGTCTTTTCATAACATTTTTTCTACCTGCAAAAGCTATTTTAACACATTCCACTTAATATCCTTATATTTTATGTTTTAATATCCTTAACCAATTGCTCCATGGTATTCAGTATTTCTCATGGGATGCAATCAAAAATTCACTGGCATGAATTAGGAATGGCAACAGTCATGTCCTGTGCAAAATACTCTGCTGAGTTTCTATGAACTGCAGATTCCAGAATTATGTCCCTGACTGAAAGGACTTGCAGTAAAACAGATAACCTGCCCAGGTGGTCAGCACCTTGAGAAAAAGAGAAGGTCAAAAGGTTGGGGTAGGCTAAACAGCATTTGCCAGAAACACAGAAAATTTGAGCTGCAAGCACAAAGCAAGACTTTCTGGTACACCATCCCAGACTCACTCCATATTCACCTCCAAGACTTCAGACACAGGGACAATATCATAATTTCTGTCATCTTCTCCTGCACGTTACAGACCATTGGTTAAACTAAACGGTGGCTAAAACTGATGCCATAAAGACACTTCTCAGTAACTAACCACATCACTTGGTCAGGCAGCTATTTGCTCAAGACAAGATTTTTAAAGAGATTTACAATATTGACCTATGTAAAGATTTTTTTTTTTTTTAAATAAATCAACATTTTGGTTCCTTTCTAGCTCTCTAAAATTGTTAAGCTAAAATCTTACTCTCTAATCTAAAGAGGCTGTGAAATACGCAAACACTCTGTCTTTAAACTTAGCTGTGTTAGAAAGAGGGTATCAAAAAGTGCCAGGAGACTTCAGCCCACTTACCCATAACTTTGCACCTGAACAATTCAGAACAGGCTGCAAAAGTCTCTTGACTGTGCTGCAGACAGGTTATTTTTAAAAATTGAAGACAAACAAACAACTTTACAATTTGACAAGAAAGGGAAACATTAACAGGAAAAAGAAGAATAAAGTCAATTACAATTTTTAATTATCTTTCCCAGCTATTCAGTGAATGCTGGTGCTCATGAATAGCAATCAATACTGCATTCTAGTAATTTGTTATGCAAATGAAGCACTTCAGCAGATTATCCCATGCAAAAGTTAATACCCTTAACAAAAACTCAAAAAAAAAAAANAAAAAAAAAAAAGAAAAAAAAAAAAGAAAATTAAAATCTATTTGCCCTTATTATAAAGGCAAAGGAAGGAAAGAACACAGAGAACGCCCCTGGAATTTGAACCAGTTCTACAAAGATACTTGTTTACACTCCAGAACAATTCCCTCAGTTTGAAGATGATGTTGATAACTAGATGCTTTTGAAATACCAAGCCCAACTTCACAAAAGACAGTTGTTCAGGAATTATAGCAAAAAAAAAAATGAACCATTAGCATATGTAAAAGGAGTTTATAGCCTTAGTATAGTGAGAACAAAGTCAGTATCTCCACTCTGAATGAAAAAGAAAGAAAAAGAAAACCCAAACCACTGGTACTGGTCACTCTGAAGCCTGGTCTGAATACGGAGGAGGAACGGTCAAACCTCAAGTAATTCCTGCTATGAAAGCTAGGAAGACAAGATGCAGATTTTCCCTTGGAATGTTATTTTAGTCATATTTGAAAATAACATATCTGCAGCTGCATGGTCAACATAGCATACACAGCAATTCATAAGTAATATCAAGTTAACCCAGTCAGCAGCTGATGAAAACTTATTTTAAAATCAAAAGCACTCTTTATTTTTCTCCTGCCCAGACCAAGTCTGTAACGTTTACAGAACATCTTCATCTCAGCAGCAGTCAGATGTTTGACTGGTCACACAGAAGATTTATCACACATACGCAGATAAATCACTGGAAAATCATCATTTCTGCCAGCACAGAGGAGCACGATCCCACGTGGTTTGTTGGGTTTTCAAGCATACTACCGTGTTTCTACTTCAGGTCACAACAATGTGGAGCGTTACTTTGTATAAAGCTATCAAATATGGTCAACAAAGTTTCTGTCAGACACTGTGAACTCCTGTGTGCAAACTTGCAGATTACCAAGGGTCTGCACACAGGGACTGACCCAATTTTCCCCTTGTTAAGAGAATAAGCCATTGACTTCCACTTGAGCTGATGTGCCCCTGAAATACAAGAATGTTTCAGAATAATACTTCTGTAAAAGCAGCACACACTTTTTCTCCAATTTTTGTCAAATAAATACTGCATGGAAATTCCCCTGCAGCCAAAGTTTCTCCAGCTAAATCACTGCAGTGAAGAGTGCAGAAGCTTTTCAGGGTCACATTCTCACACAACCTATTTGGATCTGTAAGCTAGCAGTGATATCTCCATTCCCTTTCTGCAATGGGATCATGAGCACTCTCCATCAGACACATCTAAGAGAAAAAACACCAGGGTGAGCACAGGATGCTGCAGCTCCTCTGCAATTTGAGCCACCCATTTTTTAGGTGGACCACCGGGGAACTCATTATCCTCCCAAGGCAGGTGCAATTGTTGTTCTGAGCCAGATATTTTGGAAAGGCTGACTTTGAAAGAAGAACCTTCCATTTGAAGGGCAGAAACCACTCAGTTTTGCTACATGCACTCCACAGTTTAGCCAAAATGAGTTCCCCACCCAGTGGGTCATACAAAGCTGGTGGGAATCAGTTCCACCCAATAACGGGAACACCAAATGGAACAGCACTTATTACGACAGAAATTAAATATCAGTTCTTCTACATTTCAGATCAACTCCCTGCAAGAGCAAGCACTAAGTTAAGAGCAAAGCCCTAACTTAAAAGACATTTATTTCTACATGCCTAAGAATGTGAAAAGATACAGTTTCTGTTTTATTTTCTTTCTGCTTTCCAGATCTCTGAGATCACAGGGTGCTGAATTTTGACAGACTCAGGACATACACTGATAGGCATCATGAAAATACTGCTGAGTTTACAGAGTTCTTATTAAATTTTATTTTTACTCTTTCAAATCTGAGACTTGAAATTTAACTTGTAATAACAAACATGAAACCAACTGAAGTATTACAAGCCAACCAGGAAAAACACTTTTTCGTTAACCAGAACCCTTCAGTCACTCAGCCTCTGGAGCCTCAGAAGTACTACATTTCTTATGAGGCAGAGAAGAAACCAAGAGTAGCATGTGATGTCCCACATGCTGTCCCTTCCCTCCCTAGTGAGGAGGGACTGACACAGCTGTTAGTGCTGCCCAGAACAGCGCAGAATAATCCCTAAGTAGCATCCCACTGGTGCTGTTTTTCCAGGAGTTCCCACTGTGCATTTCCTTGCTTGCCTCACCTCCCCATCATCAAATTTCTCCTCCTGTGCATGCAACAGTAGCTGAGAAAGAGATCTGCCCATTATCCCCAGGAAAAGACTGCAATCAGCTCCCTGCCCACAGATTACACCAGACTTCTCCAGCTCTTGGGTGGTTCAACTCCCCTGCATATTTGGCCTTCAATTTCCTCCTTTGTTCAACACACTGATTATAATCATTGCAGCAGAAAAGTGAAAAGGCAGCAGGTCATAAATTATATCAGAATAATTGCTTATATGGAATATAAGGTAATTCTCTAACATGCAGTCAGCCCAAAAGAACTGGGTTAGACAAGATCGGCAAAAAGATACCCAGAAAACATTTTGCAAAGATAAACTCAAAAATCTCAAAAATCCTTTACAATTATGCTACAGTCAGCACTTTATAGAAGGTATTTTAGTATAGAAAGTGGTGAACTTAAACACAGACTAAAATTAATTTTCCTTCAATGTCCCAGTTTACCCTTCAGCTATTCTCAAGGTTTCACTAAATCCAGTAATCTGCCAATAGTGGCAAGTCTTGCAAAAATGTATTGAGTTTTATTAGCTTCCAAAGAAACAGAAGCTGGTCTATAATTAAATTTCTATAACAGACCTTATTCCCTTGCTTTAACTTATTTTTAGAATTTTGGTCTCAATGAGAACTGCTTCCTGAAATACAGTCAAGGCCACACACCCAAAAGTTTACAGAATTTCAACGTTTTCCCACCAATATGAACTCTTTGGAGAAGGCTCATGGCTCTGAACTCCTGTCCCTCAGTTGGGTTTAACGTGCTGAAAGCACTGAAGCCTTAAAACCTCAGAACTTGATTTGCCAACTGCTTTGCTTATCCAGACACCAAACTACTTCTCCTCTGCTGTTGATCTTGCGGTAAATAAATGCTCTCTATTGTGCAAAAGAAGTACACAGCCTTATTCTGTACAGAAAGCATTTATATTGTTCAGCTTCAAGGATTTCCAGAGAAGGTTAAGCCAAACCATGCATGGATTTAGCTCTTCATGTTCAAATGGAGAGTTTAGGAAATCAGTACAGCATTTTAGGATTTATCCCCTAGTAAACTCCACTGTACATTAAAGAATATATACTCTTTAAGACTGGAAAACAAGACAAGTTTGTATTTTGCAGAATGGAGGGGGGAAAAAAAAGTAAATATTCCCCTGAACTTATGAGAGAACTACCTCTTTCAAGGCATCTCAAATTAAACTATTTTCTAAATAAAGGCATTATACTCAAATCTACACAGATTTAAATTATTAAAAAGAAAACATACTGGACAAAATATCTTAACATTTTAAATTATTAGAAAGTCAAGCAGCCAACAAACAGACTGACATTTTTTGAGGTCAAGTTGTTTCCACCAAAAATATTCTTGCTCAGATATTTTTGCTGATCTTCACAAGCAGCTCCAGTTCTTCTTGATTTGTGAATCCTTACAAATATAGATGGACAGCTGAATGGTAATACAAGCCTACTGAAAATAGATGTGTTTTTCCCGATTATTTTTTGAGCCATTGGAACAGGCCCACAGATCCCATGACACCAAAGATCACCATTAAAGGAGGAGCGCAGAGGAAGTAAAAAAAGGAAATTATTTTAGTTTCCCAAAATAAACCTCAAAACATTTCTCATCAAATTATTTCATCTCAATAACTCTGCCTCATCTTGTGCCTTTCGCTCCAGCAAAACACTGAAATAACTGCACTTTGATGATTTTATACACACACAGTCTTTATGCTTTTCTTTCTTGAGGAAGAAAAAGATAGAAACTGACTACAATTGGCTTCAGTAGCCAATGCTTTTCCCTTTATGACACCAATCTAGAGTTTGAATCTACCTTCTTTACCAGGTTCAAAGACCACTATCAAAGAGCTGACTTTAAGGCAGTTAAGTATAAATCTGACATTTAACATCTTTCTAGCTTTCCTTTTTCAATCCAAATTTAAAATTCTGTTAACTAAGGAAGAAAAAATGAACTTTTAAGATCTAAGCCTGACAATAATGGCAAATACCATCTGTTCAGCTGCAGCTCAGGAATTTTTAAAGTAGCTCTCGTAAGGAAAAGGGAAAATTACCCTTCAAACACGATTTCTTTACAGTTTCTTCAGAAATGCCTCAAATGTACCTGCCAATGCATTCTGTCACGGACTGACCTGTGCTAGTAGCCTTTGTGAAATTAACTCCAAACCAAATTTCAGAAACCAACATCATCTATCACACAGAAAATGGTGAGAGAGTTCACAAATTATTTTAACTTTGTTCCACCAACCCATATTTTACAAGATCCTCTCAACAACCAAGAAATTCAACCCACTTACTCCAAATTTGCAACCCGGTATAGGCAAGGGTTGTAATACTTTCCAGCCACAGTCAGATTTTGATTGCATTTCCAAGAACCAGGTGTAAGACAAAAACAACCCACCAAGTTATGAGGGAAACCCTCATTACTTCCTTTGTGTTAGTAAGCTTTTGTGATTTACCTCATGACATTTGCACTTCTCCCTCACATTTGAGGTAGGGTTTATTATTTTTAGGGGATAAAAGGCTAGTTGCTTTTCTTAGTTGCTTGATTTCAGAAGCTCAGAATTTAAGAAGGAAAAAAACCCGAGGGTCTAAAAAGTCATGAAGTCCCTGTAAGCGATAACGATCAGACACATGCAGTACACACATGAACACATACGCAGTGTTGATAATCATGTACATATTCAGGGAGAGGAGAATCTACACAAGAAAGAATGAGGAAATCAGTCCCAAAATGAGCAGAGTCTATTTTTTCTCACCTGCTTTACTTACTCCAGTCTGCTAGCAAATGAGTGATAGATGAACGCTGATCAAAAAGCAGAATCTTAATATTTGCATTTGATTGCAATTTTCGTCAAATGAAATAAAGGTGTCCCATTTCATTTTAACTGTCCTAAGACATGCAAAGAAGAGCAGTAGTAAATGAAACGCCATTCTTAATCACTGTTATTAGGAAAACAGCCAGGTGCTATGCATATTTAGGATATGAAACTTCAAGTGATTGGTCTGATTTTTAACAGCAACAAGAAACAGCTCCACAAAATGAGCACAAACGAAACCTCAGGAGAGTGCAACACTGCTTGACTTTACTACACTCCCAGTATTTACCCAGTACCGGACAAGAAGCGTGGGGCTGAATACAGACAACGAGCAAACAGCCTGCTTCAACACAGCTGTTCTGACAAGCAGCACAGAACAAATAACCACACTTAAACCCTGAGGATGCCCACCCTGGCCACCACTTCATTATTTTAAGTTGAATAAAAAGCACTTTGAAAAGAACAAGAAAAACCCCAAACAAAACAAACAAAAATCCCCCAAAACAACCAACCAACCAACCAACCAACAAAAACACAACCAAAAAAAAAAAAAAAAAAAAAAAAAAGCCACCAAGAACAGTTCTACTGGCTCAGTGAAAGCAGTTATACCACAGGAAGCCATAAGGTGAAAGAGATTAAATCAAACATTTCTCCTGTTTGGATAAGGGCAACTATTAGCAGAATAACATTAAAAGCTTTGGAATAACTGTTTACATTTATAGGAAAACCCACAAAGGATAAAACTCTTGATTCTGCCAAGATACGCTGCAAATCTCACATTGATTTAACAAGGGTCAAGATTCCTTGTAAAAAAACCAAATATCTAAGTAACAGCAATAACTGCTGGGAAACTGCAAATCTATGCAGAGCCATCTTTAAAACCAATATAGAGAGAAGCCACATTAAAATGAATTGTAATTCAGCACATACACTTCTATTCTATTCCAAAACATGCTTTTAGGTAAACTGCAAAAATTGTTTTTCTTAGCCCAATACTCTTAAATAGTCTATTGGTCCACTCACACTCCATCTGTATCTTAAGGATACTCAGACCCATAAGGGCCCAAGAAAACCTGAACCACTTTTCCAATCCCTTTCATTTCTGCCAAGCTTAAACATCTTGTACACACCCAACCTGTACCACAAAACCAGCAGCATCCGGGATACTTCATCACCAAGCACCATGAAAGATTTACACTAACTCAAATATTTTCTGAAAAGATGGATTTTAAGAATCATCCATCTTCCACATAGAGCAGGATTTCAGAGCAGGGAGGTTAGATGTGGACACTTAGATTCAATGTGTCTTAAACACTGATTTTTGTTTTTTTCAATATCAGTTATTGAGAACGACAAGTACCAAATTAACTGATGCAGTGAGAGACACATCCAGAGCCTTTAGGCTAATTTTATCAAGAAGCCACTTGAATTTTGATGCCATGTTGTAATGTATAATATTCTAACAACTTAGTCCAGGTAACTCACTCCCTTGCTCTACATCTATAAGCAATCATCATATCCATTTTTATTGGAATGCTCACAGCAAAGAATTAGAAGGCATTTAGAGTGAACTGTCCTAAAGGGCATTTTAGAAATCAATACTTGCACATTTTAAATAGTTAGATTCCTCATTAACCTTCTTGATAGAGTAAATTTGCAGCTCATAAAAGGATACAAAACACTGAAGCATTACAGACATCCTGAATTTTGTGCTGAAAGCCCCCAGTGAGCTGGGGAGCACAACTCTCACCTCCTTGGTACAGCTGCTGGGTGTTTAAAAACCAATTAAAGAAAACCGAGGTCCCTTTTCAGTGGGCAATTTGGGCAGGAGAAGTTGTGTCCAGATCCAGATACAACCCTCTGAGTTCAAAACCAGTCACTTTAAAGGGGGGGAAAAAAAAAGGATGAAACTGACTGCTCACAAGCCACTTAACAGGAGGTGACAAAAGACACACGTTGGAGGGTGTTCTGTAAGTGGCGCACACACTGCTTACAATTAAAATATGCTTTGGAAGCTCTTAAGTTCCCAGTCTTGGTAGCCTTCCAAGTAATGCAATTAAAATTGGTAACAATATGACTCTGACTGGCAAACATTATCTAATTCCATAATGACATTTTAAATACAGTTGTCAGTCTTCTATGCTGAAATACCTGAATACTAAAGCTGCTATCAAATACTGACTTCTGTCTTTTGAGACCTCTGAATCATTTCATTATCTTGACACCCAGACTTCATAATCAGACGAATCTTTTATCCTGTGAGACACAAGAGTCAGTCTTCATGAACTGCTTTTCAATCAAAACACTCTAGGAAAAAAAGATTCCTAACTCCATTTATTGATTAAAAGAAACAGAAAGTTGGAATCATTTACATGTCTTTATTGGGGGTTATTGGTGAGCTACAGGAAGAACCAGCAAAAGCATGCACAGTTGCTTCGAGTCCCATCTTCTGACCTAAGCACTTGCTAAACATTGCTTCTCATTGTATTTTGCATGAGGTTGAAAAGAAGGCACTTTTTTTTTTTAATGTCTCCTATGAAGTAATAATGAGATGCATTTCATTACTATTTACTGTAAAAAAGAAATACAAGGAAACACTGAGTAATGCAGACGAGGATCTGTCCAGTGTGCTCTCAAAGCTGTTCCTTCACTTTCCTCCCTCCAGGCTGTTTCTCCCACACAGAAGATGCTGGCTCTTGTCTCCCTGGGTCAGCTGTTCCTCTGCTGCTGAGAGTCAGATCTGACGTACTCACATCACAGACCTGCCAAGTGGGACTGAATGTTCCATTGATTTGGAAATGTCCACAATGGCTAAGACACCAAGTTTTGCTCATGTAAATAATTAACTGGAATCAAATATTTTTAGTTATTCAGATCATTGAGAGGCTTTCAGCTGTACTTGAAAATTAAGACTAAAATGTTGTTTATGGTAATGATGAAGTTCAAATACAGTGAAATTTAAGAGGTTGATTAATTGTGTCTTGCAAGAAATTTGGACATGACAAGTCCTTTTCAGACTTCACTGAGTAGTTTAGTAGTAGAATAAGATAATAAAATATTTAAGAGATCAGCCTTACGCAGAGATTTGGGGAAACAAAAAGTGCAGCAGGTTGTATTGCTCCCTGCCTATGACCACATGGACCTATGAATTTTGAATATGATGGGAGGAAAAAACCAAACCTTATCCTTTAGCATATTTTCCATAACTGAAGACTGCAAGATACAGTTCACACAATTTCCAGACATCATTCGTGCAATTCCAATAAACCAGAAAGCGTGCCTCTCTGTCTTATTGAACAAAGCTTTCTGAAAATACTTAAAACATTTTTTCTTTCCAAAATGGTGATTTTTATTGGACTCTAGGATAGGGACCTCAGTGTCAACAACCTTTTGCAAAGCTAACAAATTGCATATGCATATTTAATACGCACAGTAAGTTCTGTAACTAACCACCTCCTAAACACTCTGATGTTGCCTCATATTTCATTTTCCTTGGAAAACTTTAGAGAGGTTTGGGGTGTTGTTTTTTTGGTTTTTTTTTGGTTTTTTTTGTCTTGTTTTTGGTTTTTTTTTTTTTTTTTTTGCGGGGGGGTGGGGAGGGCAGGTTCCCCCCTTCTATTGAGAGTAAACACTTTGCAGCCTGGAGATATTTAGTGAAAGAAATTGTTATTTTCTACTGAGTGAAAAGTGAGAACCAGAACTGTTCCTGTAATCCTTCTCCCCATCCTCACAAACGTGGGGAAAAGGAGTGGAGGAGGCTTGGTTTTGTTTTTAAAATGAAAAGCAACAGAGCACAGCGAAGTGAGATGAGAACTGAAATCATTATCTTTGGTTGTCTTTGATCCTCTATACAACAGGATGCTCAGGGCACATGGGGGAGCTTTGTACACACCATCTCCTACCTCCTTCTCCCACCAGAATGCACCTTCAAGCCACAAGTCCAGGTTATGGTTACAGCACCAAGCTTTACAATTGTGTGCGAGATACCCACTTAAAACTTGCTTACTGGGGAAAAACAGAGAGCAAGGAGAAAGCAGCACGAGGTTCTTGCTGAAATAAAGGAGGCTTATTTATTTATTTATAAAGACCCTTTTTTTCTTTCCTCTACCGATCAGGTGGAGGAAGAAAAAGCATATCAGATATTAACTGCATAAAGTGCCAAGACATCTTACTTCATTTATTAACACTACATTATAGACTTTGAAAATACCTGATTTTAAGAAACAAGGTATCGAGAGTAATAAGGAAAAATTTAAAGCACATGAATATCAGTAAAAATAACCTTAAAATGCCTATTTTTAACCACCAACTACTGGGAAATGGTGGCTCCTGTTACCCAAAAATGTTCTCTGTAGCCCTCCAGTGGTCAAAGGCACAGCAGAGCCCAGCCAGAGAACGGCCCCGTTTTATCTGATGAACTGCCGGCAGCGTAACAGACATCTCCCACGAAATAAACCTCCTACGCCTGTCTAAAGAAAAGATCCTTATAAAGGACATAATTACCTTGAATTACATTAGAAAGTAAAGAGGAGGAAAGTAACTCCCCTCCATCAAAATGTTACGTGTTGTATGCTAATCTGCCCAGAAAACACGACATTCTCACCAGGACATCGAGGCACGTGGGGTCAAGTAGAAGAAGCAATTCATTTCCTACAATCACTTTCTACTATTCATACACGTAAATGTAAACAAAGTCAAGTAATATTTGCTGGAAAGAATCAATTTCCTCACAAAGTTACGGCTCAAACGGTTGGGGTTTTGTTAAGAAAACAAACACTGAAGTTTTCTCTCACACACCTCCACAAATAAACACCAAAGCCCCATACAAAAATAAGGGCAACTGAAACGTTTCAAAATAATATAAAATAGACTGAGACAGAGTTTTCAAAACTAAGTTTCTAAAACTTGGGGCTCGAAAGCCAGTCCTAAACTGCATGGAAACAATGCAAGGGGAAAGAAAACAAGCAGAGGCAAGAAATCGCCGACACCTGTGCGATCAGAGCTTTTGGAAGGGGCACGGCTGGCTGGGAGGTGGGAGCGGGAGGGA
>VXBN01003832.1:182181-211673 GCA_013397395.1 Sinosuthora webbiana | reverse complement strand
ACCAATTAATATTTTGTACTTTTGAGAAAGATTTTAATGGAAAAGTAATGAATCATAGCAACATGATTTCAAAACACCTCAATTTNCCCCCTTTTTTTTCCTTTTTTTTTTTTTTTTTTTTTTTTTTTTTTTTTTTTTTTTTTTGTGAGAGTGTTCCCAGTGTCATTTCCTACTGTAAAAAGTGACAACCCTTCTCTCTCCTCTTTGGCATTAGCAATAGGGCCCCAGGAGCAATAAATGAGTTTTTATTTGGTTACTGGTCAGACACAGGATGATCAGAGCTGCCCTAGCAGGACACAGGACCTGAACCAGAGTGGGAGAAAGGTGACAGATCAACATCTGCACTGGGGCTTGCACCAAGCAACATGAAAAGTAAACAAAGGGTGTCTGGCACTAGTGGATAATGCTGTTTGCAGATTATTAGATCATGAAATCGGTGCTGCTGTGCAACCTGCCAAACCAGGGCCTTTCTTTGGGACCATTTTTCCTGCACCCAGAGAGCCAAAAATATGGCCTTGTGGAACATTAAGTCAGCTCTTCACGGGATGAATTCATGCTTGCTGAACTTAGATGGCAGCACTTTGGGTAACTTAAATATCTAGAGGAAATGAGAATATCAACGTAACTCCAGCAGTCTTAGCTCTTGAGAGGAAATCTGTCACCTGCAGGAACAGCAAGCAAATTCTTTAACTCATTTAACTTCTCAGTGTTTCTCCAAAACATTTTTTTCTCCTTCCTCGTATTTCCTGCCTTCAAACCAACCTTCCTCTCCTACATACAGAACAGTCTGTAAAGAGCACAGTAAAGTTGGAGTGTAAATTGGAACCCCATTGCAAGGTTTATAGCCCATGTTCATTCATTATATTCTCATTTTTGATTTGTACAGACTTTAGGGAAGATGTGAATCCATACAGGTGTCGCCCTTTGGGACACAAAAGAATGAGGCAGGCAGCAGAAAGGTCAGCAGGAAAGTCCTGTTTTTATTTTTCTGACTCCATCTTATATACACTTTAATCAGAAGGCAAAAGATTGGATACACAGGTTGCTACCTCTTTGACCTCGTTGGTGAACATCACCATCAATCATATTTCTCCTCCCAGAGGAGAAATATGTAAACAAAATAGATAAGTTCTAAAAATATACATAGTTTTCTTGAAGCTGTGTGAGAATAAAATGCAAACACTGAAAAGCAGGCAAACTTAGGGTGACATATAGAGACATATTTGAATGTGTGGAGGGGGATTAACAATAAATATCCAAGGTGACCTTTGAAGCCCAACTAAAAATGTGATTTGACAAAATTTTAATGGTACTGAAGAGAAAAATTACAGTATTTCTATACACCCTGAGTGCCCTTTATGGCTCCCATCAGACAGCACAACAGAATTTCTGTAGGATGTTTTTCATGCTCCATGCCTTCTTCAGAACTTTCTCAGCTCTTATACCTTTTGCCATGTTCTGCACCTTTTAAATGAACCTTTAGTTTACTTCACCCTCAATATTTTACACATTAACCTTTCGGTTAATCAATATTTGCTGTGCCTACTTTCTTCTAGTTCCTGTGAATTTTCTTAACACTTCCTGAAGCTCTAGAATAAAGCGTCAGATTATAACTTAGTGTTAGCCTAAAATTTATGAGGTTTTCACATTATATTTGTAACAAACACAAGTCATTCTAAACTAACACTTAGAGAGCTTCTATTTATTTGGCAAAATACAGCTTCCCTTTCCCAACTCAAAGACTTCAAAATGAAAAAATACACCTTCGCAGGAAAAGAATATTCTAATACAAAAATGTAATCAAAGCTTGGAATCTCCACGTGGCTATTAACATTGTTGTAGTGCTGTAGTTTTCCTTTCCTGTAGTTTAATTACCATTATTACATCAGGCTGAATGTCAAAAAATGTTGATGCAGGTAAAGATTTTCCGCTCACTGAAAAATTTCCTCCTCAAGCTAAATTTGAACCAGTAAACTTTCAGTTGCTGCTCTTAATTTTTTTTTGATTGATGATAATTCCCTATAATTTCCTATCTTATCCTCCATGTTTGATTTCTCTTGATTATTATAATAATATAATCCTATCCTGTATCTATTTTGCTTTCTTCTGAGGCATATTTCTCAATAGTCACCATTTTAGGTTTAGTGCTGTTTGATCTAAGCTGCCACGAGCTGCTGTGTTTTGGCTGATCACTTAGCAAGAGCTGGTATTTCCAGGAACTCATAATTTCAGGGGGAATATAGGTAAAGAGTGCCATCCAGAGCCACACGGAACTCCAGGCTCTGGGAAATGGGGAAAACCTGTGTGCCTGTGAGCTCCACAGCACCGGGGGCTTTCTGCCCACTCTGGGAAATACAATGTAATGGGGATTATTTTTGTGTTAACAACCAACACAGGTTGGATCTGTATCACAGCAAATCGAAGTTCCTGGGTCCTCAGCAGCGCCTCATATTGTGCTGTTGTTAGCACACAACTTGTGCTGCTCCTGCAGTGCCTGTTTCCTTTGCAAAGCTGAGCCCTTCTCTGTAGAAGAGAAACTACTGTGATTTTTGTGGGTGACTGTATCACACCCAGATGAATGAAAACGCGCTTTGGAAACCAGTCAGAAAAGCTGTTACTGAAAGAGAGTGTTTCCAAGGATGATAAATAAAGGAAATACTACAGCAGAGAAATGCAGTGCTGAAATGCATCCACATTGCTATCCATGAGTCTCTGAATTTCAGCAAAATTCAGCTGAAACCAAACAAAGGAACTGCAGTCAAGTCCTTTTAAAAAAATGAGTTTCAGAAACCCAGAGTGACTTTAGAGAGGAATTACATACACAGGGCAGAGATAGCAAATTCATCATTCTGGGAGCCAAGATGAATCCTTAAAAATAACCTTATTTGTTAGGTTTGTGAACTAAAGGAAATGAAACCAGCAGAGTTCACATCCTAGAACCATTCCAAATGCTGCGCTATCTCTTCAGCATAGATTTCCACAAAATGGCAAATTTCTTACGGGAAACTCAAATACCGCCAAGGACAAATAACTCCTGCTTCAGTCATAGAAGATATCTCCAAATCCACAGTGTCCACACTGCTGCTGGATAACTGATACAGCAGCTATTGCAATATCCCCCTTACTGATGTCCTGGCTCACTGCAAGGCTTCGAGTTTCCAGAATCACAAATCCTTTAACTGTGAAGGTGATAAATGTTGCAATTACTCTCAATTTCCCCAAATGATAAGTTTTAGTACACAGATAAAACATGAGCAAGGAACCTTTTCCCACATGAAATGGTCCAGAGCCAAACATTGCCAGGAAGGCAAAAAGGATTCTTCTAAATGCATTCTGCGAGGCAGATTTGAAGTATTCCTCCAAACCCTCCTGCCTTGTTTATACCACGAGGGGACACATTGAGTGGCCATTACCAACAGTAACTTGCAGAAAGAATTCATCGGAACACAAGGTGTCCTACCCCATTCTCTGAAAATCAAAAAAGATTTTGGCTGCTGTCTGAATGGGGTTATCCTTACTGTGCACTTTCCATCCCTTCACTTTCTGGCAACACAGCACAGGACTCCAGATGAAGCGTATTTAATTTTTTGTATAGAATATCGCTGATGAAACTGCTCGGGTTTGGAAAATTACATCTTGCTACACTTCCAAGGACAGCGCTGATCGTCCCAGTTGTGGTGGTTTAGCATTGGATTGGCAGCCTATCCATGCCTCTGAAGAACCCCGGTTTAAATCAAAAATCCCAAGCGGTTCGGCCCTTTTTTCCATTTTTGGCCGGAGAAGGTGACAGAGCTGTGAGGAGCGGCGCAGGCTGGCCCGGCCCCGCTGCTCCCCGCCGTGGGGGGACCGGCCCTGGGTCTGGCCGTGTCTGCGGGCCCCTCTCGGCTGCTGAGGGTAGGGATGGAGATCCCGGATCTTCCATGGAGATGGAAGCCGAGATCCCGGACTGCTCCCATCGGTGTAAGAGTCTTTTCCCCTCCTCTTCCCCCCCTGGCCCAGCCGGCGCCGCCTTGAAGTCAGCCGCTGCCTGGAGAAAAGAAAACCGGGGCAAATGTAACTCTTTCTTGGCACAGATAAAATTTCCAAAGCCTTAACCTTTTTCTCAGTGAGAGAGACAGCCAAAATAAAGATATGTAAAGGGACAATATGAAGATATCTAAGTCAGTAAATGAAGAGTGACTTCTTAAGTGGGGGGGAGATGACAAGTTGCCTGAGTCCTCGGCTGAAATCTCCTGAGAGTTTTGGTGACAGACTATGATATGAATATGCCAAAGTATTCCTTTAAATCGTGGACAATATGAATTGGGTAGATGATTTGTGGATTCTTTGAACAAAGGTATCGGTGATTTACTGAATGAATATTGAATTAGGAGTTGGGATTTGGTGGTCCCATGAGAGGTTAGAACAGAGAGAGTTAAGAAGAAGCCCCTGTGCCAGTGAAAGAAGTAAGAAAACATCTCTGTTCCCTGAGTTTAAAAAATCCTTTGCCTTGAGGTTATTTATCTTTAAAAGTGCCACCACAACATATAAGTAAGTCTACAGCCCATATGTAGTCATGGGAAAAGCTGTGTGATATAAGAGGTTCCACAACTGCAGAAAGTTTCTTGGGCATTTGTGTGAGTTGGAAGCCACAAGTAGACTGTTTCTCTTGTAGAAAGTTACTAAACAACAGGAGAAATTTCTCTCTCTCAAAGACTAAATAAAAGACTGTTTTATAGGTGGTACTGACCTGGAGTTCTGAGTTTTGCCTCTTTACATTGTTTGCAAAAATTAAACAGATTTATAGTGGGAGAAAGGGTTGGTTTAGAGATTCATTTGTGTTTGGGTTTTTTTTTTTTTTTCCCTTTCTTTTTGCTTTTCTTAGGGTGTATTAATAAAATCTGTTTACTTTAAAGTTGAGCTTGTTTTGCCTTTTTCTCCCAAAATCCATTCTCCCAGTTAGCAAACAAAATTCAGCAAACATAAAACCACCACACAAGTAATTGAGAATTACCTTTTTTGAGGACTGTAAACTTCAAAGCTTGTGACAGGCAATTAATTTAGAATGAACTTATTTGCCCACTAAGTGACTCAAATTCTACTGTAAATTGATTAACAAAAAAGGAAAGAAGCAGAGCTTTTTCATAGAGCAGAATCTTGCTGCACAGACTGCAAATTTCCCAGTGAAATTTCTTATCCCCAGTACTCAGTAGGCCAGGATTGTTTAGCAGTTGCCCAACAAGTGATTGACATTTGCATTTCATCTGTCTTTGGCAACAACAAAGTAACTTCTGTGTTTTAGTTACTTGAGTTTGGAAAGGCTGTAATTTAGATGTGATAATATGAAAAGCTGTTGTTGTAATTAAAAAAAAAAAAATTAGCCTCTAAATCTCCTAGACTTTGATAGGACCAATTAATAGGTAAAGCAAAAATATGATTAAAATAAAAAAACAATCAAGCAGTATGATATTGTTTCAGCTGCCCATGGATCAATAAGGAATGGCCTGTTCCCTGAGCAAGTAAAAATTGTTGCCACTTTAGTTTGACTCACTTTGCAAACAAAACAAACAGTCCCAGCCTCCCATGCCCTCTTCTGCAGAGCAAATGCAGAACACATGAACTGGATTCCTGTCGAGTGACATCAAAGCAGCAAATGTGGTCCCTGCCCACACTTGGTGTCCTCCAGCTCTTTAGTGCAGCTTGGTCCAGAGGATCAGACTCTGGGTAAAAGATTGGAGTTAAAATCATGAAATGGGGTAGTGTGGGCAAAAAGGTTCTTAGCATCATAGCTGCAGTCATTCCATCTCCTCCTATTGCACATCAGCAGAGCACACCGAGCTGAAGTGGGATTTAGTGGCATGGAGTTAACTTCAAATATTTCTCTCCAAAAACAAATGACAATCTGACAAAGATTTGGTGATTTTTATTTTCCAATCAAACATTTCAAAGCACCGGAAATGGACAAAAGAATAGATGGACAATAGTTACCTAGGTGTCTTTACTATTCTATAATAATTCGTGTTACAGCCAATAGTCCCTTCTCCTCCGTTTTTCTTATCTGGTAAGTTATTTCTAGAGGTAATGTACAGAAGCACCTCCTTTGTGGTTGTAGAGTTGGCACTTATATTTCTCTCTTTGCACTCACATTAAGGAACACTTGTGCACGTTCACAGAATCCCAGAAAGGTTTGGGTTTGAAGGGCTTTCAAAGCCCATCCAGTGCCATCCCTGCCATGGCAGAGACACCTTCCACTGTCCCAGGCTGCTCCAAGCCCCAGTGTCCAACCTGGCCTTGGACACTGCCAGGGATCCAGGGGCAGCCACAGCTTCTCTGAACACCCCGTGCCAGGGCTTCTCCACCCTCTCAGGGAAGGATTTTTTCCTAAGTCTCATGTGAACCCATCCTCTTTCAGTCTGAAGCCATTAGCCTTTGTCCTGTCATCTCTCAAGATGTACAAGGTGCTGTCAGGTATCGATCTGATCCATTTAATCAGTTTTGTATCTCTGCTCTGGCACAGCAATTTAGTAATCCCATGCTGACAAGTATTTCTGCATTCTATATAGCTTGAATATCATCCAAGTACCTGTACATTTTAAATGTGAATATTGGAAGTTCAGATTCTGCAAACCTTAAAGTGATTAAAAGGTAATTTCCAAATGTTTGTAGAATTTAAACAAAGCCAACCTAAACTAGATTTTCCATCCAGAAGAATAATGGTAGAAGTATTTTTTATAATGGTAATCCAGCTTTGCACATTTTGCCTTAGTGAACATCAACAATACAGCATGTATTGTAACATGTAACAAGTCTGCTACCAATTTATTGTATATATTTTCATATCCTAAATAAATGTTAAAGGATTTTGCATGGTTTTCAGTGCATTTTCAGAAAAATTAATCTCTTGAGAAAAAAAATAAAACCAAAAAGCGCCGGACTGAATTAATTATGAACAAAAGATATCCATGGTCAATGCAACAGAGGCTGCAGTGAGCAGAGCATTACCATGGCCTTTGTTTAGGAAATTGTATTCAAGTCACTGTCTTGTTTCTATCTATATCTTGTCATACAAATGACTCTTTGACAGAGAGCTGATATCTCATCAAAAACTATTATAAAACCATGATTACTACTTCTGGATCATTAATCTGAAATAGCAATATGTTTCTGCATAAATGGAAGTGAGTTAGGAAATTCTGCCAGCCTGTGGTCCCTCAGATGTGTTATAGAGCTGTTAATTAACAGAACTGAGACCTACATAAGGTCTACTTAGTTCTGTTATCTCCGTGAAAAAAACAAGACTTGGGGCCAGATTGTAATTCTGTCCATGCCGGCACTTCCCTGGAAATTTCAGATATCCATTTCCTGCTCAGTTGTTCTTTCCCTTCTCACTCAGCCTGCTGTGACATGGGAACCTGGGCAGGACCTTCCCTGCTCACGACACTGTCTTGTTCTCACTGGGATGCTAAATTGCCCAGGAATATGTTTGTGCCTAAATGCTTTACAAGGAAACAAGACAAACCACAACTTTCTCCCCCACAAACCACAACTTTCTACCCCACTCTTCAATGGTGGGGATATATATATATATATATCCCCACCACTGNTTTTGGGGGGGGGGCGCTGTTGTTGTTTTTGTTTTTTGGGTGTTTTTTCAAATTTCACATTGCTGTCCTCCAGTATCTCCATACTGTGCCATGGAAAAAAAATTCCATACAAAAACTGGCTGTGCTTAGTCTTGAACATGAGGTAATTACTGGCTGGTAAGTGCAACACCCTGCCATACCATTTTTTAGTTGTGCTTTTGTAGATTAGTATACATAAAAAGGCATCTGATGAAATAGCACATTATGAGACAACTCTTGGGAATGACAAAGTAGAGAGGACAGAGAAAAAAAAAATAGGAAAACGAAGCCAAGAAAATCAGAGGTGAAGGTACACTGCAACTGTTATTCATCTTTCCAAATCAGAGACAGCTTTACATGTGAAAGAACTACAAAATTTGACCCTGAAGAGAATAACAATACATCAGGTTTAAAAAATAAACAAGGTGATTTAATGCTGAATGCTACCTGAGTTGTCAAACACAGGCTGCTTTTTCACTGCATTCTGCTATTGCTACTGAATTGTCTACAAACACCTCCCCTGTAAACATTTAACAAAAAGTAGCAGAAGACGCTCAGATCCTCCATCATTAGCAGACATGAGAGTTCTAAAGCTATGAAAATAAGGGAGCTTCTGCAGGAGTTACCAAACTAATGTCAGAATTACCAGGAGATACTGTTCAGAAGTGATGCTGGTTTCACTGAGTCCAGGTTCCAACTACTGCACAACAGAGGATATTTTGACTCAGATATGAAGGGCTATTTAAACTCAGATATGAAGGGCTACCACACAAGACAAAACTGGTTAGATTACACAAATAGTTACAGCTTTCAAATTATAAATAATATTTCATATAATCAAGGATTGATTACTTAGGACTTCTGAGAAAAAAAAAGCTGTTAAATTGGTGCTCCTATGGGAAAGTACAACTCTGTTTTAGACTTACTTCCCATAGAACCCTATACAAACAGGAACAGCAGGACAGAAAAATGAATGGTGTAATCCTACCCTCTCACCAGTTAAAATCCTGATTTTGCTCTCCGATTGCTAGCATAAAAACTATAATATTTCATCCTAGATTGTTCCTCACTATTTTGAAGAAAGTAAAAGCTCTTTTGTAATACAAATATTGAAACTGTAGAAGTCATTTTTTACAGTGCTATTGGAGTTATAACAAAGCTGGGAGAAGGCTCATTTCAGAGCCATAAGACTCCATGGGATCAACCACCACTGATTCCTCTGAGTTTTGCCTTAAAAATTGATATCCAAAGGCTCCAAGAAAAACTTTCAGTGACTTCAATGAGACCAAGAAATCAAGTCTCTAATGCAGTTTTGAAATAAATCACATGTGCGAAATAGAAAAGAATTAAGACAAAAACTTACTTTTCAACGCCACTTTCTGCAGTTTTGTTCGACTTTGGTTGTGGGTTTTTTGTTTGTGTTTGACTCATTCTGGAAGTTGAGAGAAGAGCCAGAGTGTCACTGGACTGCAGCAGTGAGCTGGGGTTTGTTACTGCTTGTGGGTCAGCTCCTTTGGGGTGCAAAGGCTTGGGCTGAGCAGCTCATCTGCTTGCTGTTCCCTAACAAAAGACTGTATTACAAACTGCTCTTTTCTGCTATATTCCATCTTAAAAGGTTTTGGGGTTATTTTTCTGTATTCCAGCTGAGCTGCTGGTTTCATTGAGTTCAAAGCAAGTTATGCTAGTTTGAAATTTTAAACCTTTTACTACTTTACTACTGTTTGCTACTCTTACTGCAACTATCAAGTATCTTTCCTGTGTTTTACATTTGTCTGCTGCTTGTAATTTGTTCCTCCTACAGCTTCTTGCATTGTAAACAGTACATTGCCTTAAAATTTCTGCAGTACCATGAATGTAGATGTTTTACAAAGCTAATATGTATATGTGACAACTTAATTATTTAAAGGTGCATAAAGCTGATAACTCACAGAAGAGTAAGAACTAGGAAAATAATACATGAAAAATATATGTAAATGCTACCCCATTATGAGGAGCAAAAATATGGATATGTATGTCAGCACATAGATTGCCAAAAAGAGATTATGACATTGAAATGCATTTTAGGAAGTCAATTATTTCTTCTCATCTGACCAATCTTTACATCAAAAATATTGCCTACATTCTGAGTCATGTTTGTCAGAAAGCAAATGTAAGAAAGCCAGATCAAAACAAGAACAAACATGACTTTGAAGAAGGAAGAAACCTAAATTGTCGTTACAGAAATCCAACAAAGAATCAGCAAAGAGTTGGAAAAATCAGTGATTACAGTGCAGCCAAGGCACAAGGCAGACAGACTGGAGAGGGTCTGGGTCAGCAGGGCCTGCTCATACACTTTTAATGAGGCAATTGGTGCAGTTAGTTGTCTAAAATAAATGATGGGGAAATTTTATAAGGAAATCCTCATCCATCTCTTGCCCCTTCCTACCTGTTTCCACAGAATCTCTAAAGATGCAGGAGAACAGGAACCATACTGTTTATTAATTACACAAAGGCAGCTCCTTCTGAAGGATTTCAAAGCATCTTGTCAAACATTCAATTCCATCTCAGAGTTAGCCTCGCTTCCAAAGGGTGTTAGTCCCTTTTCACACGAGGTTTTTCAGGAAGGAGAGGTTTCTGCACTGCAAAGTCATCATGGAACTGAGTAACTTCTCAAAAGGGAGAGGAGCCAGGAGGACAGGCAGGAGCCATCCCCAAAACACTCTGAGCACTGCAAGGGGACAGATGGATCCCTCCTGGAACTCATCCCACTGCCAGCAGTGACCAGCTCTTAGATCTTACAGAAATGGTGTGGACTTGGGCAAAAAGAGGAGGAATTCCCTCTCTGATGCTCCAGTTGACACAGCTCCCAAGATCCCTGAGGGAGATCCTTTCAAGCAAAGGCCATTGAGGAGGAGCTGCCACCCCTGTGGAATGCTCCAGTGATGCTGCCTTGGCACTCTGCTGTTCCAGTGCTCATACCCATGCCAGGAAAAACCATGGGAACCTGCAGAGGGATGGTGAAACACCTGCAAAGATGTACAAAGACCTGGAAAATACGCTCTGCACACATGAAGCAGGAAAGTCAACCTATATATATATTGGCAAAATATGTTAAGTAAGTCAGGAACCAGCTAAAGTAGAATACTTTAAATAGAATAGTAGAATATGTAAATTACGGGGTCATTTAATTCAGGTGACAAAATGAGAAAAAATAAACACACCAATAGATGACACTACAAATTTAATCTTTTTTCTTAAATAATTAATCACCTATTGGAATAGATTACCAACAAAACTGATGAATTTTCCAACAGCCAGCACCTCTAAAGTGAGGCCAGCTGCATTTCAGAAAAAGAGGCAGCTGATTGGAAGCTGAGAGCAGCAGTTTAGGTCAGCTTTATGACTACAAAGCATTTGGTGTGACCTTAAAGCCACCAAATCGCTATGAAACACATGATTTCTGTGCAGATCCTTCCCAATCATGAAAAAGTTAAGGTGATTTAGTTATTTGATCAAGCTTTGTTGCCTTTTCAAAAGTCACATACCTCAAAAAAAAAAAAGAATTCTGGAAGTGCATCAGGAGAAAGTGATTGCACATTAGTGAAAAGGCAGAAATTTCTGGTTTATGATTTTTTTCCATTTCTTTCTGCAATAATTGCTTTTTTTAAAAAAAGAAAAATCATTAAATAAAGCTACTCCATTAGTCATTTTGTTAATCACTGCTCTTAGCTTTCAGACTTATCAAGAAAAGTATTAACTTCTTAGTTGCCATTGCAAACCATTGTCTGCATAATCTGGGAATAGGAAAGCTTGGTAAATAGGAATTGAGGGAGCAGTGTTTTCAGTCAGATCCATATGGTTTAGATAGGTGCCACTGATGAAAATCATGGTCTAAACCTGCCACTGTCCAACCACCCTGAGTACTGGCAAGTTGATGGACAAGACAGGACATGAGCAATCCTTTTCCCCTCCTCCTTGGATGGTGTTTCAGTTTTGTTTTCTAAAAGACAAGTTCTGCCAGATTTTCTAGCAGCAGTTTCAGATCTGCCAACAGTGCAGGGCAGAATCTTTCATTCCCAGTGGCAGCAAAAGCCATTTTAGGTGACACCAGGGAGGGCAGGACACTGCTGGCACCCAGAGCAGCCCTGGCTCCTGCTTCCCTGGGCAGTGCCAGTGTCGCACTCTGCTCTCCTGGAGGGGCAGGAGCAGGGATTCTCACTGGAATGGGGCAGGGATGGGAGCCCAGCCCTGTGCTTTTGTCACAGGGCTCTGAAAAGGGCCGTGCTCTGCTGTTCCCCAGCTGGGCCCAGTCTCCCAGCATGGCCAATTATATAATTACTGTATATGTAACAATTATTTAAAGGTACATAAAACTGATAACTCGCAGAAGAGTAAGAATTAGAAAACTAATATATGAAAAAATTATGTAAATGCTACCCCATTATGAGGAGCAAAAATATGGATATGTATGTCAGCACATAGATTGCCAAAAAGAGATTATGACATTGAAATGCATTTTAAAAAGTCAGTTATTTCTTCTCATCTGATCCCCTGCACTGCCTGGCAGGACCTTGGTGTCCACTTTGCTCAGCTGTGTTCATTCCCTGCTCTGCACAGAGGATCCCTTCCACCAAAACCCATGTGAGCTGCCATTAACATCAGCACGAGGTGGATCTTGCTGTCAGACAGTGCAGTGTCGGTGAACAGAAAGAGCTGCAATTTTTGCCATTTGCAGCGAGTGTTTTGAAGGTCCAGATTTGCCCTTGGTAATCTCCACAGGCCCATGGAAAGGGAGAGCTACAGCCTTGTCACATGGATAATGTTCCTGGGCACCCAGACAGGCAGTCATGGGCTCACGGGTACAATTAGCAGGAAATGAAAGGAATGTGAGCATGGACAAAGCCTGAAATTAGTTAAAAATATAGGTAAATGCAAGATACCACATTTTGTTATGCCACAGTATCTCTGCATAACGATATAAAAAAATAATAGAAGGATTACCTAATAAAAACTAGTTTAATGTTTGTGCTGGTTTGGGCTATCCAAATCTGCAATTCTAAAAGAGTTGAACTGATGATAATTAATGAATGACTTTATTCAGGGCTTTGACAAAAGATTTCCATTTCACATTAAACTTGTTCATGAGGCAACATTAGACTTCTATGCTGCAGGGATGTCACAAGCACATTTTTATTCTCTCTGCTTTAATTAATATGATCATCCAGAGTCAAATTTCTTTGAAATAAAATACAAGTGTTACAAATCTAAAATGATTGCAAAGGAATATCCTAAACCAAGCTACATGAAATAATTTTAAATAATTTAAATGCTTTCTTTCCATTTTCCATTTCTGAACTAATCTATTTAGAAATTACCTTGAGAAGAAGGAATAAGTGTAGTTCTTCCAATTTATTTGCATTCCTGTCAAATACACAGCATACAGGTGATACTGCCCAGAAACTTTAGTGTAAGAGCAAAGTGTGGAAGCCTTTGAATAACAAAGGAGGTCATTCTACTCAGAAGGAAATTTGAAAATTAAATAAATGCAGTAAGGACTATGTCTAGGCTTGAACAGATGACTTGAATCTCTTGAAGTCACAGACCTTATTTTTTACATAAAAGAACATTCATTTTAAATAAATAGAGGGGAAAATATTTTTTTAAATATTGCTGTAAAATATACCAGCAGAGTTCTCCAGAAGGAGCAACAATGATCACATCAAGTCTTGCAACAGTGCTGAGACTTTCCACTCTGCTCTTTGTGTTACAACCTCGGGCAATGTTTTCTGCAATTGTCACTGGAAGACCTAAATATTTTTTCTTGGGTGAGAAAGATGAGAATTTTGTTTCTTAGTCTTTTCCTCAACCTTTACAAAGAATAAAATAACACTTTAATTTCTGTGGTCAATTCAGGAGCATCTTGGAGCTTCTATTAGATCTGGAGATTGCAAAAGAACAGAATCTGTCTCCACAATCTGTGGGTGCTGAGTATGTGTGGGGGCCATGGAATGGTAACTCCAGCAGTAACGTTTTATGGCATCTCTTTTCCAATTTATTTCCAATTTATTAGGACAGAAGGTAGCACTATTGTGCTTTCTGTCACAGCCAAACCTCACATCTCCCTGGAGAAATTATGAGCAAGTTCACAAATCCAGGCATAAACTAATTCACGACTGCAATTACTAAGCACTGCAAGAGAAAAATATCCTTTGTATGTTCCCAGTGGAAACATCCTCAATCCCAAGATGAGACTGATCCAGAGATGTACTTTGATTATGGGGGTAAAACTCCCTGAAATCAATGGGAATTCTGTTTACCAAAGGAAAAGGGACCACCTCTTGAGCCTTGAGCACATGTGATCATCCCTTTTCTCAGTGCTGGGCTGTTGACTGACAGTGCAGGGTCCCTCATCTTCCCTAAAAATGTCTTACAGAGTGAAGGAGTAAATCTCCTGATTTCACTTCTTAATTTGTATTCCCCAGTCTAACCTCATTGATCCCATTAAAACTACAATAAAGACAATCCTGTAGTCATTAGTAGAAATCCTTATTTACATTCAAGCCTCTTAAGGATCTCCAGATTTTGCTTTGTGCTATGAGACCACTACTGGAGAGAAGAGTTGGATATATTGAAAAATAAAAATAATCAGTGAGATTTTTGCTTTTTTACAGTAGCTAATGCTAACCTGTCTCAAAAGATTTGGGAAAAGTATCCTGCTTTCTAAATAGAGGAAAGAAAGATACTTGAAAGGGATTAAAATCTTTTTGATATCAGAGACAAAAATTACTAACATGCATTCTGCTTTCCAGCTGAGAGTAAAAATTGAATCACAGTTCCTTACAAACCAAGGTATTCACACTAATTTAAAATTCATCTCTCCATGAGCACCATAATCCATTGCCCTGAGTGTGCAGAGTAGAGGAAGCAGGAGTCTAACCGATTTGTAAAAATAATCTCCAAGTTTAATTTTTTCATGGTTTATTATAATCATAGCCATTTCAAGCAGTGTGATAAATCTGTGGATGTGTAAACCTCTGATTCCAAGGAGTAAAACCCAATAGGTTGCAAATACTCAGCTTCAGAAAAAGCATTTGCTTAGAAATACAAATCTTTCTTTCTAAATAAAAGTAGGGATTCCTACCATTAAGGACATCTTAAAATATGTTCTCATAGCTGCATTTTTAAAAGTCTTATTTACATCTTTGTTTTGGAGCTCCTGAAAAGGGTCTGGAGCTTAGGCTCTGTGTATTTTGAGAAAGCTTTATCACAGTATTTCAAAGATTTTTGCCTCATTTTTCCAGGTGCTGCCAGGGTCAGTACCTGGAACATGAGATCAGGGATCCATTCTGTGCTCCCCAATCTGCTGTCTCCACTGATAGGAAGAAAAAGGAGGAGAATCCTAAGCTGGCTGGGAGCAGAGGCTGAGGCAGTTGTGGTGCAGAGAGAGCTCAGTGCCTGCTAATGGCATGTTAGCTAAGCTTTAATACATAATGAAACTAAATTAAGTACAGGCAAACTTAATTCCAGTATGTGTGAGCACATTAATATTTGACTTGGAAACGGTAGGAGCATGATGGGTACATGTGGGAGCAAAAGGAACAGAAAGAACAGAAGAGAAAGGAATGATATAATTATTATTTAGCAATCCTCAGATCAGCTTGAAAGTTGCTAAGCACTGTAAAACCTCAGTGTAAGTGACAATTCCTGTATAAACATTTAGAAATCTCAAAATGTATCACAAGGAACGCTGTAAGAGGCAAAGCACTTAGTTCAAAGTCCTCCCTTCTGTGTCAGTGGCAAAGGAGTGCTTTGATTTGCTTTATGGGCAATAAATAACACAAAAGCCTGGAAGATGCAGCAGGAGTGACAAGACTGTACAATCCTCACAGGACAGCACACACAGCTAATCAAACACACTGGCTTCTTGCCTCCAGAGCTCCTCTGTCTTGCAGTTTTCTCCTACACCTGAGTATTCCTGGTTGGAGAAGAAAAGGATGAAATTATAAATCATAGCTAGCAACACAATGGGTTTGGCACATCCTACACATTAATTTATGCAAAGCTTTCACAGAACTACCTGGGTACCTAAAGAAATGAGTGAGCAGCATCTGCAACTTATTATTCCTTTTGCTGCAGAGCATGGAGTGCTGCCTTCCAGAGGCACTGAGTTCTGCAAGGGCAGAATGCAGGAAGAGCATCAGGTCTCTGACTGCCTCAGGTGAAACTGCAGCCTCTCTGACTGCAGGGCACCATCACTCACAGCAGCAACCAGAGACCAAAGCCAGAGGGAACTTTGGGTGATCTTGAGGCTATCTCCACAGAAAAAGGGATTTTTGGTCCCAAGTCCAAAGGGTTCTGAACTTCACCTCCCTCTCCTGCTCTCCAGTCTCATTCCATTACCTTGGGTGTTCTTGCGACAGCATCAAAGGTTGAGGCTCCTTTGGTCTTGCAAGGTAAATACACTTCCCTGTGCACTCCAGCAGGTGAAGTACCATCACATTTTATTAGAGTTAAGAGAAAAACTGCAGGTCTGCATACCTAGTTGAGAGTGTGTTTTACGTTGCAATGTAATATTCAGTGATGTTATGTTAGCAAGCACTGTGCAACCTGACAGATACATCTGTTAGAAGTGTAATTACACAGGATAACTTGTACTGGTGTCCCTCTCTGTTAAAGAAAACAATGGATTTTCATTCAGAGGGGCACCTTGGAAGATTAATGGTAGTAATGAAGCATGAAATATTTCCTTGCTAACATGGTTAATCTGAAACAGAGGAAATAATCATTTCACCCTGGAAGGATAATCCTTTGAGGAAAATTTTCAGTGAAATAATGTATTGTCATATCTCTTCCCACATATGTCAACAAAGAAACCATCAGTGTTGTGCTTATTGCAATACATAGCACCAGGAGGGGGAGAGGAAGGCAGGAAAACTGTGACAAGAAGCAACAGCATAAGGAGCAAAGGAGGCCGGAGACCAGAAATTCAACCATAGGGAGAGAAGTTGGAAGGAACTGTTCAAATAAAAACATTTGGGGATAATTTTTTTAAGTGAGCCATGTGCAGTGTTTGTCAGAAAGAAGTGGCCACAGAGGCAGGTACTGCAGCTGGACACAGCAAAGGGTGCCAGGGCAGGCGCTGAGCTCCCAGAGCTGCCCCTGTCACTCTTTGAACACAGTTTATACCTTGAATGGGCTCTGCCAACTAACACAGACATTTTAAAATATATACACTTTTTTTTTTTTTTTTTTTTTTTTTTTTTTTTTTTTTTTTTTTTTTTTAAATCTCTTTTTTAAAAAAATTTTTAAAAATTTTTTTTTTTTTTTTTTTTTTTTTTTTTTTTTTTTTTTTTTTTTTTTTTTTTTAAGTAAAGCCTTCTCTAGCAAACACTGGTCTCCATACAAAAACAAAATCCCTTGATAACAACTTATTAGAATCATTGCCTCAGATCCTTACCAATGCTCTATCTTCAAATAACACTCACAAGCCTTTCATTTTTGATAGATAAGCCATTTTATCAATATTTTCAACACTAATCTAGGCCAAGAGCATTTTCATTTCGACCCTTTCCCTAAACTGAATTGGAATCTAAGCGAGTGCATCACTCTGTTACTTTGCTCGTAGTAAGCAGATTCAGCTGAAGGAGACAGAGGCTTTCAGTGGCAACTAATGCTGTTCAGCTGATAATACTTTATATTTATCTCACATAAACATCAGTATAGCAGGAAATGCTAAACTTTCTCTAAGAAAAAAGCCACATTAAATAAATCTATTTCTAGATTCTTCTTTTTAATACCTAAGTGCCTTTTTATTACTTGAACTGATGACTCCTGTTGTCCTGATAATTTTTTATTCTGCAAGATGTTTTATACTTACAATATTCTCAGTGTGAAGCACTAATTAGAATCAGAAAACAAGCCTGTTCTCATCATCTTTTTCCTGTCCACATTTATTGCAGGAAATGTCTTTCCTGTGAGAGGTGTACCTTGTTCCTGGTTGTCTGGGAGGCTGTGAGAGCATGAGGACCATCACCTGCCACTGCTCAGTGCTACCACGAGCGAGTTATTCCCACAGCCAGCACAGCCAGCTGAGGCTGGATCTCCCGAACCAGGAATGAAATATTACCGGAGCTTTGCCTCAGCCCGTCCTGCTATGATGACTTCTTTGCTCCAGCCATACAACACTCACTGTGCTGGCCCAGCAGAGCCCCAGATGTAAAGAGGCAGCACAGCTGCACTCACCACTTCTCCTGGCAGGAGGTTTCAGGTGTCTCTGATGGGACAGTCTCTGTGGCAAGGATAACTGCATTTGCTCACACTAGGCTGTTGTTTGCTGTTGCTGATACCCTTGTCTCGTGTGGCTGTGGCCACCAGAGCAGCTCCAGCAGGATGCTCTCATGAACACTCCCCACTTCCATGTCACACAGCCGTCAGGACTTTGTTGCTGCCAGTAAATGAATCAGGAATGAAGTGTAGAGAATTTCAGTGTGACTATAAAAATGCACTGCCATACTTCACTTCACTGGAAGAAAATGCAGCTCAACTATTGCAAGCTCTGTGGCAATCCCACAGACTTGCCTTTGGCTTTGAGAAGGCCATTTTGGCTTTATCCCTCTGCAGCAGACACTTTAAAACCTGTCATACAAACTGGGGGCTTTTTTACCTTTTGGTTCTTCTCATGGTATTACAACATAAAACATACAAAAGAAAAAGTTCCCTTTCCCAAACATCTCTAAAGCTAACAGGAGCTTACCAAATGCTGTCTGCTGTACAAACACAAATTTAAGACAATTTTATAGGGCCTGTTATTTACTGAGCTATAACAGCTTCTTTGTTAGAGGATGGCACTGTAATTATCTGCTTTTATCATTAATAGCTTGAGTCAGTGGTTAATGCAGAGGTGACAAATCACTGAAATGCCCGGCAGTTTATGGCTTTTAGCACTAAGGAATGTTTCTTTTATTTTCTATCCCTTGTGTATATCATATTTCCTTTAGATGTCTTCTGCTCTCTTACATACACATGTCCATTCATAATTAAATATACCTGATCATAATTTATTCACATGCAACCAACTACCGAATCTCTGTTATTTAGTAATAGAGCCGATTTGGAAAGTGGTGGAACAAGGGGAATGTTTCTAACTGAGGAGTACCACAGTAAGGACTTCAGTCTTTTATGTCCATTCTGCAATTTCAGCCAGCAAATAAATAAAAAGTACACATCTGCTTGAATTTGCCAGCCATTGGGAGGATAGGGGGAACTGCCAGTACCCTCAACTACACTCCAAAATGTGGAATCAAGTGGAATCAGAAATGTTTTGGGCCAAAAGCAAGAAAATGCTCTGCTTTCCCTGCAAACTCCAGCACCCATATTCCACTTGCATCACATTACAGGCACACAGACCAAGGACCTGTCTCCAAAACTGGTGCTGCCTGTGCACACTAGAATGCTGCAGAGCACAGGCCGTACCCTGCAAATATCAGGATGAGAATACAGAATACACTGCCAGCTCTAGACTGCCCTTCCCTATCAGGAAATGCAGCCAGTTGTACTCCATTATTTACACACAGAGTGTGGGATTCACCCTGTGTATAAACATAATTTGCCCCATACAGTGAGGTTCAGTTGCTCACCCTCCTGCCCCATGCTCACAAAAACACACACCCCCCATCTGAAGTGGAATTTAAGCCCTTGTGTTGTAAGAAGTCAGTCACTTTTGGAAGCAATGAGTAGCAACTGTTAAAACAAACCAAACTCCATTTCAAATGCACCGTGAAGCAAAGGAACAAAAAAAGAATGAAGCAGAAATGACCTTATCCATAACTACAGCCATAAGGCTAGTTAGGATTCCTTCTGAGTAAAAAATAGAGAAGAACAACTGGCAAATGTCAGCCTCATTATCATGAACTCTTTTTAGTAGTGAAACAAAAATTGCCCTTAGATCTTTTTTCAACAGCCCAGACCATTCTCTGTTAGAAGCCTTTCCATTTCTTTTGAATAACTATTAAATTATGGCAACATCTTTTCTCTTTAATACTAAAAGCACATATTTCAGCCTTAATGACTATATGCACACTTTATTTGTCTTTCACAAACACTTGATGATAAACTAGTTGGGGCATAAGTGAAATGTGAGCAGAAAAAAAGGAGGTGAAGCTGAGCAAAATGAACACTGAGTTCAAAGGCAATTGCTTCTCTGTGATACCTACAGTTTTTCATATTTTCCTCTAGAAATATTAAAATACAGAACTGTCTTGGGTTTTGTAACCAAAAAAAAATGTTTATTCTAATCCATCTGTTGAAACCCATTTGGGGAGATGTTTTTTTTTTCTTTATCTGTTGTAACTCCAGGAGGGAGGGGGTAACTCTGACAACGAGCCAGCTGTTAAAACCGGGTGGGGCATTGTTTCTTATCTCTGTTCAGTCTTCCACTACCCCCATGGGGATATCTTCTGTCAATGGGCCATTAAAGCTCACCAATGACATGAGACATTACATCATCCCATTGTGAGATGCTCTACCCAGGGAGGAGGAGCCAAACCATTTCCAACTAGATAAAAAGGAGCCACAAGTGTCACCAGACATCCAGTGTTTCCACAGGACTCCTGAAGGAAGACTGGACCCGTCTCTGGACTCTTTTTTCTCTACGAGACCATCTCTACTTCCAACAGAACCACTCCAGGAAGGCTTACTTTTGGACTGTTTCCAACACCCTGACCAACAGGGTGTCAGGTTGTATTTCTGACTCTGTCAGGGTTTTCTTGTTTGTTTGCTTATTCTTTTGTACTACAACATTTGTATTTTTAATATCCCTAGTAAAGAACTGCTATACCTATTCCAAAAATCTCTGCCTGACAGCCTTTTAATTGCAAATTTATAATAATTTGGAAAGGGGGAGGGGGGGCCTACATTCCAAAGGAGACTCCAATCTTCCCTGGTAGATACCTGTCTATCTAAACCAAGACAGGAACATATCAGCTCAATAAAAAAAAAATCTGAAAAAAATTCATGTAATGCTCATGTCACCATTTAAAGACAAGATTATGCTCTTCAATCTTGAGTCTACAATGTCTACAGATTGAGAATACTGTTGTCCTTAACCTGACAGATGTCAATGGGAGTTTTACAAAGTAATAACTTGGTAAGAAGTCAAATCCTAACCAGCTGCAAATCCCTGAGGCTCCAGTAAAGTTAACAGAATTGTGCCATTTCATGCAAGCCCAGGCTCTAGCACGATGCAATTTAATCCAGACACTTTCAATCATTCTAGCCAGCAGTTCAGCTAACGCATCTTTTTACAAGGCACTGAAACAAGGGCAGTTTCTTATCTTGTCTTTTTTTTCCTCTTGTACAGTTTAGGTCATTTATGCATTGATATTCTCCAGTAGTGCATCCTCAAGTGTACCCCCATCTCTTCTTGAAGGCCAAGGCTTTAAATCCACAATTGTTATCCCTCCCAGATATGACTCAACAGTTGTTGAGTCCCTGGAACAGTGATGGAGCACAACTGATTTTCCTTGTTCATGACATCATGAATTGTCCTTTACGGGAAAAGATATTGTTCATGTATCCACATCATCTCTAAGTAAGGCTCAGAAAAAAAGACCAGATGTTGAGTTTTGTAGTGGCTTCTTGTGGGTTTTTTCCCCCACTTATTTCCCTGTATAGAAACCTGTGATTGTGATCTCAGGTCAGGATTAGTTGTCCAAATCCATCCCCACTTCCATTTGTCCAGCTTCCTGAACTGACACAAAACTGAGTGGGTCTTCATCACATTAACCCACATGGCATTACTGAACTGGGAGTACAAGGACATTTGTCCCTTAGAGCTCCTGTTTCCCACTTCTCTGGTACCTGGAGATACAAATGTGAAGCTGAGTGTTCCAGGTTTCTGTGACCTCAAACCCCCAATTCTCCCTGGAAGCACAGAGAGATGAACCATCTCTGTGTGTCTCGTGAGCCCTGATACAAACACATTCAGGTTCATCTAGACTTGGCACAAACACATTCAGGTTTATCCAGCTGTGAGAGTTCTGCTTCAGCTGCTGCACTCACCTCCACTGGGCACTCTGGGGTGCAGGACTCACTTCCACATGGAAGGGGACAATCATATGGAACTAAACAGAGACATGTCTGACAGCTGCCCAGGGAGCAGCAGAGAAGAGAAGGGAGAAGGTATTCTGCCTTGAGCCTCATTCAGGAAAGATCCCTCAGAGGCAACTCCAGGCAGCCAAGGCCATCTCACACTGCCTGTGACTCCCTGGGGAGCAGCATGAACCAGAAGCATCACATGAGGGTTTTACCATGTGAAGTTCATGACGATTCCACTCAGCCACAAGTTTAAGATCAGAATATGAAGGCTAAGCAGAACATCCCATAAGGCACAGTAAAAGGTCAACATTCATATTTGAAAAAAATGGGAGCGATGATAGTTATTTGCTCCAGAGGGTTGTTATGAAGCTCAGCAAAGTCCTGTGTGATTCTCTGATATGCCCTATCAATGCCAAGGGTTATTACCTCTAAAGAAAGCATCCTCCAGTGTCTCCTGCCAAAGTATGATTTACAGAACCCACCACAGAGCACACCAGAGACCGCTCTGAGAGATGCAGAACCAGCAGCCTGTAACACAAAGGGTGCTGCTGGCAGGGAGCTAAACTCTGTGGTAATGGCTTCTGCAGAAAGCAGGACTGGCTTTGTGAACAGCTGTCCTGGCTTTACAAGGGTGCTGATAAACCGTCCAACACTTTTCCCACTGTGTTCAATGAGCATCTGCCCTACACCTTGAATGCTTGCTGGAAATGGGAGCTTTACACAAGATACTTTTCCCTGGACTTGTAGATACATGGATTATTTTATCTCCCCTCTCATGACAGCACCCAAGAAAGTCACAGCTGAAATACAAGCGAGCTTCTTGAAGTTCCTCTTCTTGCTGCTTTAGCTCAAGGCAGCAATAGATCATTCAGGTTATATTCCTGAAGTTTCTTTTAAAACATTATTACAGACACAGAGGACAACGTTTTCCATTTTTTTCCCATGAATCCAGGAAATTCAAACACTTAGTCAGTTGAATAGCTATCATCCTAAACACTCCATTCCTTAAATATGATGCTCATTGCTATTTCAAGTTACTTCTACACGATATTCCATCAGAAACCAGACAGATTCAGGATACGTCAAATAAACTTTATGTTTATAAGATCAGTGAAATACAACGATGATACAACATTTATAACAACTGCTAGAAATGAATAAATCCACAGTGGCCTAACTCATGAGGAGAGTCAGTAATAGTTCCAATTCAGTGCCAGGCAGAGATGCTATTAACTTGTGACCCAGTAAGCGAGCAGCTGTGAAATAATGTGTTCACTAAAAAAAATAAAGCAAAAAACCTAAACCCCAACAAATCCCACCACAAAATAATAAGACTGAACATGTTGCTTATAAAATGTTTACACCCAGTTTAGCAATTTGTGCAGTAGTTAGACTCAGAGTTTGTTTCCCCAAAATGGCTTTGAGATGTTAAATGCAAAACAAGAACTAGAAGACTTCAAAACAGAGAGCATACAGTTGCTACGAAAAAAGAGATGGCACCAGCATATCACACACATCCAATGAAATCCATATGGCCATGGCTATTTTCAGCTGTCTCCCTAAATTCCCTCTTGTCCTTTCTTTGGAGCTGATGCTTTTATGTTCTCGATGACATCTCCTGTAACTGCGTTTCATGGCACAAAATGGGGCCACTCTGAACTCAGGAGTGAAGGAAATCAGCACTTTGGGACCTGAGAGCATTCTGGAGGAGGAGAAGCACAGAACACCCAGGAACATCGGGAAGCAGCAGGGGGCAAAGTGAGGGCTGGGCTTGGACCATGTGAGAAAACAGCGGGGACCAATGTCACTGCTTTGGGGTGGGATGAAGCAGAATAGAAAAATGTCCTCCAAAACTTCCTTATCTGAAGATTTCTATATTCCAAAAGGAACAAAGAAGAGGCCAGGATTCAGTGGAGTTACCTGAGTACATGTCTGACTTAATGGGTTTTTCAGTTTGTTTTAAGAGTCGCTACATGTCACAACTCTTTGACATTTATTTTGATGATTATGTCAGATTCCTGCTCTGGAAACCTTACTTCTCCCAAAGCTGCTGTTAAAGCTAAATCCCCCACCCCCGGTTTGCTAGTTGATATCAGTTTTGTCAAAGACTGTAAATAAAGAAACTTGGTTTCTTTATTTAAAAAAAAGCAAAAAAAAAAGCAAACAAGACTTGTTTTTCTTCTGATTTTGTTAGTTTTTCTAATAGAAAAAGCTAATCAAACAGTGTTTTCAAATATTTTAAAATACTGAAAACCCACACAAAAACCCTTGTGAACATCATGTGATTGGAGTGTTGGAGTTTCTACAGTGTCTAAATACAAAAACTGAATATTGCCCTCTTTTCATCCCCGAACTCCAACTCTCACTGTAAGGCCAACTATGACAAACTCTGTAAAGAAAAGGGATTGAGATCAGATATTCCCAAGGTCTGATGGAGCTGAATAGAAACTCCATTCTGCTGATGTCTGATGAGAAAAGGAAACTGGATGCAGGGGGGAAATGGGCCACTGAATAACTGAATCAATGTGATTCCAACAGAAGACGTTTATTGCTTACATTTCATGGCAGATATAGATTCCAGGTCTACTGTCCATGTGGGCATGCATCTCTGGGTTGGCTAAGCTGCTTCTTCCTGAGGCAGGCACACATCCTTCAGGACATCCAGTTGGTCAAGAGTCCATCCTCACACTGTGCTTCCCCTGTCTAGCTAGGATTTACATTTTTTGCAGACAGTTTCTCAGGCTCTCTTCTTATTTTTAATCCTGTTGTTTTTTCAGTAACCTTGATGAATTCCTGAGGGCTCTTACAACAAAACTGCAGGTGGTTTGATAATATTACTCACAACCAGTTTGGCTGGTGCATCAGAATGGCCTGTTATACAGATACATTGCTATGACTGGAAATGTGTGTCCTCATGTAAACAATGCAAAATAGAGGAGATGCTGCCAGGGAAGATGTGATAGTCTGAAGCACAATAGTATTAATAAATCTAAGAACAAGTTGTCCAAAGACCAAGAATAATTAACCAAACTACAAGCTGACAGCCAGACCTGAACTTTCTAAGAGAAAAGAAGACTGAGAACTGGTGTTTGTTTTGCTCATTATCTTTTTCTGAGTTCATGACACACATGGCTAATGAGAGGCTCAGTCTGAAATTTCCTATCAGGCAAATTTTTGAAGTTAAAAGCACAGGTAACAGGTAAGGAGACTTGTACAGCTAAAGAGGATGTGAAATTGATTTGAAATATTAACCAGCATCTCATGTTCGATGTGAAAACCTGTTTTGATCTGATGGGCATTGGTGATAGAGCAGAAATCTAGAGACAGGAGAAACCCATCTTTCTCCCTCTTTGTGTCTTTCCTGACAAAGCTTCTGGCTTCACTTGGCTTCTTGGCTTTTCAGTGGCTGCAAAGAAAGCTGAAAATGTGACATTTTCACTAGAACCCAATTTCACCTTGTTCAGCCCTTGACACCTGATTTTATGTACATGTGTAAGTGTCTTAAAGCATTGCCAGCTAGACCACTGCCCACAAAGGGAATTCTACCAGGCCCACAAAGTGCAGGAAGTTTAACATACTAAATAGTTCCGTGCTCCAAGAAGATGTAAAGCTTTTGAGGGCAATTTGGAGCAAATGGCCACGTGCCAAGCAAACTGATGTGCATCAAGTGATGGATGTCCTTGCTGATATTCCCTATTTCTATGCCAGGTTCCTGCAGAAAGTCCTGCAGTAAACCAGCAGCTCCACTCAAGTGAACAAGGCTGGGGTAACTGATATGTGCTGGCAATCTGCCTCTTCTCAGCCATGGATTTCTCTGGGCAGCCACTGTCCACTAAAATCTACTCTTGGAGAACTGAGACAGCTCTGTTTCACACATAAATATCACCACTTCAATTGGCTTCCCGTCCCTCAAATTACAGCCATGCTTAAAGCCAGAATGCTGCTGAGCTTTTTCAAGCCAAGGAGATAACACTTACTTTGAGCAGTTGGGCACCTAGACCTCCCACAAAAATCACAGAACTCCTAGGCAGAGAGCCAACAGCCTGGAGGATGACACAGGAAAAAATAAAATTTAAAAAGAAAAATCAAACTGCATTCCTTACTGTTGGGACCGGAGAACTTCTGCTTCTTGGAGTAGCTCCTTAAGGTGCCAAATGAACCAAGTGTTGTTTAAGACACAGGTTGAGAGGCAGGCCTGGACAGAGGTTTCTGGATCCACACTGACACAGCAGAGCTGAACAGAAGGCACAGGTGGGGCCATGAGAAGGCCAGGGGACACTTCTGGAACCAGTGTTCCCCAGCCAAATCCTGGGGCTCAAACCTGAGGTCTCACCCAGGAATTGGCTCATGGCATGGGCTTCACTTGCTGTTCTAAAGGGACAAGTTACCATCCTTTGGCCACTGAACACGGTGGATTTGGAGAGCACAATGACATAATGCTAAACCCCTAATGCAGACAAAAATGCTTCAGAATTAATGACAATAAATTGGAAACAGTGATTAAGATAAAATTTTCCATCCCACTTCATCAACCACATGTACCATGTTTCCCAAACTGTCTTTTAAGTGAGCTAACCTCTAAAGAGAAACCATAAATGCTATTACTTCTATAGCTCAGGCACAATATGACAAGTGCATGATCTGTGAAATATTTGGAAGAAGAGCTCAGGAGCCTAAACCATAAAATATGATAAAATATGGCTTATAAATAGATGTAAAAATATCTTTAGTCTCAAGTTGTAAAACATTCCATAGATGGGATTCAGAAAGGTCACTCCTCATTTTCAGAAGCTTCTTTATAGAACAGTTCATTAAAAGAAACTAGAAATACATGAAATTATATTATAAATATTGCATTATTTACAAATGCAGTTCTCAGTAGAACTGGAGAGCCCAGACCATCTGCTCAAAGTGCCAAGGACAACCCCTTTCCTTCAGTAAACACAAATAAAGCTGTGCCATAAAGACAGACCCACTGCAGTTTAGTAGATTTGCTGTTAAGAAGTGAAACCTGCTTGGTTTCCAAGCACCTGGCTGGTGCAGCTTTATGAATGAAATGTGTGAGATAACAGCATTTAGGAATTAGTCCTCACCACTAATTTGATTGTTTGTTCTTCTTGCTATTTATTGCCATGATTACCTCTGAAGGGAGAGAAGAGAAATATTTTTTATCGAAGCGTTTCACATGAGTGGTGCCAAGTCTAACAGTTGCCAGCTGTAAACCAGCAGAATATTTACAGCAGCCACAGCTGATGGAGAGAGCCCTGGCAAGCTGCTGAAGTTTCTCCTTCAGCGGGTCTTAGCTAAACTGTAACGCATAAAACATATCTTCAACAGACAGGAATCTGGGCTTGGCTTTTTCCTCCTGTATATAAGATTTTATTGTATTTAAATGCAGCATTTTCAAGTCCCTCTACTGAATTCTTATGAAGATCTAAGAGAAACAAAATATCAGTCTGAAAGATAAAGACAATACACCCTGTCTGTTACTATGGTTATTTTAAATCAGTTTTACGCTGGCTTTGACAGGGGTCTATTAAATCAAAAGCCAAAGATTGAAGTGGCAGTTCCAGTAGAATTGAATGAAAGCTAAAATAACTGCAGCCAAAGAAAGGGTCAAAGTGTCTGCTTCAAGAGCAACTTTCTTTTATTTGTAAAAATGATTTTTAAGCTGCTAAATATTCTGGGCATGGAGAGATGCCACTGAAAGGTGCTGGAGTGCGCCTCAACCCAACAGGAGCTCTGCCTGCCTCTGGATGCAGAATTCCAAACACAAAACCTCTCCACAGCCTCCTGTAAAAGCCCTGAGTTCCACCCCAAATGACTTCTGTGGAAGGGACATTCACCCCTGAAGAGGCTCCAGCCCCTCATTTCAGATCCCACCCTGGGCACCTGAGGAGAGCAGGAGAGAAAACACAGGAATGGCCTCACCTTGTCAGGCAGGCTCATTCAGGGTCCCTTTACAGCCAGAGCAGGTTTGCTGTAAGAGAGATACAGGAAAGAACATAAACCCAGGAAAATGTGTTCTCCTGGGTTCTAGCCTTAAACAATAGCAGCTGTTTTGAGATAAAATTCATATGGACACAATGGTATTAAAAAATCCCTATTGATTCACTGTGACTTTTTGAAAGATTCCTTGTTTTTATAAGACTGTTTTCCGATAATTCAATGGAAAACCCTCATGCTTTTCTTGAGAAACACTGATATTTTGCTGTAAATATATTTCTAATTTTTTTCTTCATGCCATTATTGATCTCAAAGAGTTCATATCCTCTCACATGTGAGAATTTAAACAAGCACAGTGACATTCTGAGCCCTGAACATGTCTCCCTTTCATGCGAGTCCTATTTCATACTCATTTAATGATACCTAAACCTGTATTAAACAGTGCTACAATAGAGCAAAGACCTCAGCACAGATGTCAGGAGCATAGGTTTCCAGAGAGGAGAAAAGGTCAAAATCAATCATATAAATTCCACTGCTTGCAAAGAAGCAACTCCATCAGAGTGATGTTAGAACTGATGGTTTTACAATAGTTACTGTCATCATCTAAAAAAACTGATATCTCCTGGTGAAAATGGGGATCTCACAGGAAACCTTGGTCAGGATTAGAGAGGAAAGTGAACCAAGAGTGGAGAGCGCTTTGTGTTCACAAAAACAGTATTGGGTTTGTTTATAGCATCCAATTTGTTTTTCCAATTCTATAAAATACGTGGTAAGAAATGCAATGGATTTCATGTGGCACCTGTGACTATGAATTAAAGACCTTCTTCAACATAAATGTTTCACAGTTTCACACCACTTACCTGGTCCAATAGGATTGCTGAGCACTCTGCCTTTCCTTCCAAGCCTCAGCCATTCCCCTCTCAGCTGGAGACCGAGGGACCTGGTTGTGTGATCAATAACTGTGTTGGTGTATGGCACAAACAGGACGGGACCACTGGGAGACGTTCCTCGAGCCTTTACTGCAGGATCAGCCTCAGTACAGGGTGAGACAATTGAAAGATGGCAACAGCTCACGTCTGCCAGTAGCAGACAAAGATTTCTTTGTTATAGGGCATTTTAAAAGTTTTCCAGCCAACAGCACATAGCTAAAGCTTACAGACAATTGTTCAACCAATCACTAAAAGCACATGTACATCTGCCTCAAACAATGTTTGCTTGTATGCTTTCTATGAACAATAAACTCTTATTAGGTTTAAAACCTTCTACTATCTTGCTGGGCATATTTTTTTGCAGTCTTAAGGTCTATCCTAGCCAAGCCTAAAAACTCAAACTATTGTTTCATGTCCTTGCTTGCTGTATTATTGTACCTTTTCCTACTTTCAAGCTTTGCAACTGCAGTTAATTATAAGTTCTTCTGCTTTTTCTGTTTCTGGGGCCTGCTTTCACAGCTTTCTGGAAGTCTTCTTACCTTTAGTATTTCCCACAAATAACTTCAGCTCCTGATTTAGATCCAAACTGCAACAGTTCTGCAGTTATCTGGCTTGTGTTAATAAATTACATCAAACTAATTCTACATCTAAAACTAAAACTACATCTAAATCCCTAAGAGAGAAAGAGTCCAGATTAGAGTTGTTATTATTATACATCTCAATTTTCTGACTTTTTTTTCTCATTCTGAGGAGGACTTTTAGTCATCATCCATTTTATCATATTGGAACTGGGGGAAGAAAGGTGAGAAGGAGGGAGTGGAAGCAAAGGAGAAAACCCCAAATGTACTGGAGAAAATTTGGAAAAGTAGGAGGCTGGTGGGAAAATATAGTAGCAAAGCTCCTTACAAGAACAGGCCATATTGCTACTTAAAACAAAACACCC
>VXBN01003832.1:65050-180057 GCA_013397395.1 Sinosuthora webbiana | reverse complement strand
AAAAACCAAAACCAAACAAAAACGCCACAAAACAACAAGAAAAAGCCCAGAAAACTAAACAAAACAACACAGGAACACTGCAACAAACCAGTAGAAAACCCAGACAAACACCTCCAAAAGAAAAACCCCAAAATCAACAGAAAAAAATGTTAGATGAAAATAGCTTTCCATTGTCAGTTGAGCAAACTGTGCCTTTCCAGCCACCTCTAAGGGCTGCTTTTAGCCTGCAGGACTGTCCTGGTGATGGTTTATAATCCCATCCNATAGTAGCAAAGCTCCTTACAAGAACAGGCCATATTGCTACTTAAAACAAAACCCCCCCCGCCAAAAGAAAAAAACCAAACAAGCANTCCCATTTTTGGGGTTTTTGATCTCTTTTGTTAGACCCAGATGTCTCAGCTCATGGCCCCCCCAGTTTGTACCAACCCCTGGGAGAAAGAGGAACCATCATGAAAATCTCGATGCTTTAATACCCTGTCTGTCAGGCCAGAACAGCAAAGGTGTTTCCAAAACTTAGGAACAGCATATCTCTTTCATTGTCCAGTGAACAAAAAAGAGCATAAACCAAAACAACAAGAAAAATGTCAAAGAGAAAAGGGAAAAATACATCTGAAGCCAAAAGGTGTTATCCAGAGATCACATTGGAGCAGAGGTAGTAAAGAAGAGTAAGTGTACAACAAAACAGAGATGGAGCTGAGGAATTTCTTCTGAGTTTTTAAATTATCAGCAAAATGGTGCAGTTACATAACACAAATGAGTTACAGGCAGTGATGGAGATAAGAGCATTGCAACTTTGGATTAGGGGAACTTTTTCAGGGAGAAGAAAAGATTTTTCTATTTTCTTATGTGGACCATTTGTTTCTTAATTTTCAAGGCATTCCAGCCAAGTGCTAAATTGCTTAATCCAGCCATAGTGGGTTTGTAATATCCCACCTTCAGTACTTACACTGTTATGAAATGTCTTCCTCTTCTTCTGAAAGAAAAACAGGCAAGGAAAGAAGAAAGGAAAAAAGGAAGAAAGGAAGAAAGAAAGGAAGAAATGAAGAAAGCATGACCCTGTGTGTGTGTAAGAAAACGACTCACAAATTTTTCTATTTAAAAAAATTTCTACTTAAAAGAGCAACTAAATGATAACAGCAGCTATAGATGGGGATCACCCTGCTCACCAGCTGCCCTCCTTCCCTCAAGGATGACCCAGGGAAAGTCAGCAGCAGCCAGAGAAGTGTTTTCAGACAGAAGAGTCTGCAAAACCACAAACAGACTGTACTTCAGAGCTCACTGGACCTCTCCAATTTTTCCAGTACAAATCTATGCATAAACACTGTCATGTTCCCTTTAAAGAGCTGTCTGGGAATGCACACAACCATTCCTGCCACCATGTGCTGTTAAAGCTGGGGAGTTTGGGCCAGGATGGCATCAGAGCAGTGCAGCAATCTAGTCCAGGTAAGACATCCCTGCAGGAAGGCAGAAAAGCAGGGCAGTGTGTGCTGGACACAGGAGTTTTCCAATTCTCCTGTCCCAGGATGAAAGGGAGAAGGGTGGACCTCTCTGCTGGGCTTGAGACTATCAGCAGCCTGTCAGTCCTCAAAGTCTGACTGTGCTATTGTGTCCAAGGGGTCAAAAGGGAGATTAGAGACCAGGGGAAGGGAACAGAGACACCAGCCTGCAGGACAACAGAAGTAAACCTTATGCTTTAACATCTCCATATTCTCCTTTACTTCTGCCTCAAAAAGGTAAATATTTGAGTAAGAATCAGTAAGGGAGTATCTGAAAGTCACAATTTACTGTTGTGTCATTGTTCCAAAGGTGCACAGATAAATTGTACCCAGTTCCCAGAGGCAGATCACTGTCTCAGAAATTCACTTGGACAAGCAAAGAGCACAAGATATTTCCAAGATTTAATGGTTATAAGGTGAAAAGATGACTTTCTGAAAATATTCTGCAGTGAGCATCCCACCACTTACAAGACGTTTCTAGAGAGCAAACAAAGAAAAGTGAGCAACAGGAGGCAAGTGAATTCATCCAGAGATGGGGCTGCAAATTCAGAATACATTCAGTGAGCTCTGGCACAAGCACTGGAGCCATCAGGGACGCCTGATAATACTCCTCTGACATTTCATCTCGTGCACAGAAGAGGTTCATGTAGAGCAACCAAGTTTCTTGTGCTGATTCTGCTCCACCTGATCACCCCTCTCACACAGAAAACAGTGTAAAAGACAGCAAAGAAAGAATAAAAATTTAGTGTTGAGGCATATGAGATTATTAGAAACATATTTTTTTATGTTCCTCAAGTGTACCAATTATTTAAGCCATGCATTAGAAAACTTCAGGCATGTTTAAACAAAGTATTTGAAAGGATCTAAGTCATTTTATCATATTTGCAGTACAGATAGCATAAAAAATTCCACACCAGCTTAGCAGCAAGTGATCAGGGCACAAAACAGCAGGTGAGATTTAGATTAAAAAATATACAGGGCCATCCACATAGCAAATAGCTTCCCAGCTCACTCATATACCCTATTGCTGGTTCTAAAAAGAAGAGCTGGGGGGAATTGGTGCTGTGTGAACCTCGCCCTCAGGATCCTGCAGCACAGCCCTGCAGTGCCTCACACACGGACAGAAGTATGGGGCTGCTTCAGCAGCAGAGCAGCATGGATTATGGAATATGGAATGTGAAATGGGTAGTATGGAATATGGAAATGGGGACTAGGAAATATGGAACATGGAATATGCAATGGGAAATATGGAATATGGAACATGAAATATGGAACATGGAATGTGGAATAGGAAATATGGAATACGGAATAGGAAACATGGAATATGGAATGTAGAATAGGAAATATGGAATGTGGAATGCATCTGCACCACTGCAGGGACTGGGGGCTTCTCTCCACCTTTCTCATCAAGTTCTGGTCTCAACCACACAAAGAGATTGAGAAAGTGAATCCAAACCTTATGTTTCAAGACAGATAAAAATGAAAAAGCTTATGCCTTCCACCATTTTCTGATTGAATTTCAATTAGTTTTCAATCAAAAACTTGATCACGTTCATTCTTAAGCAGTGCACGTATCGAAAACTTCTTCCATTTCCTTTCACTTGTAGCACAGGAGGTTTTCTGTTCCCCTGGTTTTATCAATATCTGTGTGTGTGTGTCCCTGCACTGCCTCAGCCCACCACTCCCGATGGGAAGAGAGCTGGATCAGTGCAGGTTGTGTTTTGTTTCTCCAATTTCATGTTAGATCTGACAGGAGGAACAACTATACACTTGTCATCCTATTGCAGACACTTCTTCCTTTTATCACCAGGCCCAGATGCTTTTCATTAGATTTTGCTTTTCCTACAGCTTTGATCTCCTTTACAAAAGGCAGACTGCTCCACTGTATAAGAACATAAAAAAAAAATATCCTGGAAAAGAGCCTCTAAAATATTGTATCTTCCTTCCCAACTTTTATTTTCATGTTTCCTGTTCTTTCTGTACTTTGCCATAGGGTTCCTCATAAAATATCTGGACAAAAAGTCAACATTTTCAAATTAATTTCTCACACTGAAAAGTCTTTTTTCCTCAGACAACCCCAGGGCACTAATAGCATCCTTTTATATATTCCTGCTTGTCTTCTCTTCAATCCATTAAATGTCTAGATCAAGGGTTGCTGGACTCAGCATGCACAATATTATCATGCTGTTTTCTTAATTTAAATGCTTGTCTTCACTCCACAGAGTCTAATACTTCATCTCTTCATTGCAGGACTCCTTAATTCACTGAGGTGATTAAACATTTAAAAAATACATATATTAATTATTCATGAGAGTCAGTTGTGTGTGTCCCCTGCCCGGATTCCTGCTCTCAACAAATACAAACAGTGAGTCCGGTTGATTAGTGCAAGCACAAAGGCAGATTCCTCTCCTCTTCTACCTGCATCAGAATCATTGTGTTTCACTTTTCACTGGGTCATAGCCAAATATTTCTTCACTTCTGCACTGGTGTCTCTGTGGACACTGTCCCTTCCCCACTGCCCAGAAGCTGAGCCAATGTTGTCACCCCAGGCAGTCACACTGCTGAGTCCTGAGCCACAGTGACACTGCTGAGTCCTCGTGACACTGCTGAGTCCTGAGCCACGGTGACACCGCTGACTCCTGGTGACACTGCTGAGTCCTGAGCCACGGTGACACTGCTGAGTCCCTCAGCCATGGTCACACACCTTGCTCTGCCTGCTGAAGCCCTGGGCAGGGTGTGGTGACATCAGGGCAGCTGATGGGGTGGCAGTACAGCAAAACAACCTCTGGCTGATGTGCCTCCTTCCTGAGCACTAGGGAGCAGGAGTTACTCAGGAGTTACCAAGAATGGATGGGGGACAGAGAGGGACACAAACCCTACCCAAGACTGAGGAATGCCCTGCACACAGCACGGGGAGGAAGGAGTGTGTTAGTCCCAGGATGGAACTGGGACGGCTCTGTGGGCACCGTTTCTCCCACAGCCAGGTGTGGCAGGAGCAGTGGCCTCCAAGAGCAGGGGAGTCATTCCTGAGCTGCCCCAGATGTGCAGTACTGCCAAAACGAGAATTACCACCCGTTAAAATCTGCTGTCCTAAGGGGCATCCTGTCACCCAAACACATCCTGGCTTTGGCTTCAGGGGCACTTTCACTAGATTAAAAACCACTGCCTCACTCCCAGAATATGAGGAGATGGGAGAGCTGAGGAGGGACAGACAGCACCAAAGGTAATTCTAACCCAGAAACCCCCAGAGTTTATCATCCAATTCCAGCACAGTTATATTCAAGGAAATTTCAGCAAAATCAGTGGAGCTCAATTTAACTCAGTCACGTTGCAGAAAGGTGCAACCTGAGGAATGTTTCTGAAGATGGGTCTGGATGGGCTGACCTGTTTTCTGACATAACTGAGTGCACAACCAGATTGTAAACCTGAAATACAGTTCCAGCAGAAATCAAAGGGAGTTCTGTGTTCAATGAAAGAATATTTCCCCCTCAAGCCTTCAGCAGTGCTTTGTAAATGATGAGACATCTGAGCAGCTGTTCAGCTGCTACAGCTCTGGTCATCAAACAGATAATGAAAGAGGGGGCAGTTTTATGCTCTTATCCTTTTTGTTTCAGAGGTCTGCAGTTCTGAGGCCTGCTTTGGAATGAAACACAAACTAAGTTACAAGCCATACAACCCGCCTCTGGGGAAGTGTCCTCGTTTCCTCAGCAGAGGGAAAAGCAGAGGTAGCAGAGAAGAGCAGCATTCCTGGAGATTTCCAAGGCCCTGCAGGAGACACCGTTCATGCCTTCAAAACCTCTCTTATCCCAGAACTGACTCCTGCAGTCCAGTCAGGTAACTTTGAATTCAACTTCAGCAACTGAAAATATTCTATCTTCCTCTCACATAAGAGACCATAAAAAACCTTTACCTTAAGATAGAAAACTTTAAATCATTATATATCTGAGATTTCATCTCAGTGGTTTTTTCTTAATGAAAATACTTATTTCCAGCAGAAACAGTTTAAAAATACATTATTGCACTTTTAAAATATTTCTTTTTTTCTTCTTCTTCTTTGTTTCAGTAAAAGATCCTGACGTCAGTTTAAGAAGCTAGATAGAAAAGAGTTTCCTTTGTACTAACATTTCTTTTATTGTTGCTTTGAATCCCAGGTCAAGGTGTCAAGTTACCCTTTACAGGCTGTCAAGTCTCAAACAGCCACTTTGCAGAATGATGTGCTCCCTTACTCTCCTCCACATTTTTTCTGGGATGGACACTCATCAGGACCAGTGCACACTACAGAACTTTCCATTAATGGTAAATTAGCCTCTCCTGTGAGGTTCCAGGCACTGTTACTGAACACTGATGTCATGTTTAAATAAGTCCTGTATTAAAGCAGCAAGGGGCTTTGGACTATTTCTAGACTTTGAGGTATTTTCATACTGCAGCTGCACTGCGAACACCTAATTAATATTTCTCCTCTGCTACCATCTTCTCTCCTTTCTCCTCACCCCTTCCTGCTGCTGTAATTCCTTCTCAGCTGCTATCCCACCCAGCTCCCTCTGATTTGGAGCCACCCCCTGACAGAGGGGAGCTTTAAAAGCGGGGGTTATCTTTATTTTCATCAAGAGAAATCACAGCGGCAAGTTTCAGTACCCACAGAGGCTTTTAAGCATGACTTTTTATTAGAAGTTCTAAATTGGGAGTAATAAAAACTCCCAATTTAATAGTTTAATAAAAAGAGGAAGCTAAAAGCCAGCATGGCTGTGGAGGAGCAGCAGTGAGACTGGAGGTGCCAGATATTTGGGTTTTAAATGGCTTGGCTTTCTCCTGTGTTTTATGGCTCTCCAGACAGGCTGTCCAGTGAGCTGCTCTGGGCACAGCCAGGTTTTGTTCATGAGCTGGAGAATGTGGCTGTGTACTCTGCCCCCAGACAAACACTGGGCTACTCTCAGATTCTCTGTGACTACACAGGGGTGGCTTTTGCACAGAAATTGGGAGGAAAAGTCCTGGCTAGGATTTTCTGAAGCATTCTGCAGGTAGACCTGGGGCCAGATTCATTGAAATAGCAAAGGATTTATCTACAAACAGGGTTTTCTGCCTCTTTGTAGGACAAATGTTTCAAATCTGACCCTTATTTCTTGTAAAAAATTTGGGGCTGTTTTCCAGAAACCAGGCAGGCTCCAAAGCTGGTTTTGAGCAGCAAGGGGTAGCCATGAACATTCAGTGAGAGTGCAGCTGGAAGCTTCTGCCCAAGTAGCCAGAGCAATCCTGATGTCACCAACGTCACACACAAAGGCCACACTACCAGACCCCACTATTGCCCGATCCCCCCAAAATGCTGCCTGGTAGCCAACTGTGCTTTCATTATTCTCTAACACCAGAAACATTACGGGAGTTCAGTTTTATTTCCAATGTTAGAATTCAAACTGGACTAGAACCAGTAATCCCAGCATAACAAAACACAACCAACAAACACAAAACAAAAAGCCCCAAACACAGAACACCAAAACTCCACCAAAAACCTAACAGCTGAAAACCAAACCACAAAAACAAACAAACAAACAAATAACAACAACAAAAAACACCACCAGCTGAGAAAACACCCTTCAATCCCTTCCTTTTTTTTAAATAAGGCTCATGAGTCAGCTTCGTAGTCCATTTAAGCCCTAATATTGCAAGCATTAAACAATAATGTAAATATAATTTTTGAGAAGATCTGGTTTTGTTAGAAGTCACAGCTACACATGCTAACTTCAGAAGAATTAGCAAAGGCCCAAGGAAAACCTAATCTAAATGACAATCCAAGTTTCTATATAAAATGAACAGACAACTCAGCAACATTTGTCTAAATAAGGACAATTCATCTCTTATTCTTGGGAATAAAGGAAGGGTGGGCTTTGGCTGGATTGTGCCAGCTGTCCCTGTCAGTATTAGAAAGTGCTCTCAGTACACAATCTCTACTTTAAAAAGATGCTTTAAATGCTACTTTTAATTATTTCCAAATGTTAAAGCCAGGCTTTCTAGACTTCAGACAGCTGCTGTTCCCCATACTGTAAACTATAACTGGAGTTTCTGACCTTCCAAAGGTCCAGATGAAGCAGTCCTAAAATGTTCTAAAGGAATTTCACAGGTTTATTAGCTGACTCCATTAAAAAGTGCTGATTGCTGTGGGAGTACACAAAAGTTAACAGGCAGGAATTATTCTGAGCTCTCTGTGAAGCACCATCAGCACATCAAAACAATGATCCCTGCTGGATGCCACCAGAAACTTACAGGAAAATGTCAGGGGAGAAGGGGATTTTGAGGAAGACTAAACCAAGTGTACACGCCTTGCATCAGTCCCGAGGGTCAGGGAGATCTGAGAGCAGAGGAAAGAAAGGATGCAAAGCCTCAGCTCTGCTGCTGCTAGAGTTAGCAAATTCCCCTTCAGGGAACGAGCAGCTTGGCTGTGGTTACTGCTCCCAGGGACACTTTCTACTGTAATTGTCAGAATCCTGCACGGCTCTGTTCCCAAAGATGTGTGTGTGTGTGTGTGTGTGTGTGTATATCTGTGTGTGTATATATATGTATATATGTATGCATGTATGTATATTTCTGTCACTTGATTCTTCCACACAAGAACATTTCCATCCAACCCCACTCTGAAAGCATTTGTTTCACTCATTTTAGTATTTGTCACTTGAGAAGTTTCTCTTCCCTCCCCTTCTAGCAACTGCTTGTCAGAGCCCACATCAGTCCCTAACCCTGGCAATTCCCTCTTGGGTGGCCTCTCCTTGGGCAAGGAAGGCAGGCTGGATTCCAAAAGTTGCCACCTGCATTAGCAATTCCTGTGAAAACAGAGCAGGATCGACTGCTGCAATGAAGGAGGGAGCCCACATCAGAGGAAATTTGGGGCTAACATTTACTGAAAGAAGAAAATAGAATCAGTAACAGTTCTTGTAATTGTTCCACTGAGTTCCTTTCAAACCCATGTAAAAGGGCATTACCCCGTTGCTTCTGAATTTTATAAAGCCTGATTTCTGAAAGGATATTTTACACAAATTCCCTAGTCAGAGATATTTGATGTGTTTCAAGAAATTCTGGCATCTCTCTTTTGATGGGTTTTGGTGTTCTTTGCTTGCTTCTGGGAAATCTTTGCATAAATACTTTGGATTAGAGAATGAAGTTTTTTGAAAGCACAAAGGAGAAAAGTTCTGTTACAGTAGTAGGTGAATAAAAATGGTTAGGGATTATATGAAGGAATATTACTTTGTTGAAACAGAGTCTTACTAAATTTTCATGAAAATTTTATCAGAAAAGGCTTCTGAGGTTTAATTCAAATGATTAAATTCAAACCTGCAGAATTAGAAGCTGTGCTGTGATCCCCAAATGACCAACTTAACGTCGGATTTATAGACAATGAGAAAGCTCCCAAGGGAAAGGAAATCCATCATCTCTGGGTGAAGACACTCCCTGTGGCCCAGACTGAGGTTCTGGCCCTTACTCTCCCTCAGACAGACAATGGGAACCTTCCAGATTGCAAGAGATCTCTGCCTAAAACAGGAATGGTGGCATCATCTTCAGTGTTTTAGAGCTTTTCCCTTGCACCACATAATAGAAAACACTTTCATGTTTTAAAATAGTTTCAAACAGAAGTGAAGAATCCTTTAAATATCTAAAAATATTTTCTGAAGTAGGGTTTTTTTTTGTGATTTCTAGAGCTGGTCAGTTGAAATTCTTTCACCACTCCTGTCCATAGACACACACACTCCATACCCAGGTTCCTTTCCTCAATTCTCCTCATTCTCATGGTGATTTTCCATCTTTCTCTCTTTCTCATGCAGCCTGGCCTGACTCCCAAGTGGCTGTTGTTTCCTACTCTATCACATTTTGAAGTTTTTTCCACAGCCTGCAGTAAAGGATGACTGCTGGATTTCAATGTGTAAAATTTTGCAATCCTGGAAAGACCATTTAATTGATTTGTGGTCGTGCAGGAGATGTCAGGTGGATCTGTCTGGAGGAGAAAAAATTTCCTGGTGCTGCAAAAATGTAAAAGATGGAAACACCATGGACTGGTTTTCCACAGCCCATGATTTCCAAGGTCATCTAGAAGGGACAGCAGATAACTAAAGAGCATAACTGTACCAGTGGCAAGCTGATCTCAATTAAGCATTCCATCTTAAAACTGTTGAAATTAAAAGGAGAATGAAAAATCTGCTTTTTAAAATCACACTTTTGAGGAATTTTTAAGGTCTAACCATGAACTCTCCATAAGGCCTGATTTTCCACCTCTGATCTCCTCTGTTATTTACAGCTTGGGCATTTTATTTATACACAGCTACAACTCTCCCTACTCCTTCCCCCAGAGGAGTGTCTAGTATTTAAAACATGCATTAAAGGGCTGCTGATATGATGCTAAATCTATTTTTGTCCTTGTAAATACTGCTTTGCTCAGGGGAGCTGAAGCATTTTCAATCCAACTTTATTTGGCATTCCTATTTTGGAAAAAGGATTGCCAGATGCCAGGCATAACGTGTGAGCAGAGCAGGAGCTCCCTCCCAGCGCTCTACCCCCAGCATGGCACTGGGGGGGGATTCCCTCTGGGAATTGTCCTTCAGGAACAATCCCTGCTGTTACCACTGCCTCACAAATATCAACAGCTCAGTAAGTGAAAGGCAGCACAAAGTGCTCCTCCCTCCTCCTCACTCCTCCCAGAATATCTCCAACGCCTCGCACAGCAAGGAAGTTCCAGAGCAGTAGCTCAGTAATGAAGGTGGATATATTTTATGGAAATGTTACGTCCTTCCATTGTGCCAAGAGCAAGGAAACTGCAGTTGCTGATCATTCTTTTCCTTCTGTGCCTTGTGGCACCTGCCAAAGAGCAGGTGAGCTCTGAGCCAGCTCCCCAAGCTTCTTGGCTTTCACAGCTACCGCGACACTTCCTCCAGGCTGCTCCCCATGGGAAATTATCACTCAAAGCTTCTACTGGCTCACTCTTCCCCTCAGAGTTTTCCAAACTGGTTTTCCATCTGCTCCTACATATTTTCCTGAACATTCCCATTTGTACTAAATATTGCCAGACACAAGGCAGTATTTTAAATGAAACAGCATGTGCAAATGCATGCACTTGTATTTTTAGCAGACTGCTTCTGTTTTTCCATGTAAATAACCAAGCAAAACAAAATTCAGGAAGAAAATTTAAATGCTGTTAGTTGATTAAATAGAAAGAGAATGTGATAACATAAAAAGCTATTAGTGCTGTGGGAATGATCTTCAGAAATTGAAGAAAAGGTCTGAAACATACAGGTGCAAGTCAGTAAGGATAAATGCAAAGCACTGCACTGAGGACTAATACCCTCCAAAACCAACAGAAAACCCCAACAGCAAAGATACAAGAAAAATCCCCACAAAACACGATGCAGGAAAAATGCAAGAAGCACTAATTTTCCAGATAAGGATACCACAGTTCAGTAGATCACAAATTGAAATCAGAATTATCAGATCACTGCTCCATACCAAACTAACACAAAGTGTCATTAAGATACAGAAGTCATTCCTGTGTCCAGCCTGGCAGTGCCGCTGTTGGAATGGATCATTTGAGCACTGCACTGAAGGTTCACATCCACCACAGACTGCCCGTAGCAGAACAAGAACAACGACCCAAGGCTCAACATGATGTCACAGAATTGTAATTGTATTGAAATTCCTGAGGAAAGGACTGAAACAGGATTGTGTGTTCTTTAAAAACTCACATGTCTGTGGTTCTGAGTCTAAATCTGTATGTACACAATACAGAGGGGAAGAGAAGGAGTTAATAATTGTTTATCTTCTGTGGGCAAAAGAAAAAGTAATGCTCAGCATTCAGCAGGAGAGATTTGGGCAAGGCACTAAGAAAACTCGTGTGGTAGAGAAGAGTGGAGAGCTGTGATACATTGCTTTAGCACTGAAGGCTTTTGGAGAACACATTACAGGAACATTTATCAGGAAAAGCTCGGTAGAAGTTATCTTACCTTGTGAAAAAGTGTAAACTAGATGGTGTCTTGGGGTTTTTTCAAGACAAACCTTCCCCATAATTTGTTTTCCAAAGCTGTCTGTTTGTCTGCAAATTTCACCACTCACTCCCCCCTGAGTTAGCCAGATTCATTTGTATTTTCTTCTTCACTTAAATCTTCTCTCAAAGCCCCGTGCCACGGTCACCCATCTTTATGGCTGACTAGAAAGCTGTCTGGACACTGTAAATATTTGCCCTTCTCCAAGACAGAGTCCAGCACCTTCACAGAAATCCCAGCCTTGCAGCACAAGGGGAAGAAGTTGTGACTGGAAAACCAATCAGATGGAAACCTTCCACTGAGACTGGATGCTGCACTTATTTCCTTGGAGTGTTAGCACAGCCATAATTCACAGCTGTGTTCATGGAGCTGTGGAAAGCTTCTTGACTGCTTGCAGGGTTTCATTACAGAACTGCAACCACACAAAATTAATCAAATGTTTCAGTAGCCCAGAATGGTTTAGTATTAAGATTCTCTAATTAAATCTGGAGCAGGGGGAGAAATGGATAAAGGAAAAGATTATTTTAGGTAGGAATTAACCAGAATGTGACCTGATGCATAACCACTTGAATCACCAGAACCTCTGTGTTTTATTAGCAAAATACATTAGAAATAGGCTTGAACTAGAAACTGGAACACAAATACCTAATTTGAGAGAAGCTGGCATATAAAACTGAACCTGGAATTTCATTTTACAGTTGAAGCCTCTCTGTGTTATATCAAACTATGGGTGAAATATATGAACTTTGCCAATTTCCCTACTTACATCCCATGTAAACAAACAAACAAATAAACAATATATTTAAAATCACCATTTTCTAGCTACTCTATTTCTTCTATATTATTTATTTTTCTCCAAATTTCCTGGGCAACATCCACTGGGACAGTTTTCAGGTCTTACATTTTGATTTGTATTTTCCCCAGTCAACACAGACCCTCTCTAACAAGCCAGGGACCCAAAATGCCAACTTGGCCATTCATTTATTGAGAGAACTGGAGGAACCTCAGCTCTCTCCTCACCTTCCTGATGTACCCAGTGAAAGAGCTGGCTCTGAATAGAGAATCCCCTGAGGTTTCCAGGTTTCACTGCCATACAAATAACCCACGACAGCCAAAATCCACCAATCATGCACTCCTGCAGGAGGAAGTTGGAGTAATAAATCCTCTCTGCTTTTGCTCAGAAAGTTTAACTGTACTTTGTCTCATACCTCACATGCTGTCTGCTGGATTCAAGGGCACTTTCCAAGCGAACATTTTTAAGTAGGCCAAGTGTGGATTTAACTCCACACTTCGAGGGTCCAGCCTTGCAGAAAAATGGCTACAATAATTAGCGAGACTGCTCCTTGAAGATGCTTTGTAAATCAAAAGGTTTAATAAGGAAAAACAACAAAGTAATAAAACATTGCCGAAAACAAATAAACTGCGCACAGGCGCCTGAGAAAACCTCAAACACCTTGCTAAGACATCTCCCCAGTCTCAAGGTAAACTGAAACTCTTTCCCTATTTGGAAAGACCTGTTGAGGATGTGGGGTGCATTACTACAGCCAAGGAACTCTGGGACAACATGATAAAGCTGAATTAATCAACTGCACAGTAATATTCAGAGAGCATGAGGTTTTGGGGTGTTCTAAACATTAATATAAGGGAGCATATTTAGAACAAATAAAGGTATAAATGATATCCAACTTCCAAGCTTGGGTTTTGTTCTAATCCAGAGAATCAGTGTGGTAACAGTACATGAATTCTGGAATTAATAGACAGAGGGAAAATGATGAATCCCCTGTTATAAAGTGCATTTGATCTGCGTGTATAACTTCTGCTCTGAGGAGCTGGGGATATGCAGAAGTATCCAGTGAGTGCAATCTGGGGTTGTGGGTGTTGGGATGCAAGGAAATACAGATTCATGATGTCCTTCACAATAATCCAACTGTGCCAGGAATTAGATTGGACCCATTATGACTGTAGGATTTGTGCTTCACAGTCTGCTCTATGACACCAGAGCACTCGGCTGTGCCTCTGTCCTTGTGGCCAACTAAAGCATTTCCAGACACCTGCACTCCTCTGCCCAGGGAGTTCTCTCACATTAATCCAAGTGACCTCCTAAACTTCACGCAAATTCAGTTTACAGTGCAAAGAACACCTTGGCCAGTCTGTGAAATGAGGGTGTGGCTTCCTCACATCCAAGTGCTTGGCAGGGATTCCCTCAGAATCTAAAACAAACATCCCTGAAACCTTGGACAAGGCTCACTGTGCAGAGGAAGGCAGGGACTTTCCTTCCATGGCAGGACATACAAAATGCCCTTGTATGGTTCTTTGTCTCTGCCAGCTTTTCAGGGTAGAGCTGGCATTCTAGGACCGAAAATAAAACCTATTCATCTTCTACCTGAGTTATTCAATGGTCTTTTAAGACAAATTTAAAAGTGAGACTTATTTCAATATAATTTTATTATTTGCATTAAAAAGTCCAAAGCTGCACTAGTTCTCAGTACTACAACAATATTTCATTATAGTCATAACTGTGTGTTTTCCAATAACTGGTTGTGATTGGCTATTTTTGGCTTTAAAAAAAATATTAGTTAACTAAAAACAAACAAACATAATGCTTACATAATTCTCAGATTCTAGAAGGAAAAAGCATTCAGAGTGAGAAGAGGGAAATTCAGATCATGAAAAGGGTTCACAACCCACAGAACTAACATAAGTTCTGAGAGATTGGGTTAACTGATTCTCTCTTAAATAGAAACATCAAATCTACTTCTTGGCACTTCTGCCGCAAACATCTAACTCTACTCTCATAAAATAACTAATCAGATTTAAAAGGGTTAGGTATAAATTCTAATAATACAGTGCAAATCAAGTATGTATAAATTCATGTATAAAATATTGTACGTGGTAAAGTTATACATTGTCACTAAAACTTGGATTCTCCAAAGCAACTCGAGGGCGTCTCCAAAATTCTAAAGTCCATTGTTCAGCTGTGAAACCCACAAAATTTGCAACAGAAATGGTGAAGCTGGTCTGGAGATGGGCCATTCACCAAGGGTGGACCACACTTCATGGCTACTCAAGACCTGATATCAATCTTGGTGGAGGATCCGACTGAATCAGTGCCCCAAAGAGAAGATTTGGGAGGATTTTTGGGACGTCTTTTCATTCCACCAAGAAATCCTTTCAAACCCCACTTGGAAATAAAGGAATACATGAATATTCAGACTTTTCAATGGACATTGACTCCAGGCAGAAAAACTTTATAAAAACCGTACACTGAGACCCAGCATTTGTGGGCAAGACTGGAAGGCACCCTTGCTGCTGTTCCACTGTCCACCCAGCATTTGATCAATGTTGTCCTGATTTATTGTAGCATTTCAAAACTGATCTTGGAAATTGCTAAATAAATTCTTTGATTTTGGATTGGCTCTTAATCATTTATAACAAGTACTTTATTTTACCTATTCATAATAAATTAAAATGGTTTGTGTAACAGACCCCCAACTCTATATTAGTCCTCATTAAAAATCAGAATATCACACATAACTATTCCTTTAGAGAAAAAGAAACCAATCAGGAATTGCAACAACACAGACCCTGATAATAAATGATGCCTATTCATCATTCTGTCATCATTATATTTCTCATTCTGTTGTCATTTTCCATTGAAATTGAGTGATGAAAATACACTGAAAATATAGTTAGATGTAATTGGTGCAATTGAACTGTATCAGAATTCTAATTCTGAACTACTTTTAGAAATAACTCAGACTCGTGCAGACCCTAGTCTATCTCAGGAGCCAAGCTGTCTGGGCCCGGTAAGGAACCTGCTGCCCAAAGTCAAGAGAGACATTCAGACCTATTTCAAAGACATTAAGAATCATTTCAAAGACTTTAACACCCATCCCTTCACCCATCAAGTTATTTATAATGACATTAGCACACATCTTCCCTCTCACAGGCAAAAGGCCCCACTTGTTTTTTCACTCTCAGGTGCAAAAAGCCTTCCTTCCTCCATAGTTAAAGTGCCCAGAGAATTCCTTGGCAATCAAGGAAGGGAAAGGCGCAGAAGATGCCTTAAAAAATCTGTGACAACCATTCTTTCTCTGCTCTCCAGGCCACATTTTTAAGCCCACACTTAATCAAAACCACCTCTACTTACTCCTCTCACACTAAAAAGAACTGCCACATGACTGACCAATCATATCTCAGAACACCGGAATTAAATGGCCATTATCATCCCTAAATCCAATACAAAAAAATCCTAATAGCAGCACAAAATCGGCTGGATAGTTATAAATAATGAGGAATTGTAACATTTTTATCACCTAAGATTTCATGAGTAGAGAAAGAAGCCAAACTTGCAGTCAGTGCCGATGAAAAGCAAGAGACAGCAAATTTTACTGTCTATCAGCTTTTCTTAATGCATTCTCTCTACTTTAATGATGACACAGATAAATCTCAAGTGCTCCTCTTTGCAGGCAGTGTGTTCATGCAAGGTGTAAGGAACTGACTAAATTAAACCTTTTACCTCAAAGCACACTCTGAGCTCCTCAGTTTGATGCTTTAGCCTAGAACAGCAAACCCAATACATAGGAAAAAGCACCACCACTGGTTTAATCAGGCACCAGAAAGGCATATTGAGTTTCCTAAAAATGGGGAGGAAAAACCAGTTACTGCATCCATATTTTAGGAGCCTGTTATATAATCTGCACCAAAAACCTCTATAAAAGCTCAGCTGGTCAAATATGCTTTTGTTTATTGTACTTTTTTCAAAACAATAAGTCTTTGAAGAAAAGATTTTGCTGCACTCAATTGAAGTGTACCCTATTCAACAGTTCAGTCAACTGGAAATTCTTGATCAAAAAGTATTAATATCAAATTTTCCCTAACAGGAGTTAGAAAAAAATGAATTACAATTAAAATAATTTACTTTATTTTTGGTTTCTGTAAAATTAGATACAATTTTAAATTAGATACATTTAAGGGCTCATTCCAATCAAGCACAGATGAATTTTCTTAATTGTCAATTTTCTTTCTTGAAACGCCTATCCAATTCCAAATTAAGTTGCTCTTGCAGCTTCCCATGCCATAATTGCTGAGTTGCTCAGGCTGATTTACCTATTCTCAGAGTACTAATAGAGAGTATGGAAGTGCCGTGAGGCTCATCTTGTGATTAATCACTGCAGGTGGGTTTCAGCGGCCTTCCTCTCGCATTGTACAGGTCATTAACAGCCACTAATTGCTCTAAGGAGCTTCACCCAGGATCCCATCCATGTGCCCAGGAGCAGCACATAAACTCCAGACTGGGCTTTCAATCTCAGCTTAAAGCCACCTGTAGATTCTTGTTTCTTCTCCTGTTCTTTTGGTGTCTTAATCTGACATCGATTTGTTACTTTGCTTTCTTTGGCGCCAGTGATGGGAAAAACTGCTAGTGCCACCCCTGTGCTGTCCCTGTTCCGCTCCAGCACTGTGGGATTGTACCCTGCAGGTATTTCTGGCTCTCCTTGGCTCCCTGCTGGACTTCCCTTTGGGAATAACTGTTGTTATAAATACATCTAATAATATTGGCTTTTTGCAAATATTAAAATGGATGCTGTATGTATAATGTTACAGTAACTTTGCTATAAAGATATAGTTTTTATTTCTGCTATTAACTGAACTTAGACATAGTAGTAAAATAGCTGATATAGTTATGCTTGTAATTGAACTGCCTGTTTGGTTGGGATAACATCCAGTGAACATATGATGAAGACCCCTGCTACTGTTATGCCAACTATCAGCACCTGCCATCTGAAGTAAGTATGAACCAAAACCCAAGCTGGAGCTGATGCAATAGAAGAGGTATATAAAGGATGTCTCCAAAACAGCAGGTGTGCTCTTGGCTGAATGCTAAGCATCCAGCCATTAAAAACTTTGCTTTATTATCTTTGTCTCCTATTGTCCTTTGTTAAACTTTTAAATTTTACCAGGAGAGTGAACCTTGTTTTTCACACTGTGTTCCTACTGTTCTACACTGCTTGGTTTCCCTTCAGGAATAACTGTGTTCCTACTGTTCTACACTGCTAAGACTTCCCTTCAGGAATAACTGTTTTTACTGCTCTCCTGCACTGCTGGCTCCACACAGACATCCAGGTACTCCTGCACACCCAACTCTCACAGTCTTTTGTGTCCTTTCTGCTCCCTGACTCACTCCAATCTCATTGCAGAGGCTACTCAGCCTTCAAGCACGCTCAGAAGTCAGCCCTGACTTCCTAAATAACTCCCCCTGAACAGCAGTGCCTCTGGTGTGTCCTGCCTGTATTCCCACTCCACAGCATTTTGGGCATCCAGCTTCCCCAGGAGTGCAGTGGAGCCTGCATGCTCACCTCAGGGCTGTGGTTTATGGTGTATTGCAAATCCTAACTTGTTCTGCAGTCCCTAAATTACTCTTCACCTGTAGTTACACTGCAAGTGACAGTGGTGAAGAATTAAGCCCTCTCCCTTGAGTGACAGGTTTTACTGCTCACTGAGCCGTGGTTTTGCTTCACTTCCTTGGCAGAGAGTAAGTTTTGTCTTTCATTTCACCACTCAGGGCTAAAATCAGGATAAGGGAATCATAATTCTGCTTTAGCAGATCACAGGGTTTTCAGCATTGAAATTCCAGTGGCCGATTTTTCTGTGCACTGCAGAAGAGCAGGAGGCTCTGGGGACTGGTAATGGGGTCTTTTAGCACTGGGTCACTGTTGTGAATCCAGCTCAGGTCAATGAGAATGGCAGCTCACAGGCAGCTTGCCTGTGTTAATTTTGCCAATTGCCTCACTCCAGCTCTGTAGAGTCTCAGTAGCTACAAATTGCACATCACCACAACTGCCATTATTCAAATAAGTTCATCAATAAATTAAATACCAATCAAACAGTGCAACAAACCTCACTCTCACTAATGGGCTGTAGGCTGCTTCTAAGACAAGATCTAAGCCTATGAGTGGAGTTCCTATAGTCAGAAAAAATACGGATTTGCCCTTTTCCCAGTGTATCTACAGCAGATAAGCAGCCATGATTCCATCACTTTAGCATGGATGTATCTTTGATTAAATCAAAGTTTTATCTTATATAAACAAATGGGAATTTATTGTCTAAAGTTATCTTTGAATAGGAAAGGATTTTTCTGCTACCTTTGAGTTTATTAAAGGCTGTACTGTTATATATTTAAGATCTCTCAAGATTTCTTTGGTCTCAGTGAAACTGTAGGGAAAGAAGTGCACAGCCAGACAATATAAACTGTGCTATTTAAGGATGCCATAAGCAGGAAAATTGAATAGACAGACATAACCTCTCTGTACTCAAGAGCCAGTTTCAGACTGTCTAGCACTACAAACATTTAGCCTCCTCCATCATAATCACAGCTCTTCCACAACATCACGAGAGCAGGAACTAAACTTCATCCGTTTAGTTTTAGCTAAACTAAAGTTTTAGTGCTTTAGCTACATATTTTTTCTAAATTGTTTGGCTATCTTTTGAATAGAGCCTGAGCTCTAAATACACTTAATGTGTAATACCTGTTTGGGATACACAGAAAAACCTTGGTCATGTTGGGTTTTCAGCTTCAACAGTGGCTCTCTTTGCCTCAGGAAAGGAGGTGAGTGGCCCAGCAGAGCTGGGCGCCAGCACGGCCCTCCTGCCGCGCACAGACACGGGCAAGCTCCGAGGCACACAGGGCAGGGAGCGAGGGCTGGCTGTTTCAGACCTGCAGTAAAAAGCCAAGATGCAGGTGCCAGAGTAAGCAGCATGCATTATTCCAACTCCCCAAGCACCACACTGAACACTGGGAAGGCAGCGTTAGCTGCTCTGAGGGGATGTGGAGCTCTGAGCTTCTGCTGGAGTGATCCCGCCTGGCCTAATTAAATGATCTGCACTGCCAGACTTCAGGGGAAAGGATCATTGTGCTCTCCCAGCTGGAAGAGGAGAGCGCAACTGAGGCCTGCTGGAGGGCAGTAATGTGGAAGTGTCTTCCAGGGAGCTGGGATGTGTCTGATGGTTTTAAAAATGCAGGAGCAGCAGGTGAAATAAAACCTAAGGAAGCATGATCCCCAGTTTCATGAAAAGCAGTGACCCACTTTCTGCTTTAGATAAAGGTACCACATGCGGCTCTGGGGCCTCCTCAGAGGACGAGGTCAATGAAGAACCAAAAAAAAAGATTTCCTGCAGGATAAATGGTACTGAAACAGAAAGGAAGCAGAGTGCAAATGAAGGTATGGCCACTAATAAGCTACAGCCAGTAAGATAATGAGTAGCTGAGAAGAGCAGCAAAATAAGCACGTGATAGACTAATTATGACTTAATATGAAGAACTGCCAGCATCAAGCGGTCAGATACTGTAATTCAGTCCACTGGCTGTGGAGCCTTTTCCTTCCACTGTCTTATTTTTTCTGAGCTCTTGGAAGAATTTTGTACTTTTGCTCTAACTCATAGCAAAACCTGCTTTGCCTCCATGAGGCTTGTCTGCCAACCTGAAATAGTGTCCCATGGTCCCCAAAGAGGGTGTTCAGGAGGGATGTTTAGCCTGGCACAGTGGTGCAGAGCATTTCTCCCCCCTGCTTCCACAAAGGCTTTGAGTGCTAGGAAGACCACAGATTTTTCTTTATATGGATAGGGAGGCTTTTGTGTTTTCTTTTTAATACGACCCAATATAGTTAGAGGATGTATATATTTAGATCATGCAGCTTTTCAAGTGACAGCCCCACCTGTTTAGTGGTAGCAACATTCAAATACTTCTGTCAGTGAATTCAGGCAAGAAAAAAAATATTCCTTGTCTTTTGTGTTAATGTCTTGTTTCATCAGTTAACTCTGTCAACTGGATTTTTTAGAAAATGTTTTGCAAAATACCAAGAATAGCAGAGTCCCTTTTGACTGAAAGGGAATACATCTGCCTGTAAAGTGTTGTAGAAGGTGGACTCTTTCCTGCTGTGTATGCACACAGTAAGTAAGGTTAAAGTGTTCTATTTGAGGGATTTGAACTGGAAGAATGATAATTTGTTGAGCACTGCAACAGAAAGAGTGAAAGTTATTTAACTAATTCTGGTGAATCACATTCAGCTTAAAGATACTGACTTTAAAACTGGAAGCACAGAGCTCTAATAAACTGATTTAATCCATCAGTATCATAGCACATTATGTGAATAATGCAAAATCACGCAGCACACTGACCAAGATCTTTGCATCTTTCAGGATTTGTATTACCTTACATTCTTTTACTCATTGTGATGTAGCTCTGAGAAACAGATTTATGTTAAAACAGATGCTCATAGCCCTGGCTCAATCTATAATTTACATGCGAACTGTGGTTTTCTGTGAATTTAAAATGAACATGTTAAAACGATGTTACATTTGGTAGCATCTTTTCTTGTGCCAATATAGCCTGAAACACCTGCTCCTTCATGAGGTCACCAAGTCTCATCAGCTGTCAAAAATGTGAAGGTGAACCCCTCAGTACATCTGCAGATTGGACACATTTAATGACATTTTTTAAACTGTATTCTCCAGTAAAGCTCTAAATCTGATCACACACATAAATCTGCAGTGTAATCTGGATAACAGACACATGTAACCCTAGGCACCAGATTACAGTTCAGTTAAATCTGCTTGCATGAATCTCAGGTGATGAATACCTACTATTCTTCTTCAAAGAAAAACCTCAGGATAAGAAATTTGCATATGTATATGATGTTTTACCTTGTGATTGCTGTATGCACACAGAGCTGCACATCTGTGTTATTTTAAGGTCTTTCCCCGTGTATTTGATTGCCCAGTTTATCACAGTTCTCTTTTAACCTTCCTCTCTGTCTATTTTAATAAGTAATTCATTTTAAAATCCCCACTTCTTTTTCCTCAGCAAAGATGCAAGTTCTCAAAACTGTGAGGAGTATGCATCAGTGGAAAAGACAAGGATTTGATTGAGCTGACTTGAATCAAACTCCCAGCTTTGTGTCTGTATTGCTGCCCAAGTAATTTCTCTGCATCTCTTCCTTTCTGGTCTCCCTCTTCTCTTTAGACACACATTTCCAAGGCCTCTGGAGAGAACTGGGGGCTACAGCACCCACAGCATCTTACAAAATACTCAGACACAAACCACAAATACAAAGAGTGTTTTCTATTTTTCTTTGCAACATCATCCACAAAGTCAAAGGAAGCAAAAGGAAAGATTCCCTCTGGTCCACCAGGTTTTGGTTCAGATGAAATTCAGAACTGAAATTTTGCTACACCTTTTTATTGTTCTACACCACAGCAGTGATCAGAGCCAAGAGCTTTCTAGAGGTAAAACTCTCCTATTTATAGTAAATCTCCACTTGTTCACACTTGGTCCAGGCTTGTTTAGTGGCTTTAATTTTTTTCCCGTGTACCTCAGTGATGCAGAACTGGTGTTTGCCCTGCTCACATCCTCCTGCTGTGGAGATTCCTCCCCTGGAATGAGGAGAACTCTGCTGGTGTCAGCAGCACTGGAGACACAGCCAAGTTTCCCTTGGAAGTTCTGGTTGGTCAGGGCTGAAAGGAGGGAACTACATAAATCAAACATGCCTGAACTGGGAAACGTGAGAGCAAGGCCAGCAGTAAGTGGCTGAGGAGGGAATGCAGTCTGATGGAGCTGCTCTTCTCTTTACTACTGCTGGACCTGGGGATACAAAATCTATACCTAAGCAGAATTATTTAAAAGACTCCAGAAAAGACCATCTGGCTTCTTGTGGCACTTAGGCTCTTTAATTACTAGCAAAAAACCGCCCAAAACTATCTACAGACATTCATACCCATGGGGGATGTAATATTTCATTCTTAGTATTTATAATGGCAATAACTACTTCCAGATCAGATAATCCCTATCATTTAATGACATCAGGCAATGCCAAGAGACACCTCCAGCCAGTCACCAACTGCCAGGAAATACCTGTTCCTAAAAGTCATTATCCTTAAATTCAAAGTATAAGACACCACTGGTAGAAAGAGGAGAGGATGTTGGTGTATTTGCTTACGGAGCTCCAGCTTGTAGTTTGTGACTTACTTATCTTTGTAATTAGAATGTGTGAACCTATATGGGCAAATATATCATAAAAACATTCCTTAGAGGTGGTATTTACATCATTCTTCCTTAGGGAATTTCTCCTTAGGTGTGATTTACCAACATGGCAGGACTACAGTTGCTGTGTTCAAAGTGAGACATATCAAAATTATATCACAGCAGTGATTTGACCACTTGTCAGATTTTGTGGGTACAGAGGATGCAGTGCTGGGTTCAAGCTAAGAAATAGTCCTTTTCTATCAAATACTGTAGTTCTGAGCCACAAAAAAAAAAAAAAAAGATCTACTGCTCTTTCCATTATACGAACAGGATGTAATGATAATATTCTCCTGGAAGATTTTTGACACATACTTCTTCCACCCTTGCTGTTGGGTTACATGAAACAACCTAATTATATTAATATAGTACAATCTATATAATTATATTAGTAAATATACAGAACGTACTATAATGTCCCCAAACTTCTTCCTCTCTGCCCTGTCGAGGAAAATTCAGTTTGAAGTGATTATTGGTGGGAGAATCACATCTGAGCCTCAGCTGTGTGTGAACAGTACAGCTGCAGATGTTAATTTTTATTATACACCACTGGATTTAAAGATCTCCAGGTATTGAACACTTAGAGTAATTACACAAAGTCCAAAGAAACTATTTAACATAAACTGCAATGTTGCATTAGTAGAAAACATTTGTACATAATTAGTGAAATATTGGTGTTTGCTTCAGCTTAAGAACATGAAACCTTTCTATTTTAGCATTTTTTAACAAGCAGTACTTGTGCAAAGAACGAAAATACTTAATTGTGATATTTACAATAACTTACCCTGAAGCACAGCTGACAAGTAACATCTGGTTACCTGCACTCACAGGTAGAAAGCAGATCCAGCAGTTTATGGAGCATGATTATTATGTGAAAATGAAAATAACAACAGCTATTTCAGTGGCTCAACATAGGATGCAGCATCAACTATAATAAAAGGGTCCTTGATGGATCCTTGTTGGCTCTGCAGCATTCCAAAGGGGTGGCCTAATCACCAAAGGCACCCCAAAGCACAGCTGAATTGGCAGTCCAGGACTCTCCATCACCATCTGTTCAGCATTCTGAACTGCCAGCCTCATCTTCTTCCAGCCCAAAAATATATTTTTTATGGCTGAAATGTATTTTTCTATGAGCAATTAAGGCAGGTCTAGAAGATGGTTTATTACAAGATGCACTTAAGTCACTAAAATGTTAATTGGATATTCTGGACCAACCAAAAGAAAACAAATCTATTTTCCAAAGTTTAACTGATTTAGAAGGCCTGGTAAAAACAGCCCAACCTACTGTCCTCAATAAAACAATTCAAATCCTGCTCTCCTGGTTCCCCAAGCATGCCCTTTACCACAGCTATCTAGGAATATGCGTGCAGATCATAAAATTACTGGTGTGTGGTAGTACCAGGAGCAGAAACTCATTTGGCATGACCATGGAGAATTTTCCTGCTCTGTCAGGGAATGCTTTGGGCTGGAAGGGACCTCAAAGATCATCTCATTCCAATCCCTTGCCATGGGCATCTTCCACCAGACCAGGCTGTTCAGAGCCCTGTTGAGCCTTCCCTGAGCACTGCCAGGGGTGGGGCACAGATCTGGGGAACAAAGGGGAAAGCAGGGAAAGAAGGAGATTAACGTGAGTTGTGATGAGCAGCACATCAACAACAGCATTTCTCTTTACAGTGTAATTGGACAGGGTAATTTCTTAGTGCTAGAAGCACTAAGTGCACCAGTGGAAAAAGATACATCTTTTGTGAAGCTTGACTTCACATGGCACACATCTGCTGTAATAAAGCACCTATAAATGCACACACACATGTGTGTATATATATATATTTACATATGTACATATATATATATATATATACCTGGTATAAATACAGCAAGTTCCTCAGGATTCCTGAGAAGGAGTGGATCAGCAGCACCTCCTGCCAGCTGCCCAGAGGTGAGGAGTGGCAGGCTCTGCCATGGTTCACAGGACAGAGCAGCTCACAGAAGCTCTGACTCCCGAGCCACCTCCCAGACAATGTGCTAGAAAATCAACAATGCTTCCAGTGGAAATTGGTCAATGACTTGGACAAAGACTAATCAAAATCCTGCAACCAAAGAACAAGCAAGTGTTTCTCAGTTGGATCACACCTCTCAGGAAGATCATCAGGTGTGGCTTTCATCCCCTCATCTTTCCTTTCCACCTACTGGATATGTCATTTATCTTTGGTCCCATAATAAAATTTCCGAGTTTTTTTTGTTCCTGACATGCTGCTAAAACATCACTTTTTGTAAAGCCATGAAATTAAATGCAGTTTGCAATTTTAGTTTGGGGCTTGTTGGAACCCTGGGCACTGAGAATTTCAGACTCTCTGTGCTGGCAGGCACTGACCCCCAAGAAAACACTGCATTTGACCTGATGCCTTGGAGAAGGCTTCCAAAATTGAGTGACAGCACTGGGATTGTGGGTGTGGAATTTGAATAGAAGTGTGTGATATCAAAGGGTGGGAAACTTAGAGTTTAAGGTTTTAGAATGTAGCAATATATATAAAGCAAGATTTAGGGCAGAGGCTGAGTCCTTCTTTTTCACCTTCTTCTCCATGGTCTGGGTGGGGTTTTGTAATTGGATAGAAAAGTCTGCATTGCAGACCATGGGTGGTTGGTTATTGGGTCAAAAGTAAAAATAATTTAGGTGTCATTTCTTAATTGGACAATTTACCCTTAAAAGGCCTTGTAGAAAAAGAGATAGAAGCCATTTTTTACTTTGTTAGCTAGAAGTGCTGTAGAACTCACAGTTTGTGAGACTGTAATGTAGATAATAATTAGTAAACATCTGAGTCTGAACACAAAACTCCATCTCGAGCATTTAACCCCGACTCTGGCGGAAAAGAAGATAAATGCAACAGGGGCTGAGTTTCCCCATATCTTTGACTGTGCTAAGGCAGTGCATAAATCCTCTACCCCCTCCTCTTTCCTGGTGGATGCTGGACTTGGGATCCAGCCAGTCAGAACTTGCAGGCACTTGCAGAAGTGATCTTTGATTAGTGCTGTTTTTTCTAAGGGTATAATGCTGCATAATTGCTGGTTTTGTACATCATCTTGGAAACCCAGCCTGGAGCAATTGGGTAATAATTGGCTCCCAAGTTTTTTCATTTAATTTGGAAATCAAAATTAGTACATCAGCAAGCCCCCCTCCAAGTAATATCCATTTCACCCTTTAAATATATTATGACTTCATTTTCATTTTTAAATCACTCCCTCTCAACTCTCAGCTATCAGTCCTCACTTCAAATATTCAGAGATATTAATCAGTTTCTTTCATCATCTACTGAGTGTTTATTCTACAAACCACTACTGTTATAGTTTTGAAACTATAACCCCTTCGAAAGGGGTTTCTTATTTTTTCTTCTAGCAAAAGACAGCTGCTATCAAGTTTAAGATTAATACAACAAAGAGAGTGAATAAAGCAGTCCAAAGAGGAGGAACAGTTTCTAGCACAGCCACAAATTCCCAGCAAATATGAGGGGATTATTATAGGAGGCCATTAAGTGGAACATTCATTTCTCCACAGTGCTGCAATTACAGAAATATCCCATTCTTTATGAAATACATTTCTGGAACCAAGGTATCACCTACCTGAAACCCTTGTGCATCAAGAGGTTAACATCAAGCCTGAATAGGGTGGAGAGAGAAAGCCAAATCAATGGGCTTTGTACCTACAGTGTGCTTTTGTTTTTCCAAGCCTCTGTCTTCTCCATTTTCAGCACCTTTACTGACTGAGAGAAACTATAGCATACTAATGCTACCTGTCATTAAAAAAGAACCACTAAAAACACCTCCCACCNCCCCCCCCCCCCCCCAATTAACCCAAGAAGAATTAAATTCTGCCAGTGTCCAATTAACAGACCCATCACCAGATCAAGGTGGGTAAATACACTGGTGTTCAAGGTTTGGTAATTCCACTTGGACACCTGTCAGATGGCTGTAGGCTTCTCCTAATGCAGATCAGCCTGCCCACTACTCATTTATGAGAGTTGATTTTTAATTTATTTTTTTTAAGCAACTCACTCCTTGCCACAAATACCTTCATGTTTGTTTCTAGCCTTTTCAATCACTGCTTTTAAGACAACCTGTGGAGCTGAGTTAAGTCTGATTCTGGATGGGAGGAGTTTCTAGCACAGCAGTTATTTGGTTTGACTTCTGCATTTTAACTTTGCTGTTGGCACAGGTGTTGTTGCAGCATGAATATGAGATATTAGAGATACAAGATTGAGGGAATCCTATGATGTACAAACCTAAGGTTTGGCATTTCCACAGAGTTGTCAGATTCTTTCTGCCTGTAAAAGGAATTCTGCATATCTCTGGAGAAAAATGGTAACACTGCACATTATCCAGGGAAATAAAAACTTTCTGAATTGCAAAACAGAGCAAAGATCAAAGAATTGACAGAGAAAAGGGAAAGCAAAAAAGATTCGCAAGTAGAATAGCAGACTGAGAGCTGTCTGAGAGACTTCGAGAAAAATAGAAGCACTGGTCTTTATACAGTAAATTAGAACGAAAAATTCCTAGAGAATTTACAGATAGTGTAAGACTGATATTAATAAACATTAATAAAGACAAAACGACATTTGAAATGCCTACTGAAATTTTAATTAATTACTGCTACTGATCCCTTCTTGCCCACAAATACCCCAGGTACCTCACAAGACTCGTGAGACTTGTGAGCTCTGTACACCAGGACTCAAGGCTGAGATGACAAACTTAAAACACAGATGGACCTTAGTGACAAGACTTTCCTGCCTCCCTAAAATCAGAGGCTGTTTGGCAAGCAAAATTACTTCACTGTAAAGTTTTAATTAGTTTACCTCTTCCCAAGCTTTCTGACAGATGTAGATTTTAAAGCAGGATTTGAATGAGAATAGTGTATCTGGCCATAGATACTGCACCTAATGAGTCTGGAATCTAATCCACGTTGGTTTGCCACAGGAGATAAGGTCCTGAATCACACCTCAAAATCCAGAAGCAGTAAAAAGAAGCCTTGTGTTATTTTTCAACATGGCCTCACCTTTCAGAACATTACAATTTCTCAAGATCAACAACCATTTATGCACAATGTAAATATCACATTTCTAAAATTACAGCAATTATATGGCCTTAACACCCCTGCAGAGAGTTTTGGCCTCATGTTTACTTCCTATAAAATACCTCACCACAGCTCCTGGTCAGCCTGAAACTTCTCCAGCCATCTAAAGACTGAATCCAACGTCATGCCTCTTGGATTAACTTACACCAGAAGAGGTTTCAGTCCACAGGTAAAGCAAACATATACCTTGTTATGTGGGGTCATTGGTCAGAGACAGAAAGAACACAAACACACTGAGCATTCTCAGCAAACAGCCATGAGTTTATCATGGCTGCCCTCTTTATAGGAGGTTTGAATTTCCCAGGTTTAGATACCCAGTTGGCTGGGATCTCTCTCCTCCCAGATCTCTGGCCAGTGGTGTGTCTGCATCTAGGCTTGAACAGGGTTGGCTGAGGGTCCCTGTCTGAGTTCAGATATGTCCTATCATTGTTCACCCAGGGACTCATTCTACCTCTTTTCTAGAATGAGCCAGGTCAGCTGAATTGGATTTGTTGTGGCCAGATTTATCTTGTTCAGCTGCAGACGAGCTGAACTATGACAATACCTGGAATCCGGTTTTGCAGAAAAAAGAGCTATAAATATAGGCAAATTCTGCAGATTCCTTTCCCAAACACTCAAAAGTGTTGCCAGCATTTATTTCCCTTTAATTAAATTTTGAGCTGGATGCTGTGTCAGATTCCCCTTGCTATGTCTTGTATGCACACCTTCTATATTTTTTAAACCTGTTCTTCTCCTTCTCCCACTCCCTACAGACTCACCAAGACATAAAAGGAATCCAGCAAAAAACCCTGGCATTAAGTTCTTATCTTTGAAACCTCGAGGGTGAGTGGATTTGAAATCTACAGTAAGTTTCACAAGAGCTGAACATATGGTGATAGGAAGTTTTATGTATGTGAAGACCAGCTCTGCTGTCTCCACCAAGAAATGTGGGGAGCATTAAAATACCCATTTTTTCTTAGCATTCCCCTTCACATTGTCCTAGAAGGAGGCAAATTACACCCTTTTGTCTAATAAACAGTTTAAAACCACTTCCCATTTCTCACATTCATAAACCTAGGTACTTTAGGATTTTTTTTGCAAATGAGCTTTTACAGCTGTCACTTAGTAGCTGGATGTGAACCTGACAACCAAACTGCTCTGTACCTGCTGCTAGCACCACAGGAACCCTTGTCAGACTACAAAAACGAAGAGATTTAAAACAATAATTGTTTCCAAACTCTCATTTTCTCCATTTTCAGCTGACTGACATCCATTGCCATGGAAACAGTCGAAGAGCAGAGTAGCAGGGATACAATCTGATGCAGAAGTTCTAGGATTTTTCCAGCTCCCATCACACTGGTAACAATTTTCAAGAACTGACCTCTCTATTTCACCTTCAACAAGAATGAGGAACACATTACTTACTCATGCAGCAAAACTGAGCTAAAAAAACTGCTTCTAATTTTTAAGCTGGGCTTCCAATCCCAATTTGCATCACTGAATTTCCAGGTGTATGATAACCCAAGCTATCCAATACCTTCAGCACAGCCACCATCTCCTCCCAGGGGTGGAAGAGCTCCTGCCTCAAGTGGGGATTTCCCCTTTGCACAGTTGAGTCTGCCTGCAACCCTACAATCACTCAGCTGCTTCTTTTCATCATGCCCACGTTGTGTCATTAGGGTCTGAACAAGACAGAAACAGAGCTGAGCAAACAGAGCCCGGCTGTTCTCAGGACAGCAAAAGATGAGCACTGTCATGCTTAGCAGGAAAGGAAGCAGATGCAGCTCCCCAGAGTGCAAAGGAGCAGTCTGGAGTCAGACCTGAAATTCAGATACCAGCCCTGGAACACTTTCTGCCAAGCACCACCACTTCACTATCAGAATATGTATTTAATACATTTAAATATTTATTAGGTAAAACTTAAATATTTTAAATTCTATATAACAGCAAGTATTCTGGTCTTTTGATCACAACCTTTTATTTTTGTCACTGCATTTCCATAAAGCCTCAAGAGATTTGTACCTATGCTTTCAGTGCTCAGCTACCACAGTGCTGATTCAGACCAGTGATACCAGAGGTAAAATCCTCAAAGCTCAGGGATGATGGTGATTTTCCTTAAGGGCTGTTATTTGGAGAACCAGTACCAATTGCATTGCAAAGATGCTGCACACACTTGAAATAGACTTAAAAATATCCTTAGGGCACCAGCTGCTACTTGAACAACAGATTGTCCATGTAACATCAACATCACACTTTCATTCTGCACTGGGAATAACTTTGGAGAGGACACCAAGAAACTTCTTAGCAGGGGAGACACTTTTGGTACTCAGGCTATTTCCATTCTAATTTTATTCACTGAGGGATACATTGAGTCTACACTAAGTACTCAGGGAAAGCTCATCTTGAGTTCCTTTTGGGGATGCTCAGCAGAAAAGTAGCATATTTTTTCCTCAGGTATTTTTTTCTCTCAATATTCAAGATTCCAAAAAGCACCTGTGTAGCCTCCCTGCATTTTCAGCATGGATTGCATTGTGCACTTCAGAGACTTTGGCTGTGATACTTTCATGCAGCTTGCCAAATGCTTTGAAAGGTCTCTGAGTTTGTGAACTCAAGTTCAACTAATTAGAGTGAATGGAGAATTCTGAATTTATGAAGGCCATAGGACATCAATAAAACATAAAGCCTAGCAGGTCAGTCCAGAAGTCAGCAAGTCCATTTGGCAGCTACTGAATAATGCCAAGGATGAGGAATGCCAAATAGCAATTGGAGCTTATGGCAAGAACAGTCCACGCACCCACACATTCATCGCGGCACAGAGAGACCCAAACTGACCTTTGTCCCTGAATCACTCCAAACTGAGACTGTCCCTTCAAGGGGCACTTCTGATGTGCCATCTTATTTTCTGTGCCATTCTGCACCCACCAAGCACAAGCCTGGCTCAGAAAATAGAACACTGGGATGGTGCAGGAGTTCCATGGTTTCCTGAAGTCCTTTAGCTGAGTGACAGTGAAAGAGCCAGCCTTTCCCCACAGCCCTGCAAAATCATATTTATCTCTGCAGAGTGAGACTACCTGATGGAAACAAAAAACACAAGCATTATTTTCTTAGCAGGCAACTAAATAAATTAATCATCTCAACTGAGGGAAAAAAAAATATTGTGTCACAGATTTTTGTGGTATCCAACTGTCCCTACATCAAAGCTATTTTAATTGGAAATCTTGAAGGGCAGGAACTTTCCTGCAGCTCACAATCTGAACAAAGTAAGTTAACAATTAGAAACCAAATAGGTTCTATTAGCCCCTACTCCTTCAGCTCAGGAGAAAGGCAACTATTCTTTTTTTGGCGTGTAATAGGAGCTCTTCAACCGTGTCTGGGCCAGCAGCCAGCCCGTGGGTGTGTGAGTGTGGCTGTCTGGCACTGTGGTCTTACACAATCCTGCTGGGAATGCTCCTGCTGGGAGCTCTGCTACGGACAACTGCCTGTTCCATCCTAGACTAGCTGTACAATTTCCTTACCTTCTCCTGCTTATCTGGCCCCAAAGCGTTTTGTGGTTTACACCTTCATGATTTTGGCAGGTTCTAACAGAAGATGGGTCTTGTGCTGCACGGACACAGCAGAGGCATTCTCCAGCCTCAAGGAGCTCCTGATCAGAACAGTCCACACATTAATGGGAAGGAAAAGTCTTCTTATTTAGACCTGCCATTTAAATTTTCCATCTCTGTGTTCCACAAGTCCCTTGTTCACTGAGGTGTGTGCTCTACATGACCTTGGGCAGGATTTTGTCAATTGAATCCACTGTGCAAAGAGGTGTGACAAGAGGGGAATGCCTTCAGCTCTGGCACAGTGTCTTGGTTTGAAAGACAGGTATCTGCTACGGAGGGGCAGGGCCTCCCTTTGGAATGGAGAATTCAAATCCCGTCCCTCCAAATTATTATAATTTACAAAATTAAAGGGGCTTTCAGGCAGAGGCACAGGGAGGGATAGGAATAACAGTTCTTCACTAGTATGTATAACAAGGCAAACAAACAGCAACAACTACAGCATTAATACTAAACAAAACCAGGGACCTTGAGGGGCTTTGTTTCACGAAGCACGGGGCAGTCTGATCTCTTGGGACTCCGGCTGGAAAGATGCAAAGCCCCGGGCTGCTGGCTGGAACAGCAGGATGTCCTGGCAGGCAGGGGCGGGATGTCCCCGGCAGGCAGGGGCGGGATGTCCCGGCAGGCAGGAGGGGGATGTCCCCGGCAGGCGTGGGATGTCCCCGGCAGGCAGGGGCGGGATGTCCCCGGCAGACAGGGGCGGGATGTCCTCGCCGGGAAGGGGGGGCCGTAGCAAAAAGAGCAGCACCAAAGAAGCCGCGACAGCAGGACAGGGCTGGCCCAGCTCCAGCAGGGTAGGCAGAAGAGCTCAGAATTCCTGGGCACACGAGCAGATGATGGTAGATTTCCCAGGACCGGATTTCTGGTGACGGTGAACTCCTCAAGCAGTAGCCTCACCGTCCTCTCTCCGATGCTCTAAGCAAGAGAGAGCAACTGCGGCTAGCCCTCTCCTTCTACCTGCCCCAAAACGCACATGATCTTCCCCCTCCCGACTTTTGGCCGCCTCATTGTTTTGGTCAAGCGCCCATAAGCACGCAGTATGTAGTCTCCTGGCAACTTGTGGGGAAAAATTCTGTAAGTAAAAAATGAACGAACCTAACCCCCAGCACACAGCCACCTCCAGCAGCAGCTCAGACCACTCTGCCTTGTGCCATTCACTCACTCAGCACCAGGATCTGAGCTCAATGACAAGTCACCAGAACAGGTACAGGTCAAACTTTGGGTACTGGAGAGAACTGGGAAATAATTGCCTACAGTTAATCTGAGAAGGAAAAGACAAGACAGTGAAGAGAAAGAGATACAAGAAGAATGAAAAAAAAGAATTTAATTTCTTAAAACTATCTGGGTGAGATTTTGATTAAATCATAATGCAATTGGCTTTGTTTGTCGAGAAAATATTGTGTGTTAATTTATGAGTTGGGCTGTATTGAGCAGCAGTGAGGCTGTTATTTGTTCTTTGTTTCTTCTGAGTTATGAGGGGAGGGATTATCAGGAGTAATTACTATCTGCTAGGAAATATTGTACATTAACAGAAGGAAGAAATGAAAGGCAATCTACACACCTATCATATTTTTTAAGAATGTATCTTCTGAGGGCCAAGACCACATTGGCGCACTTCAGCTGCCATCCCTAATGCCAAGCATGAACCTTTGACACCCTGCCATAGTATGTCACATTTATTGATGGTAAGAAACTCAGTAGAAATCATTAAAAGAACACATGCAAAGAAGTCCACAAACATCAAAGTTTGCATGGAGAGCTGACAGAAAACAACTCAGAGAAAATTGATGTGGGGAGGCAGCAAACGAGCAAGAACTCTGATGGAACAGAGGGAGGCTGCTCTGCTCAGCTGCACTTGTGTGCTTTGCATTGACTTTTTACCAAGCTGAAAAATGGCTTTAATCAGGTCCTTGGGGTCTGTGCTTGGCTCTATCAGCCTCTCTGTTGACAGTGAGAAAGTCATTTCACTTTGCTGGGAAATCAAAGTGTGGGGTGGAAATGGCAAGACGTGCACCTTGACACCAGAATTATGGGGACTCTTGGTCAGTGGAGTCAACAAAGTCTGTCTCAGTTCCCTCTCTACAAAATCATGGGCCTCTCTGCCTGCTTGCCTGAAGAAACGTTTCTCCAAACAATCTGGTTCTCAGTGAGCTGGGGATTTTTCCCACATCGTCAGCTGCTAAAAATGTAATTCTTTTTTGTTGCTTTGCGATGAAAACAAGGCAGCACAATGCCAGATACAGGAGAGGCAGATGACACAGGAGAATGATAGCCTTCAACTGGGGCAACCAGCCAGGCTGCTTGCAGCACTCACAGCCAATCTAGCAGCTTGAAGCATCCATTCCAGATCAAGCCATTATTCTGGCAAGTTTAAATGTATGCCCTTAGCAGCCAGAAGCACCAAATATTTCAGGAGGAGATAAATCCTTCCCCCTTGAAACAGCTAGTGAGTTGGCCTCTTTTAGGTTAAAAATGCTACTCCTAACTTCAGCCCAAGATCACTGGAGCTTAATGTTTATATTTAGTCTTGAGTAATGGTACACCGAAGTATTCTTAAATCCTTTCAAAATCCTACAATATTTGTTTGAAAGTGAGAAGTTCCCCACTGAACACCCGCCTCAGTTATTCCAGCAATCAAAAAAAATTACCCATGGCTTGGTACACAAAAGAGAAAGCATTTCCAGTTATTCCTTTAATATTGATCATCTTGGCTTTAATACTGATGACCCCTCAGATTTCAGGGTCTTTATGACAGTTTTTGATAAAGTGGGCATTTATCACAGTTTGTGAAGCTATACATGAATAGGTTTATATTTCTGTGGGTTTACTGTGACTTCATTTGGCAGACACAGAAAGAGCAGGGCCGTCTCAGCTGTGCTGTAATTCAGTGTATTGGGGTGTACAGCATATTCAGCCCTTGGGGAGGGATGGGACAGACACTGGTCCTCTCCCTTCAGTGCTCCAGGACTCCCCCATATCCAGGAGCTCTGTGGAGGGCAGGGAAGCAGTCTGACTGCAGGGCAGGCAAACACTTGTGCGTAGAGTTGGACTTATAAAAGACATAGGTTAGATCCTTCTGCAAACTGAACTTAAATCTTGTTGGCAGGAAAACCAACAGAATATCGATCGTGTTGGATTTTCCAACTGCCAAGATTTAGGTCTGCTTCAGAAGAGAGGCAATTACTAAAAAAGAATGAGATCAGAGTTCATGAAGAGCAGCAAATTAGCCAGCAGTGGAAACTCCCCAGTATTTAGATTTATCCCCAAGTTACACACTATGAATCTGCAGACAGCAGGGCTGTGTCTACTGTTGTAATTCTCTAGGGGAATGGTTTCTTCCTTCTGAACCCCTGGAGTTTCCTTACCGCATAGAGTGACCCTTCCTTCCTTCTCTGACCTAACTGGCTGAGTGCCAGCCATCCTCCCAGAGTGGGTGACTAGATAAGACCCCTGTACTTCCTGCTCTTTCTCTTTCCCTCCTGGAATTTTGAAAAATAAAAGCCTGAGACAAAGCTCCTGGCGAAAGGGCCTCTTCTGATATCTTTTATCTCGTCCTTGGTAAAAATTCCCTCTAAATCTTCCTAATAACTAAGTTTGCTCAAGCCCACCGAGGCGGGCAGAAGATAATTTTTACAGTCTATGAAGCAAGTTTTTTGAGAATTAGAAGTACCATGTCCAACTTGAAAAAAAACTATCATACATGACATTTAGAACAGATGTTTAAGTGAAAGACAAAAATAAAGAAAAAATTGGATCTTTCTGTTAAGGAAGCAAGTAAGAAAAGCTCGAGGACCCAGTCTGATAACCCACGAAGCTACCACACACCTAGCACAGCATATTACATATGAAAGTGCTTGAAAAAAAAAGTTGAAACTTGACTTATTGTTATTTGAGATGTGTTGACAAATAATATTCCACTGATGTCTGGCCATCTAATTACACTTTTTTATCCAATATTTTTTATCCAAAACATTTTTTTTCCAATATCCAAATAAGTACATCTCCAGGAATACTTTCCAGAATTCAGACATATGACTTTGAGTTAAAACAAGAATTTTCTTCTTCTAAAGACTGACACTGTAACCAGCTGGCACCAAAAATGTTCACATTTTGTGGAATCATTTCAGTTCCAGGAAGATTCCTCACTAAGACAGCTGAAAAATTCCTAAGGCCACTAGAAATTGGCCTTTTCAAACCATTTTTGCCTTGTTCTTTTTAAGTTACAGGCAAGTGGAAACAGAAATTTCTCCATATGGTTTGATTTTTAAATTATTTTTCTTTTTTAGTGAAAGAAAATCTGGAGCTGAGAGGTGTCTGGGGTTTATGTTTTTTTGTTTCAACAGGTATACAAGCTTCAAATCACTCAAGGCTGAAGAATTCCTTTGTCAAATTTCAGCAACGACAAACTATTTCATGTCCAAAGTATAAATCTCAAAAATTCAAACCTGTAGTGACAGGAGATGTTATAATAATGGAAATGCAAAATGTTAGCACTGCAATAAAATAACAATAGCAATCTTTTCACCTCATCAATGGGCATCAAATGAAGAGAAACAGGAAAGCTTCAAATACAACCTTTTAGTGGGTTTATCAGGCCATCATAAAGATGTGAATTCTCATTTTGCACACTATAATGTTGCCAAGAGGCTGTAGCTCTTTACCAAACTAAAATGAACCAGCAGAATGAGAAATTCATGTGTTTACTACAAAAAACAAACTCAATATCTGAGTCACTGTTTACTGGCACAGGGTAAAGACAGTGCAATCTATTTACTGCCTTTTTCTTACAAACATTTGGTTCCTCCTGCTGGTCAACCTGCCCATTTAATTTCACTCTCTGGCATAATAAAGGCTTTTCCTAATAGTTGCCCCTGGTTTACAAATCATGTAACAAGTATGAAAGACTAGGAACGGACTTTTCCATTAATTTTGTTTTGAAGAGGTGACTCTAACAGAGGAAACCCAGATAATCCTTCCCTCCCTCTCTGCTCTTAAACCTTTGAAGTTCGAATTTCCTGCAGGCAGGACAGAACCAGAGTGAGAACAGCCATTCACAGAGACTCAGCTGGAATTTGTGCTGAGAGAAACCTGAGCTTAGCTCAGCAAAGTGCTGATAATTAGGCCAGGACACCTCCTGCTCAGCAACCCTCTGGTTCAGGCAGGTTTGGGGAGAAGCTCAGCCTAAAGGGAAAGGTGGCACAGGTGTGGCTGTGACCGCCTCATGCAGGTCCAGAAGCCACCCCAGTGCCACCAGAGAGGCTTTCCCTGCTGCAGTGGGTCAAGAAATGCCTCAATTAAACTGTTCAGTGAGGTGGTTCTCACCCCAGGCTTTGCCCCAAGCTGCCCATTTCCCATCTCCCATGATTTTTCTCCCTTCCACTCCCCTAAATACGTGTGTTTCCTACTCCCACACCAAAAAAAAAAAGAGAATCAGAGTCTCTCAGTAAGGCAGGCTTCAGCTGTGAAGGCCATTAGGAGGACATAAACTAATTTTCACCATTTATCAAGTGATTGGAGGCAAATTTTTCCAGGCAGGTGTCTATTGACACCAAAGGATTGATATATAATCAATGTGACCCAATGCAGCATCCTTTGGCAGCAGGAACACCCCACTTCCATCACAGCAACTCAAATATGGTTTTTAAAGGACCAGTAAAGCTGCACACTAACTATTAAACAAGACAAGAAGAGAAGAAATCACCTATGAGCATAAACTGGGAGATTTAATGATGCAGGTAACAGTGCTTTGGTAGTTGCTTAATCATTTTAAATGGAGTAATTTTGGAAGTGGAGCAGGTCATCCCACTATATTTTTTGAGTTCTCCATCTTAGGTTCACTTCACCTGGAATATAATAGTCAATGAAATTTAATCAGTCAGGAAGAAATATGCTTCAAGTTCACTGAATTTTTCTTCCTTTCGATTTCCTTTTAGCCAGTTTAGCTATGCTTTTGAACTGGAGGTGAAATATTATTGGAAAAACTACACCAGGAGTACCTTTAAACCTGACTGCGACGTATATAGCATACCTGTGGTTGCAGTTTTGGAAAATTTTGATAAATGAGAGAAAAAATACAGACAAATGCCTGTAACAATATTCTAAAGATGTTTTTTACTCCCACACCACACTTGTGACTGTATTTAACAGGAAAAAGCTATCAGGAAACAAACAGAAACTGAAACTAGAGCTGCCCCATCTCTAATAGCATGCAGCCTTTCATTTCAAAGGCCTGTTTAGGGATTATTCTTTTTCTACCTAATTCCCTTCTGACTAGCACAAATCCAGCATTTGAATGTGAAGCGAGCAGTATCCCCTACAGAGGCTGCAGCTGCCACCTCTGAAATAGCATTTCTTTAGAAATCAGGAAACAGCCTCACCTTTAACAATCTGTTAGAGATGGTATTCCTGGGGTGCAATCCATCCTGGTTTATGTGTGATCATTGCCCAATTTGTTCTTATTATGTTATTAGTGCTGAAAGATGTTTTCCATTAGAGGGTGCAAGCTTTCAAGTTCTTGCTGGCTAAAAGATGAAGTTAAAGGCTTTCATCTCTTAAGGGAGAGACATATTTGCAAACATTTAGTTGCTATGGAGCAGATTTCTTTTGCACAGTAGCTTTACTGTTTGGATTTTCAGGTGTCATACATGAAATGAAGCTCCCAGTCTACCCAGGATCTTTCAGCATCAGCCTTAATAACATGTTAATACTTCACAAGAAGTCTGATCAATGTCTTTGAAATCATAGTTTAAATATAAGACTCACTGTCACACTTTGGGACACAAAAAAATGAAGCAGGCAGCAGGAAGGTCAGCAGGAAAGTTCTTTTATTTTCTGACTCCATCTATATATACAGTTCTTTCAGAAGGCAAAAGATTGGCTACATAGGTTGCCACCTTTTTGATCTCATTGGTGAACATCACCATCAATCACATTTCTCTTTCTAAAGGAGAAATATGTAAACAAAAAGATAAATTCTAAAAATACACAAAGTTTTTTTGAAGCTGCGTGAGAACAAAATGCAAACACTGAAAAGCAGGCAAAGTTAGGGCGATAACTCACCAACACCAGCATCAGCTATAGAAACAGCTGATTCACAGGAGGAGTGGCTGGTGCCATATATTTCATTAAACATTGGTTCCCAGCCCAAAGGAGGTGTGGTGGCAGAGTCCAACGGCTGCTCACTCCATTTTGGTTGCTTTCAGTGCCAGTGTGAGTGGAGTTTGGGCAAACCACAGCCAACACCTGCACTGCCAGGCACATTCACAGTGCAAGACCCTTGACAGCCACAGACAATGCCTTTTGTATTTCCCTGCAGCTCTTCTGGGCTGGCATTAAAGGAACTGGGTGCTGCCTGCTGCCTGGATACACCTCCCAGAACTGGAAGGGCTGCGAGTCTTCAGGCTATATCTGACACTCACCACCAGGTGCAAATCAATAAAACAAGAATTAAAATGTATGTTCCTAACTTGCTGAGGAATTGCTTATTGATACCTTGAGCTGTCATTTCATTTTACTCAATAAGGAAAAAAACCCACATCCTTATGCCAGTGCCCTTTAACTTGCCTGTGAAGAAACCTGTTCTGGTAAAGCACAGACAGCTCCAAGTCCTTCACATGGATGTACAGGCTCTCGTTTTACACATGACAAAGTGAGGTGACTGCCCAGTACCCCACTGAGTCTGAAGAAGACATAGAACTAGAAGCCAGATCTCCTAAATTCTTGGTTTTCCTGCTATTTTCATAATGGACAGACAATTTGGTAGCAATCCTGTAGGAGGCCATGTCCTGCCAGTTGTTAGTGTAAGTAATTGTAAAGAAAATGTCACAGGCCAGATACTCATACATCTGTACTGAGCTAGGCTTTTGTGAGATCAAACTCACTGAAGTTTTTTCATTTCTAGTGACAAGAATTAATTCCCTTTTTAACATTAGGACCTTTGCTCTAAGAAAACTGAGACCAGTATTACTGACCTTGAGCAAAACACAGTGCCCAGATGTGGGAACTCCACTCCACATGCCCTGCATTTGCAGGAGGGATGTACTTTCTGCTACCCCCATCAAAACCTGACAACTGTGCCAGCTTCCAAGTGAGAAACAGAAATTTCAGGTTACACCAAGGCAATTCTAAGTGTCAAACCATCCAGGTATGCACTGCTATTTTCAAAGTACAAAACTGCTCGTGTATCCATTAGAGCCCCAGAGCACTTCCCCATTCCCTCCTGGAAAATACTGAAAGGAGCTATGACAGCAGAATAAGGACAACCTGGTTCTCACAAATATAAGCTCATATAACTCTATACAGAGGAATTATGTTGGGTATTTTTTTTTTTTTTTTGGGGGGGGGGGTGGTTTTGGTTGATGTTGTTGCTTTAATTTATTTTATTTAAATCATTATTCAAGGGAAACATCTTTTTCCTTTGCTGGTTGATATAGCGCATTTTCCCCCAGTGTTTCTACAAAAGGGTTTTGGTGGATCAAAGTTTGATGGCACAAATCTTTACTTTTGGGTTAGTAACTAGGGGGCAAAATGTCAGAGAAATTTATTTTATACAAAGTTTACAAGTTGCCAATCCTTTGTGTGATTTTGACACTTCACAGGTAATGGACATTATCCTCAGTACAAAGTTTCAGAGGATTAACTACAAGCCTTATGACATATGAGATACATATAAGATAAAGCAACTTGAAAATATAAATACACCTTTTCCCCCCGCCTAAGTTTACTGAATTTTTTGTTAGGTTTACTAGGTTTAATGAAATAAACTACTCCTTTATTCTTCAACAGAAGTTTTGGAACTACCTATAGTAATAACAAAATACTCCACCAGAGTTACATGATTAAATGATGACACCACCCTGAGCACTTCAAAGCAGAAATACAGAATATTATTTTAAAGTCATCTTTCAAGTATATAAAATACAATGTGAATGTGAAAGCCTATGATGTCTCCAGTAAATGTTTCAAACTATTTGAGCCATAAATGCTCTCAACATTATTAGGAAAACAAGAAAAGGACTTGAAAAAGTAAACATTGTTCATAAGGTGAAGACTTAAATAGACTCCAACACAGACCATTTAAAATTAACAAATAGCTTAGTTGGCTTAAAACAATCATATATTATCATGCAAATTTTATTTTTAAATTTAAAAGCTTAAACAAGTCAAACAATGTTATTCCTGCCTTAAATAACAGCAGCTGCCAAAACGCAGGGCATTGGGAGCCCCTTCTTACTGCACCTTGGCTCTTTTAATCAGACTAAATAGTTCTCCTCTACTCCAACACATGAATGAAAACCAACTTGATCAACCCAGGTATAAACTCTAATTAAACATAGGCAGCTCACAGGACTGGGCCCAGACCCCTAAAACATGTTCCTGTTGTTAGCACTATGGGAATGAAAGTCTGCTTCAAACACAAGAGCCAAATCCAGTCTGATCCCAGCCCAGGTGAGGCTACTCTTGCCTGCTGTGCCACTACCAGCCGTTTAGGAACCATTTTTCCTTGGCTGTGACTACTTTTTTAAAAAGGGAAGGATATAGCAATATTCAAAGGAGAGTGATATTTAAGCATTCTGAAACTTAGGGGGCACTTGAACAGTGCCAAGTAGTATATGATCCACCTGAAATAAATCTGAAAAGACATTTAAGTCAATGTGCAGTAGGACAGCAGAACCTAATCCTAAATGCAATTAAAGGCCCTTATACTTGTAAGTCTCAAGTCACTGGATTGGTCCCTGTGGGCAGAGAGATGAGAGCTCTGAAAATCAAAATTAATCACTTTAGTGATTCTAAGCAGATGGCCCCTGTAAATCAGGGACTGCTTGATGCCCTGAGCAGCTCAGCCCAAGGAGGCACAGGCTGGGCTGAGCTGGGCTGGGCTGGGCTGGAGGTCCAGCTTGACCCTGAGTTGGTGTTTGCTGCACCAGGAAGCTCAGTTCAGGGAGGGGTCCCCCAGCCCAGGGGGACAGAGCGGGCTGAGGGCAGCTCCCGGCCAGCACTGAGATGTCACTGCCTGGGGTCCCTGCCTGGAACTGCAAGTGCCACAAGTCCTTGTGTGACCTTTGGGTTTGTTTGACAAGAGAAGTATTTAGTGGAATAGCTTTCTTTTAACAAAATCCTGAAAGATCTCAAAAATGCCAAAATTGAAGGGCAAGTTTTCCACAGGCGGGATCTGCCTGGGTGGAAGCCCACCTATTTCCAAACAATTTGAGGTTCTCAGTGTCTGAAGAAACTCAAGGTTTTTTAAAAACCTCCTCACAGAGTCCAAGTGTTCTTTTTACTGGGATCATAAATGAACCTTGTGCGAAACAATGACATGGAAAAAAAATAAAGCCTTCAAGGCTTTCTTCCAGAATTCCCAATATCCAAATCTCCCCTTTGTCTCTAAGCTTAGCTACATAAAGTGTACTGACTCCTGACTGCTTGAGCATCTTTGCAAAAAGTCATGTTTAAATGCTTTACATCTTACACATAAATACTACTTCACTATTTCATTGCTGATACTTAGATCTGAAATATTCAGTCATGAGTTTGCTTTTAGTTATGCCAAAGGAAATATTCTATTTTCACATTCATAACTGGAACAAAGATTTCTCTCCAACACTTGCTACTGCTTATTTTAATAGGTTGCAATGTTAGTAATAGAAAAATATGAGAAATCACTGAGACTGTAGGCACTCCAAACTCTGTCTGGTTTCAAAACTGTTGAACTTGAGAGGAAGCACAGCATGCAAAGAGCCTTCACAGAGGCTGTATGGTGAATCAACACAGACTGCAGGAAATCAGCACCAAGAATGGCCTGAGCTTTATATAAAAATCAGCTTGACATGGTCACTGGGTAAGAGTAAAAGGCAGGAGGTGTTTACTGGAGGAAAGACTTCAATAGCACCAATGACAAGATTGTAATTTTGGTATTATCTGTGGTTGTCTCAATAAGCAGAGAGGTCATGCACCTACCTTCAAATGCAGAGCGTCATTCATATCAAATAGATTTTTCACCTGAGTAGTATATTAGATTGTATTAGCCACACTCAGAAGTGAAGTAGGTTGAATCTATTTTAGCTCCAAGCTCTGATTATCTCTGTATTGTTATTATTTATTATTTAATTCCTTCTGGACCATAAGAGTCAAGGAAAATAAATTATTCTATATTTCTACATGTTCCCCTCTTTGATATACTACTTCAATAACACAGTAATTTTATTTTTATCTCCTAGAGAGATATGGAAACAAAGAAATAGAGACACAGAATCATAAGTTAGAAAATAAAAGCACAGTTTCAGCTTCTCAAAGCCCCAGAAATTCCATGGCTGTTGTCTAACAGAGATGTTCAAAACCACCATTATTTTATAATAATTTCTAGAAGGCATCAATGCAAACTCCTATTTTCTCTGTTCTTTTGAAGAAAAAAATCCAAAATGTACTTCACTTCTGAATACTTCCTGAGGCGGTGTCCGGAATCACCAACCCAAATAGAAAGTTATATCCTTGGTTTGAGGGTCTGAACCTCAGGCTGAAGCGTAGCTCGGCGTGGAAGAAGAAAGAGTGACTCTCACGTGGATAGAAGATAGATGTTTATTGCTCATGGCTGAGCACCGGAGAGTGACCTCCTGGGGTTCAGGTTTCAGGTTTTATATCAGGAGCATGGGGAGGGGCAAGGGTGAGCCATAACCAATACCAGGTAAGGAGGGAGTGACCAAGACAGAAGGACAATACACAGGAATCTGATACATGATACAGGGTTGAGATGAAATTCGACTGCAACATGCACCGCAACAACTTCCAGTTATCCTCACTATTAAAATCTGAATTTTCCATTTTAATTACCTACCCCAGCAATACCAAAACCCTTGTAATTGATGAGCTCTATTGTGATCACATTATTAACACCAATGAGGAGCTTCTGGCTGAAAAAACTCTGTTCAGGTCAGTGGAATCACTTGTGTGAATGATTTACCAGACCATAATCTGACTGAGGATCTCAAAAAGCTCTGAGAAATGTTACATTTGTTAGCACTGGGCACGAAGATGTGATGGATAAAAATTTATGATGTAGAAGTGCAATATACCCTACTGAATACCTACTTCTTAATATACACATTCAGATAATGGTCTAATTTAGGGCCTTATAAAAACCTTTATGTGACCAGTTAGCATTTAGAGCAGTGCCCACCCCAGTGCTCACAGCAGTGCTACTGGCCTGTATCGAACAATAGAGAGGTTTGAAATAATTCTGGCAAAGAATCCTCAGCCATTTTCCTTCTGATATTCTGATTTCCAGCGTGTTCCGAAAGTTTAAGTTCTCCCTATCTGAAATTTTCTTTGGGTTTTGGGAGGTTTTCCTTTAAAGGTCAAATAAAACATGATCTTGTCATTTCTGTGACCATGTTCTGGAAAATTTACAGGTTAGTTTTTTTCCTTTTTTTTGCTTGTAAGAATTCTTTTGAAGGATCCTGAGCAGTTCTATTATTTGGAACACAGAATAAAAGCAAGGCAGGATTTCTGGTATCAAGTCACATGAAAAACCATGTGTTTGATCACATTTTTACCTTTAGACACACCTCAGTTTATATACACTCAGATTTCACTCAGGTGTGGCATCTTCTAATTTCCCAGTGTCCAACTTCCTGGCTTCATCAGGGCTCTTGGAATATTAAATGTCTGGCAGTAAACTTAGAATTTAGTGAGAATTTTGTGAGGATTATATAGACACTGGTTCCTTTCTACATGCCGTGTACTGTCAAAATAGTTCAATAGTATTTGGTGTTTGTTAGGCAAATTTACTGGAAAACTTCATTACAATTTGACCTTCTCCAGGCTTAACCCTTTCCAGAACTGCTGTTGGTCAGTGTCTGTCTGTGCCTCACTGTAACCTCATAATCCAGGAAAATAAACATCAGCACAGAATTTTTATAGGATATAAATAATTGGCTTTTAGGTATCTATGACAATACAGCAGGTAGACAAAAAAAAAAATCATCACATCAATAGCAGTTTTTAGACTATTCTAAGCAATATGATGAATGTTACGACCTGAGAAACAACAAATTACTGACTCACCATGTGCTTCATCTTCAAAAGTGATTCCACATCACTTCAAGTACTCCCAAATTAATAGATTTGATCCCTTCAGAATTACACCAAGTACAAGAGATCATAGAATCATTAAGGTTGGAAAAAACCTCCAAGATCACGGAGTCCAACCATTTCCAGTGCTGCCAAGTCTGCTGCTAAATCATCTACCTCTGTGGCACATTTACACACCTTTTAAATCTCTCCAGGGGTGGAGGCTCCACCACTTCCCTGGGCAACCTCTTCCAAGGCCTGGCCACCTTTCTGTGAATTTTTTCCTAACATTCAGTCTAAACCAAGGCTGTTTCCTCTGGTCCTGTCACTTGCTATCTGGGAGAAGAGCCTGATCCCCAGCTGGCTTCCCCATCCCCTACACCTCTGTCTCTGTGCAGAGCCAGAAGGACCCCCCTGAGCCTCCTTTTCTCCAGGCTGAGCCCCTTTCCCTGCTGAGCTCCCTCAGCTGCTCCAGGAGGATTTGTGCTCCAGTCCCTTCCCCAGCTTTGCTGCCCTGCTCAGGACATGCACCAGTTCCTCAGTGTCTTGGAGGGAAGGGCCTAAAATAGATCTGGAGATCATAAAAGGCAGCAAGAACATCATCCCTTGAAAGGAAAAGTTGAAATAATTTATGATGATACAGTTATTATGAGTCTGAGTTACAACATAATTGAGTTGCAACTTCTTTCTGCTTCCTCAACAGAAAACTTAGAATAACGCACTCTTTGAAGGAACCACCCCAGTTCCAGCCCAGCCAAGGAAGAGCAGCCATTGGCCATCACAGAAACAACTTCATAGTCATTTTTTTCCACTATAGTCCTTCACCGATGCTGTTGTAAAGGATTAGATGAAAATTCACTTTATCCACTCCAGACCCCCAGCACAGCACGTGTAATCAGTCCTACAGTCTCACCATCCCTCTCCAGCATATAACAAACCAGGAAACGGCCAACTTCAAACGATGAGGTTCCATCCCACGGCAAAAGTTATTGTAATTAGTCTCTATGCATTTGACTTTGTGCAATTAAACTTCATTCCATTCCCGTTTGTCAAGTCTACAAGGCCATATAAAATTTGTGGATGACAAAATGAGAAAGTATTGCCAGTCCTAGAGGAAGACTGCATCATAATTCATAAAGAATTATTCCCTTAAGGCTATCTAATCCTTCCTTAATTATGACCCAGTCCTCTTCCAAAACTGGTAACACTTCCTGACTTTGTGTCAGATACAGATTTTATAATTGTACCCACTTTTTTCTTGTAACATGGTCACTAATTGGAATGTTACACAGGGTTGCTCTCCAGACCAAACCTTGAGAAGCAGCACTGGTAACTTCTCTTCATTCCGGGAATTTTCTTTTCCATAGAATTCACCCAAGCTTCTACTTGAGCAAGCTTTTTATCCACCTCATAGTTTTTAATTAATCCCCATTTTCTCTTTCCTTAAGAATAATTTCCCTTGAGGAACTATGTCAAATACTTTGCTTAAATTTAGACTGATTAGGTTCATTGTATTCCCCTTGTTTAAGAAGTCAGCTATCTTATCAATTTATTAAATCAGTCTGATAAAACCTGTACTTGAGGGAACTATATCCCAAATTATTCCATTTACCTGAAGCCTTGATTGTTCTTTCATTCAAAACCTAGAGATTTGGCATCTCATTGGGGCCAAAGTCATGATTTCATGCATTGCTTATAACTCCTACTTTTGTGAGCATATCTTTTTGGTTATTCTTCATGTTATGATATCAGTAGTAGAGGGACACAGCAGCAGTAACAAGGGACAGATTTCAGGCAGGATCAAGGCAGAGATTTAAGCACAGTCCTTGGCCTCAGAGAGCTGGATATTAACATCAGTGACTGCTCCATGACCCCAGCACGCACTGTGGCAGAAGTGTGAGCTGCCTGTAACATCCCCATCCACGAGCCCTGGCTGGGAGAATTTGTTTCTATGGAGATGTGTAAGAGAATAATGCTCTCACTGAACCTTGGTGTACCAGAAAGTACAGCACTGCAAAGGTAAAAGATGGTCAGCTTCATCCATTTGGAAGAATTGCCCAAAGATGGGAAGAACAGTAAGGCTGGTGAACCCCACCACAGGCAGGACCTGATCAAAACCAGCGAGAAGGGTCTCACACAATGCTGCACACACCAAAGGTTCCAGGGTCAGAATTGCACATAGATGCCATCTTTATCGCAAAAACAAACCTTTTCTACTGTTTACACAGTGATGCAGTAAAGCACCCACAAATGACCACAGTTTTCCTATTCAGATGTCAAAGGAACTGCCACTACCCCAGTACAGAACTGTAGCATATACCCAGAGTAACAGCATGGGGAACAGACACTTCTACAAAAATAATCCTCCACCTTCTGGTCACCCTCACAACGATCTGCCCGCAGACTTTCTGAAGCTGCAGAAACACCATGGCGATATTTGTAAGATCACTCAAGTAGGCGTTGTTATGATTTATTTTGATACAATCGTACATATTACAGTTAAGTTTTATTACCTAAATTCTTTTTTAAATGAACAGGGCCGCACTTACATTGAGTTTTGGAATACAATAATTTTTTTCCTCAGTAATTTTCTTCTCCCATCATATTCAGCTGACACTATCCACAGCCAGCCATAGCAGTTTCATCACCAGTGGACCCATGACTTTGCTGTAGGAAGTGCTCTGTGATAAAGTGACTGCTAAACTTAAAATGCAGTCACTTTCTGTAGACACTAACATTCAGAGCTATATGGGAACATCTAACCACTCTAAAACATATAATGAATAGTTTCTACCTGTGAAAAATTATATGTGCTCAGGACAGAGATTCTTTATGAACTATGGATTGTTAAGAACAAGTCACCATGAATAAAACAGATTTTGTCATAGCCTGCATGAGCTCAAGAGCTCTACAGGTTATTGGTATTGATTTGACATTCAAAAGGAACACTAACCTAATTTGTTCAAGAGAGCCTAACTCAGCAAGAAACACAGTAAAACCATTCAAGTCAGGCTTGGAATGCTACAATAATAGCAAGGTTTGAGTTATTTCAATTCCTGTCATTGTCAGTTTGAAGCACTAAGCACAGAGACGCAAGTGAGGAAGGAGAGAGATTTTTGGAAGATAGGAAGACTTAAGATATTTCTTGACTTCAGCCCATTCATTATTAATTGGTCTTTGATACACCTAAAAGGTAAAATTGAACCAATGACCCGTTCAAAGCCGATGTGTGTTGATATCCTGGCTGAGAACCATTTAAGAAAAGATTAGAGGACACAAAGCAAGCCCAAGAGGATGAAGTAATCCTACCAATGACATGCTTAATTCATCTGAATTCCCATATGTGAACAGAGTAATCAGAGAGACCTTAGTAAGGCCAGGCTCCCTTTCCATCTATGCTTTCTATAGTTTTTCATCACTTATATTTTTCAAAGCAGGTATCATTGCTTTGGATACCTCTGTAAGTCTACTAGCTATTTGAGAATGTATGTTATGAGCATAATAACCTTTCATGTTGATGTTTCGCATAAAATCCCCAACTTCTATCAATTCAATAGGCAGAAACATTAGAAAGCTCAAAAATATTTTCCCAGTGAACCTTTCATTTTCCATATTGGTTTGGATCAGTTGTTTTACACTGACTTGGAAAATATACACAGCCAGAGAGCACTTCCAAATTAGAAGTTAATTGATTGCACTTCAGACTGGGGAGGGAAGTAAGGGAGGGAGAGAAGACCGTACTGCTATCAAGAAGCATCCTTATAGTGATTAGCTGCAGAAAGGACTGCTCCAGAGGCTCCTGGAACAAGCAAACCTTTGAGGAGTTTTGAAGAGTTATCTGCTCTCTAACGAGAGCATTGCAACCTTTATGAACACACCAGCCACAGAGCCTTCAGTCTTGCCTGACATATTGCCAGGTAGAAAACCACACTCTGGAAGTAGTGAATTGATCCAAAGGCAGCTGTGCCAGGGGAAGATGGGGAAAAAGTCACAGTGAGAGCAGCCTTTTCTTATGGGACCTCAGCTCCAAACCAGCTCCTCCTCTGACAACCACTCAATAAACATCTTGCTACTCATGACATGCCATAAATGTACCAAAGCTGGCAGAATACAGAATTTGAGCGCTCTAAGATGCTGAGAGCCAGGTTCACTTCTGCTCTGTTGTTCTGCTCCCTCTTCTGGTGTCCATTGGGGTGTTCATCGAGGGGTTTCCTGGGCTTTATTCTCATATTCTTTCATTCACTCCCTGCCACGAAATACCCTTTCCCTCATTCTGAAACTCTCTTACCTCAAAAAATAGGTAAATTTTGGCAACAAGTCAGAATAAAGCACAAAAGGCAGTGTGTGCAGAAGACTTCCTTCTAGACATTGTTACTGTCCTGGACAAGTCCTACAGCTGTGGGGGCCTCAGCACGGGATCCACAGGGACCTCTTGGAGTAGGGACAGAAACACTGGAGCGCTGGAGCACCTCTCTACAGGGAAAGGCACCTCTGAGGCTGGGATGGTTCAGCCTGGAGAGCAGAAGGATCTGGGGACACCTTGCAGCAGGGTCCTGGAATAAGAAACATCTTAGCAGGTCCTGTTGCAACAGGAGAAAGGGAAGTTTTTAACTTTAGGGAGCGCAGATTTAGACTAGATCTATGAGGAAGACATTTTTACAATAAGGCTGGTGAGACAGGGGAACAAGTTACTCAGAAAAGTGATGGATGCCCCATCCCTGAAAGAATTCAGACCAGGGCTCTGAACAACCTGGTCTAATTTAAGATGTCCCTGTTCACTGCAGGGGGGTGAACTCAAGACCTTTAAAGATCCCTTTCAACTATTCTAAGGTCCCCAAACTATTCTATGATTCTTTGTTTAGCTGCCCTTTATTTGTGCTCTTTTTTTTCAGATTTCTTCAAGCATAAAAAAGTGGGGATTTTCTTGAGGTGGTGAAAAGGTTAAATCCTGTATATTTTGGGGAGAGTGCTAAGCCAGACTAGCATGAGAAGGTGAAATATGCAGTTGGACAGTAGAAGTGCCCTGAGGATCCTTAGAGCTCCCAAGATTTGGGGTTGGACTGATCTTGCTGGATCCCACACTTAGGGAATAGACAATGGTAATCAGAACAGAGATTCAAAGGCTCTCTTACTCACAATTATTAAGGGCATCTACAGGAAATTCTGCCATCTGTCCTGTTAGCCTTTCATATCACCTTCTTCCACTTTCAGATTTAAAAAAATCCAGAGTGCCAATGGATTAATTTCAGTGTTATCCTGCAAAGACATATATGACAAAATGATTTTTTTTCATTTGACACAAACCACCTATGGATTATCAATATTTAGCTCAAATTGCTGAATTATACTCTGTGATTTGGAGCACGGCTTTTATCAGTCCCATCTGGTCTTCAGCTTTTTTCTGTCAGAGGAATCAGGAGTTACAGAGATCCTCAACAATTATCAAAAGAAGCATAAGGCGTGAGTTACTTAGTGATGTAAAATTAAAGGCATCTATTTCTGGGTTTGTCATAACTCCAGAGACTATTTCCCATGGCTAAGGATCTTCATTTCCATTTCTAACTCGTGTATTTTCTGTGTCAAACTTCACTTGCATCACCTCAAAGTATCAGAATTTTCTGTCCTCAAATTTCTCAAAGGCAGGAAATTTCCATTGTGTTCTGTAGGTGTGGGGGCTCTGGTAGGACCAGTGACAGGGATCCATTTCCCTGCCCTAAGTGATGCCTTCTTGGGGCTACCTAAAAACAAAGGCCAGACAAAATTAGGGCAATAAAAAGTGGTTATATTTATTGAAGGGCCTTCAGGTATATTTAGGGCAGACAAAGCCTCCCCAGGGGCTACACCCAAAAATGGACAATGGGTCATGCGTTTTCACACTTCTGTAAGTTTGGTCCATTTGCACATTGGGGGTTAATCTTCCAATTACAGCTTCAGGTAATGAAGTCATTTTCCCCAGGTTTGCTCCCCACAACTCACTTTTGTTTACATCTCTTGAGGCCTGAGGCAGTGAGGTGTCCTTGATTGCCAGGCCTGGAGAGGACTTGTTGTGTCTGACCAAAATGGGGAAGCAGCAGCTCACACTGTATATGGAGTTTAGAGTTATACACTAAAGAATAACAGAACTATAAATACATGAAAAATATAAAAGCTAAAAGCCTAAGGCATCATAAGGAATGAGAATTTCACTGTCAGTCCCAGTGCAGCCCCACAGTTCTGGTGAGGACTCTGACTCTTGCTGAGAGCTTCAGCCTCCTGAGGCTGTGCAGTCTGGGGTCCCTACTCCACCCTCCCACCCAGCCCTGCGTTTACTACATGAGGAGCTGCTGGAGCTCAGCATTCCCATCTCTCTGTCATTCCAAGAATTTTGACACAACCTAGGGAAAAGCAGCAGCAAACAAACACCTGATGTTGCAGTAAGTGGACCTCTGTTCCCTGCCACCAGCTGTTAAGAGGGAAAAAACTCTTCCTGGCACAGCAAAGGTGGCACACACAGAGTGCAAATTAAAGCCACAGCCCCATCCCTAGAAGGGCTGGAAGGCCCAGCAGCACTGGCCCAGTGACCTGTGCCCTTGACCTGAGCACAGGAATGAGAGAAGAGATGGGAGGGAAGGACAGGGACAGGGCACAGAGCAGGGATGAGCAGCCGAGTGTGCTGAGGTGGCTCTGGAGCACCCAGGCTCCAACCTGGAGGTGAGTTGCACTTCTGAGCACAGAACCTGCCTGAGTGAAATTTATTTAACGTTTTAAAATCTAAGTGCTGTAGTTTTTGATTTATCAGTATTTCAGAATCTGTAATAGACAAGCTATGTACATTAAAATATACAGCTTTGTGTTAATATTTATTGTTGCCCCAAAGCAGCACGAGCCATACAGAGAGCTCTGTACACTCAATACCAATGAAAACCAATCAATATGCAAGCAGGAAGCAGCTTCTGATTTCACCTGCAGCAGGACAACCTCACATAAGTGAGATGATGCCAGATTCATTCTGACATCTGAGAGATCAGATTTGCTGTCACAGCCCAATGGCCTGAGCCACTGTGGCAATGCAAATCACCCAAATCCAGAGAGCCCAGGAAAGAAGCAGGACTGGCTCCTCTAAACCAGAGGAACAACACTGCAGCAATTTACTGGGGCCACTGAGATAACACGAATTTCCTCAACCCCATGAAGAAACTGAAAACTACACACCCTAAATGCAATATTTGCCACAGTTTTTGTGTTTCATTTCTTTTTTTGGTGTAAAGTTGGAGCATGTCTTGTGTTTTTCAACATGGGCTGCTCCCTTCTGTGGGCCACCTCATCATGTTTTTATGAGACTGCCTTGTTTGCTTGTTCTTCATCTCTTTCATATCAGAAGAGACTTAGTCTCAACACAGCTCTCAGGGAGAGAGGGAAAGGCATAGTGATGCATGAAGGAAGTCAAGAATAATATGCATTTTCAAAAAAAGAGAATGGAAAATATCTTAACAAAGGTCCCAAAAGGCAAGCTGAAACAAGCTCTTATTTTCAGAAGACAAAATACTTTACAGATGTGAAGTCCTTCCTCCTTCATGCCATGATCAATAATACTAGTTCCCATGGATCAGAATAGTATTTCTTCTTTAGAGAAAATAACCTGATTCTAACCGTATCTCCAAAATTTAGAATGGACAAATATAACTAAATGCAGGAACGTCCTGAGAATTACAATAGATAATTTTTGCCCCTATCTTCGTAGAAATCTAATATATTTAAGTATTCCTAGTATTTTAATTTCATATACGTTAATCAAAAGTACAGGTCAGCATATGACACCCTTCCTTTTATTTTTGAGTCATTTCTCAGGATATTCTGAATGTTTTCAGCCAGAAATAACCCCAACAACACATTGTGTTGCGAAGAAATTCTGACTTTCAGATCCTGCAATAGACTTTAGGCACAATCAGACTTTTCTAGTCTTTGTTCAACAAAAGTCCTTCCCTGCATTTATCACAGCTGCTCCAGCAAAGTGCTGAGGGATTCCCTTTGAAATACCTTGCAAAAGCTCCAAGACTGAAGCATAAGATCTGCAGTTGAATCTGAGATCAGACAGCCCTGGGAGCTTGGCTCTGTGCATCTCCCCCAGTTCAGCCACTGATCCTGAAGTGCTCAGCCAGCTGTTCTCACAACTCTGTGGAACAGCCCAGCATTCAGGGAGGTGCAGCAGGAAAACACTCACGGCAAAAGGGGATATTTCCAGCCAGAAATGGCTGGGTGCACACAAAAGAGAGGTAAACAATTTCCCCAGGTGACACCGCTTATTAGGCCAGTTTGCACACCTGTGTTTGTACATGTCAGTGAGAATCTGGATGGATGAGGCAGGCAAGTCAGCATATTCCAGCTTTTCAGATTCAGAGAGGGAAATTATATTAAATAGCTCAAAAAGGAAGAGACCAATATAACTACAGCTCTTATGGCAGGACTGTGCCACTCGTTCCAACGCTTTTGTTACAGGAACAGGAACTTTCCAGTGTCAACTGAAGTCGTCAATGGCCTGATCACACACATTTATTAGGAGCACAAAATATTATCTACCTAGTGGAACTTATGATACAGGGAGAAGTACATCTGTGACTCTTGTGCAAGAAAATGGCTGCTGACATCAGATCTGGAGAGAAAAAATGGAAGACCGCACATTGAACATAAAGAATTTTGCTGTTTTGCTGGTGTCTTAGGAGCTCTCTCTATTTTCAGGGCAAATTAACCTTGTTCTCTCACTTTGCCTACTTCTTCATACATTACCACAGCATATCAGCAAGGCCAGCTCTGGCACTCACACTGAGCTACACAAGTATCTGAGTGAAATGCAAACTGCAACAAAAAAAGTGATCATTTTTTGTCCTGCTTGCTTGGGCAGCAGCAGTTTTTGCTCACTTTTAATATCACATATTTCCAATGCAAACGCCAGAACTGAGTTAGGGAACAGCACATAAGTGGACCACATGGGACTTCATTTTGGAGCACCAAAGCAGAGCCATAAAGGGCCAAGCCCCAGATCCTGACACAGGAACCCACAGCAGGAATGTCAGCTGAGCTCTTTTCTATTTAGCATGGAAATACAGGCTAAACACCACATAAACACTCCCCTCCTTACAAAGTAAATGCCTTTTTGCAAACCTATATTTCTCGTTTATTCAGTCTTTTCTCAGAAGCAGCTGATTAGTGCTCTGTTTCCCAGTGTGTGAAATCTGGCTTTTCCACGCTTTGGATTTTCTTTAGTTCCAGGCTTTTTGGAACAATTGTATGGATTTCTTATTAGCAGCACCAGTGTTTCATTTAAAATATCCCTAAAGCCAATTCTATTCTAAAAGTGTCAAAAATCAAGCTGTCATTTTCTTGCTAATCCAGTAAGTGTATCTGAGGAGTAAATGATCACTCACTGGACTTTCTGTGTAGGGTACACTTCTGGCACCATTTCAGTGCTAACAAGGATTTTACTGATTTATACTGACATATATTCCATTACAGACTCTACAGAGGCATTAATAATATTTGAAATTTTTTGGTGTTTTTTTTTCCATCCTCACAGATTCATGAACAGAATTGCATTTTTTAGACAGTTTGGTTTGGTAGGCAGTAGATAAAGCTGCAGAATTTCTAGGAAGTACCTACCAATAAATATTGTCAGTGACTGGGAGACAGGACTTTGCTTGGTGCAAGCAAGAAGTTGTTTATTGTGAAGTCATCTATTGTTTCCAGTGTTCGGTTTATATATTTTTACAGCTTTAGGTAAAATTTTCCACTGCCAAGCAATAATCACATTATTAATGTTCCTTGGCAATATTGCTTAACCACAGTCTAGCAGGTGCAGTCTTACATGGCTTCCTTAAAACAAAGTACCACTTTTTTTTTTTTTTTTTGCTTCCTCCCTTACGTTTCTGTTTGATGTTCCCAAGGTTTCTGGTCCACCAAGGCCAACATGTCCACACCATCCATCAACTCTGTAGTACTTTATGCTCAGCTTCCCCACAACAAAATTTCATCCTACAAATAGCTGGTACAGTTTCCTATTAAGTTTTATATCCGTTGCTTTAACTTTTCATAGTTTCTCTCCCTGTTCAGTATTGATTTTAAGTATGGTGCACTGCACAGCTTTGGGAGAGTATTGAATTGTGTAGATCAAGAATTCACTGACTTATTACTGCTAAAAGGAATTACATGACTTGGTTATTCTTTATTGTGTTCTGTACTTCTAGATCTGCTGGTCAAACCTCTTTTAACCCTTTCTTTGACAAGACAAGGGCAGTTGCATTTTACAATAGATTCCTTCCTGCTTCTAAGCCCATTCTGACACAGCTTCTTTAACAGAAGGAATTTTAAAAATCCCTTTTCAGAATTACTATAAGAAATTCTAGTTATACTGTTCAAAAATATTTATATCATTTGCTAAACAAATGCTTCAGAGTAAAATGTGAAAAAAGCACATTTTTTACTGATCCTGATGGCACCAGAATATCGCCTTCCTACAGAGAAGCCTGATACCAGACAACTACAGAATTTCTGCAGGGCGTAGAGAGCCCTACAGGGTTGGCCTGAGACAAAAATTTAGGGTTCCATTCTTTCAAAATTTTCCTATTTTACATTGGCAAACTCAGGCCTTCTAAATTTATCTAGATGCTTTAGACTAATCCACCTTAATGCTTTAGACTAATCCTGGTATCTGCCTGATACCAGACAACTACAGAATTTCTGCAGGGCGTAGAGAGCCCTACAGGGTTGGCCTGAGACAAAAATTTAGGGTTCCATTCTTTCAAAATTTTCCTATTTTACATTGGCAAACTCAGGCCTTCTAAATTTATCTAGATGCTTTAGACTAATCCACCTTAATAGAATCTGTATACTTTTCCTCCTCCTTTATTTCTTTTTTAAGAAGTAAATCCTTATTCCATTCGAATGAAAAGCTAATACACATTTTAAAGACCATCAGTTCCTCTGTAACAAGTGCCAGAGATTGAGAAAAAGTTACCCAGGTTTTTTCAAGCATGTCTTTTGAAGAATTCTTGTTATAACTTAAGGGCAAATTCATTTCTTGAATAAAGCAGTGCCAGTGTCATTAACCTCACTGAATTGCAAATCTTGGCAAAAAAGAAAACTACCTTTCCTACTACTTCTTTGAATGTAATTATTCATGATTAAAGAAAGCCAAATTAGTAGGAAATGTGAATTCAGTTCCATAAAGCAATTTCAGAGATATGAGCAGCTGCACCTTTGCTGCAGAGAATTGTAGAAGAGAACCCTTTACTGCCTGCTCACAATTCAGAGCTGCTCTGCACGGGCTCAGGAAGAAGAAAGGAAATGTTAATTATGTTTCTTTTAACCTAACCCTCCTTTAATATACCTGTTTATAGGAATACCATATCCATAGATGGCTGAAGTGTTCTTGGGTTAAAAAGCTTTATTTCAGATGTGAAAAGATTGAAGTCAGGTATTACATTTCCCAGTTATTAATTCTTCCAGTTTTTTTTTCCTGAGTATTTTTGGAGTTTAAGACTTCTCAAGTCATTATCTATGTAAGAACATCAGGCATACTTTTCCTTCTTCAATCCTGTTCACCTCATTGTGCCATTTCCTGCAAATTGTAAAGAAATTGAGTTGTTCTAAAAATGGTACTACCGAACTCACTCCCTGCATTTCAATGTCAACATACATTCAAGTTTTCAGGGTTATTTTTTCCTCCTCTTTTCTACTGGTTTACTGATTTCCCTTCCTTTCTGAAAGAGGCCAGCCCTTTCTGCGGTTTAGTTGTATATCTTGTATTCATAAACAACAATTAAAGGTTAAAGACACCAATATTTTAACCTTTCTGCACATGCATGTAATCCTTCCTCTGAAGAGAGGAAGGATTCCACCCTGCTCTCCTTATGCATTTTTAAGCAGTTCTTTATTCAGTGCCATGATTTACCTTTGAAGGTTCATAACTTTTATCTTGCAAAGAAATCTCTCATAGTTTCCACTGGGGCTGACAGTATTAAATTCCAAAAAACTATCAGTCCTGCAGCTGGAACTGAATTGTTCACTTATGCAACTCCGAGGGCTCTGTGCTGGAGTCGCATTCTGATACCAACAACGCCACTATGGGGGGAATGCAGAAAACTGAAAACAGCAAGGAATCAAATAGGAGCTTCCAGCAGTACAGAGGGGTGGGAGCTTTAAAAACAAAAATCTGTGTGTGATGAGTCTCAACACATCTGCAGGAAAGTCTGGGTAGGACAGGAGAAAGATGAAGGACTGGCTTTGTACATTCTGTTCTTCACTTCTTCTGTAAAACTGGCAGCACAAAGAAGTGACACCACAGTAAAGTTGCATCACTCTACGTAAGACAATCCTGACTCTGCAGGCTCCAGGGAGAGGGAGACGTGGCCCTTGTGGCCCCAGGTTAGTCATGGACAACAGCAACACCACTGGAGCTCTGCTGAGGTAGAGACACAGAAGCCTGGAGAAGCTCAGGGGATGAAGGGACAAATGGAATCACCAGTTTGGACTTTTGTTTATTTGAATTACAGATGCCTAAGGGAGAGAAAGAAACAAGCAAACAAGTCTGCTCAGTACTTGATAAATGTTTTCAGCAGAGTTACTGTTTCCTTTTCCCTTCTCTCTTTTTCTAATCCAAGAGGTATTTAGGAAAATCTTTTTAAATGGCCTGAATTTCCTTCTCTTGATGCTGAAAGAGCTACTAGCCTAACACAAGGCTTAGATTTTAATTTTAACAAACAAGGTATGCAAATCATGATTTTTGTGTCTTGCTGCATTGAAAACCTCACATATTATGATTGCACATTTTGAGAAGTTCTCTTGTTATAAACATATCCTAGATTAGCAGAAGCAGTCATTAGAGGAAACAGTAAAAATGCTCAGTAGAGCAGGAGGAAAGTGAACTTGAAAAAAACAACAGAGGTAATGCAGATGGGCAAAACCATAAAGCTCAGTGAAAAGAAGGGGGCAAGTTTCAAGTACAACGAGAGCTGAGCTAAAGAGGGGTACTGAGTTATATTTTCAGACTCTCATCGGTCCCCTGAAGACAAAGTTTTGTTCAGGGGCAGAACTCAAGTAACCCCTTTGCCCAAGAACCAAACGGGCAATAGAAAAGCACACAGATTCCACATCAAGCTGCAGAAGTCACAGGTCACATCTCCCCCTCCGCTCTCAACTGAGGTACACAGGCCAACATCATCCCCAAACATCCAAATTACCTCTGGACTTCCCCAAGGACTCAATGAACTTGGGATTGGAATTGTGTCTTTTCTTTCAGAGAACATGACAAAATATCCATGAGAAAGCTTTGGAATAGTATCTCCCTCCTGAATGGCTTTTATGTAAGAGACAGCCACAGCCTGAAGTACAACTAGGCAGATGTGGCCTTATTCTGAGGTTTATACCTGCAGCTACAAAAGTATCAGCAAAAAACTCTCAGGGACTGAGCCCCTCCTTCATACCCAGATGGTTTCATATTCCAGACAGGTCCCCCTGTACTCTGATCACAACATTAATCACAAGGGCCCCATAGCTAACAAAATATCCTTTTCTTCCAGAGGAATAAAACAATCCTGAAAGGTCAATAGAGTTAACAGAATGAATCATAATAGCAGACAATTACATCTGCTGCAGCATCAACAAGGTGCTCAGAACACCAGAAGTTGGTTGATCAATGACTGGAGCAGGAGGATAAAGGAGCTCATCAGTGCCAAGAGGTGACTGACAGCTCTGGCAAAGCCCTGGCTGCAGCCTGGAGCTGATCACTGTAAATGGCAGGTTCCCCTCACAGAAACTCTGTAGGGCCAGCAGGCAGGGACAAAGATTTCTGCTCAGAGCTCTGCTGGAACACGGATGCACTGATGGGGTTAGGATTTAATAGTGTGTTGCACGTTGAGGATTTGGACTGGGAATTTTAAGCACACTCATTTCCTATATTTTTGTTAAAATCGTTTCTTAAAGGCTGCTCTCTTTGAGTTAACTTTTCGAGATAAGAAGTTATCACAAGGTATCAAACTACTGCAGGCAATCGTTTTCAGTGGCTGAGTGTGACTGGAGCCATCTGGAGAAACACGAGTCACAGCTCTCTCAGTGCCAGCCTGTTCTCTCTGTGTTGTACAGCAGCAGAACTCCACCAGCATCATCCACCTTCAGATGCATTTACATGCCCTATGCAGAAATGGAGAAATGCTATCCCACCTCCCTTGCAAACTTTTCTTCTGCATCAAGTAATTCAGCTAAGAAAAATTTTTGCACATAAAATCATTGTGGTCTTAAGCATCTCTCACAAAAGAACAATCTAACAGTAAGAATTGACAATAATTCCCTCAAGAGTTATGGACTGCAGAACCAAGAACTAACTTCTGCATTCCAATTCCAACAGAAATTCCAATTTCTAGATGAAAAGGTACCTCTGAAAGCAACATAGATTTATCATTTCTGAATTTCTTCCTCTGTTCCTCTCCTTTCATGCAGATAAATTAACTTGTCCTTGTCATCTTATTAGCCAAGAAATTCTTGCCATATCTTACAGTTACATAATTTCTGCTTTTTCCTTTATGTTGGATATATCAGTTTAGACATACAAAGTCTCCATCACTCGTATTTCCTGTTTAATATACACAAAATATAAGTAATAATCATCTTGCATACTGTCCAGGTGTTTTTTGAAAATAAATTAATGGCAAATTGTTGAATCCCACTAAAGGGAATTTTTGCTATTTTTATTGGAGCAACGCAAATAACTGTAATTACTTATGCCACAAAAAATATTAGTAAAAAGTATTTTTGGAAGTTAAGAAAAGAAAAAGCAGAAACTTCCAGTGGGTTTTTTTGGTTTTTTTTGTGTTTTTTTTTTTTTTTTTTTTAATAAACCATGAAAATATATACAGGAATATCGCAATCAACTACATTCCTAATTACATTTAATACAACTGAGAATGAAGTTTTCCTAAACCCCACCTGTCTGTTGATTTAAATGGTGCCTTTCACATGCTGCAATAAATCTGCAGCTTTCCTAATGCTAATCAAAAATATGCAATAGATGAATAGTCCAATGCAGCAATCATGGTACATAATTGCAGTAAAATAATAAACAGCCACAGCTTGAATAATGTTTCTAGTTTAATGACAATGTCAACAATCAGTCAAATACTTTTTCTTCACAATAAAACTTAGGGAAATGAATAATACTTAAAACCTCATGCAGGTGACATTTATGAAGTATTTTTCTCATTGTTCAGCAATAACTTATTTTTTTTATTTTATTCAAGCAACTTGCAGTGTTGCCAGGACATTTATGTGGGAACATTTACCCTCACGTATGCTTGTCAAAAACATTATTTCTCCACAAAACAGAACATTGTAAATTGGATAGACTATTTCTTGGGGGCAAGGAAAATAATGTTGTTTACTGCTATTTTTTCTACGTTTCTACATACAATAAGACTCTGAAATTAGCTCCTTGGGATGGTTAATGAAGTCAAGTAAGCCCATTCATTGCACAGCAGAAGCAATAACTTTTTTTAATTCCATGTTAATATAATTTTGCCTGGATTTTTTTTTTTCAAAATAGACCAATTCCACTCCATTCTGGAGCAAATTATGTATGCTGTGCACATCCTGAGCATGCCTTGATAACCAGAGATCCCATTACATGTTTAATAATTGACTATTCAATAGAGTACTGATGCATTTTTGTCTGGAACTAATTCACCTTTGTCTGTGTATGAAGAAGAAAGTACAGTGAATTACAGATACGGTCCTGAAATGTAAAGGCCATATGCCTTATTCATCTCAGGTCTTTTAAACTCCATATTCATGACAGGCACTGCTTGGGAATTAATATCCTGACTTGGGTATGCCAGTATATATACAATATGATTTATTAGAACAATGATTCATTGAAAAGCACCTTGAACCTATCAGGGAGACAGCACCTTCTGCAACAGGCTTGACCTCACGAATAAATCACTCACCGCTGCATTTCCAGAGATGTGTGTGACGTGTCACGCTGACAAATAAACCTGGCTGTTACAGCATTTAAAATATCAAGTTTAACAAACCCACCGAAAGTTTAGAAACTCCACACACAAATGCCTCTGTGGCAGAACGGCAAGCACAAGAAGGTCCCCACTGTTCATACAGAGCTGTCATCCCATCACTGCCAACTTAGGAACAGAAGATCTCAACAGAAGGCTTACTCTCAAGTGTGGGATGTTTCATCCCACCAAAAAATAAGCATCTCCATCACCTCTGTTCTCATCAAACAATTCTAACCAAAGTCAATCAGCCTGGCTGGTTTCAAGCACAGACTCGCTGATCTAGGTCTCACAACCCCATTGAATTCAGCCCGGAATGAAAACTAAGACTTTAGAAAACAATCTCTAAAATTTTCAATAAATGGCATTTAATCCCAAGAAGAAAGAGTAGTAATTTTTCTCTATTGGTAAACATTCTCTCTTAGCTGTACAGTAACCAAACTACTTTTTCATGTTTGGAGGCTGCATGTCTAAAGGTGATTTTGTTGTACATTATGCCATTCAAGCCAGCATCTTCAAGAGCAATAAATTCACATACAAATTTATTTTTGTCACTTTGTCACAACTGCACTATCAGCCAAATAGTGCCTCTGAATTTCCTCTGACTATAACCAATGCCAAATCCCTCACGAAAAGTAGCAATGCCCTGAAGTAAAGCATCTGTTACTTTTATAGTGATTTGTATAGTCACAAATGTAGATTCGTCACCAACCAAATCTGGCGAAGGGTTGCTTCTATCTGACAATCTCACCTGTTAACATCACCTGTTAATCTCACCTTGTAACATATACAGGCTGACATAAGTCTTGTCATGGAAAAACCTGATAATGTTCAATTTAACATTTTAAGAGATTTCAGACACAGACTCTGGCATTACTTCACCATTCTTATTCTTATCAAGTGTTTATCTTCAGATCACCACAAAGTAGAAAACTACTTCAGACATCTTTTTGCATCTTACCTTAATTTTTTCCATCTTCACAGCCATTCCTCCAAAGTATCTGGGTTTCATCTCTAAATGTGTTCACTTCAAACCATAACAGACTTTCCCCTGTACTTGGCAGTTGTTTTCCCTCAGAGGGTTTAAGAAATCCTTTTCAACACAAAGCACCCCAAACATTTTTATCCACCCCTACGCAGCTATGGTTTGAGAGGCATTTATCAAATGAGGTCAGAGTTTTGCCACAGCCATGACAGACCCCACTACACTGACCACTCTGCAGGAGTCCCAGATCAATGCACTGTTCCCAAAGCCCCATTCTGAGGGTGCACTATCACAGCGGTCACTCACTCACAAACCCAGAGGATCCCCAATATTTGTTAAATTCTGCTTGAGGAATAGCTGCAGACACCCCCTGTATTGGATAAATGACCCTTCATTGCTGCTAACAAACCCAAAAGCGAGAGTGTTCTGCTAAATAAGTGCTTTTTTCACCCAACCACCCTGTGGTTGCTGATGAGCAACAGAATTGCTTCCCATCTCAAGAAAGAATTTCAAGTCATGTCAGCTACAAGCCACTGTCTCAGCTCTAGATGCTGGATGACTGCAAGTACCCCATTCTCCTTTAGGTCTGGAGGAAAAACAAAGTAAAACACTGAAAAGACCTGAACTGGAATTTTTAGGAATCTACATTCATTGCTTTCTAACACATTAGAGATGTCTAAATTTCATTTCCCTGCGGACTGTGGTTTGACTACACAGCTATCCAAGTGTTAAACAGCTTCATTTGTGATTGGATGCTGGTCTGTGATTTTATTTTATCTTTTACTGGAGGGGCCCTTAACAGGTAAAGTCAATTTAGCGATTTTCTGAAGCAAACAATAACTTACAAGATGTGAACTCAATTCACGGTCCAGCTGAAGTGTTGGGAATCTCCCTGGTGATCTCTCCACATGTTTAATGTGGTTCTGCTGTACTTGGGAATATTTCCACTCTTTCACACCCTTCTTTGCTGAGAATACCTTTGGTAAGTACCATTGATTCCCAGTGATTTATTTACTTCATGTTTATTTAACAAGATGTGTTCTGTACCCACTTGTGTGGTGTTACAGCCCTGATAAGCTGCACACTCATAGCTCCATTTCTGGTTTTGTTGGGATTGTGATCAGACACAGGGGCAACGGACAGTGGATACTGAAGATCTTAATTACAGAGCCTGTTTTTCCTTGCTTTTTTTCTTCAGGACAACTAATAATCATTTATAACAGAGACAGCTATTTGTTTTTCTGTTCCTACGTAACTGTTATGTTGTCACTGCACTCAGTAAAACGCATCTTGTGAAAATGACAAGTTCAGAAGATAATGCTGGTCCTGCATTAGCTGGAAAATTACTGACATTTCACTGCATGACGGATGCTGTTTCCTAAGTGGATACTTCACCTTTTAAAGGGCTTATTGCAAGCTTGGCTGTAGGCTGTACCATTACACATAGATTTTGTCTTTCATCAACAGCAATGACAATCGCCAACATTGCTGTACAGCTCCAGAGACACTTCAGCTGCTCATGGCCTCCAAGTGGTGAAAATTACCAGCAGTTTCTCATTCCTGAGTTATTCTGTGTTTTTCATAGCTGGCTCTTGGTTCTCTGGATGCTGTGCACTCAGAAATACGTGGGAAAGGAAGATTTTTATGAAAACATTCATATCTGTAATGAAAAATAGACCAAGGTCTACTTATCATTTCTGTCTCTGTTTTAATTATGAATATATTGTCAACTGTTGCACATCACAGTCAGCTACACTATTTTACAATAATAACTAACAATGACAGTTACACAAGATTTTATGACTCCCCTGAAGGGAAAAATCTTGACAAAGCAGGTATGAAAAGTAAAATCAAACAACAAAAAAAACCAAGAAAAAAAAAAAAACAAAAAAAACAAACAACAACAAAAAAACCCAAACAAAACCCAAAAAAGGCAACAAAACCCCCCCCCCAAAAAACCCACAAACAAGCAAGCAAGCAAACAAACAAACAAAAAACCAAAACGAAAAAAACAAACCAACCCCCCCCCCCAAAAAAAAAAAACCAAACCAAAACAAAAACCAAACCAAAAACCCCAAACAAAAACAAACAACCCCCCCCCCCGCTAAAGTCTGCTTTCCCCAGAGCTTCATATAAAATATTTTTCTCTGCAAGGGTTTATTTCAGCAGTGATCTCTGCAGGAAGAACAGAGGTCCAGACAAAGTCAGGCACTGCTGCTGGATTCTGAATTGCCTGTATACGGGCAAACCAATTAGTGACTGGCAATAAGTCATGAGGTGCAATTGAAAGGAACCTGCAATCTGGCTTTCCCTTCTCAAGAGGCACTTAGCTTCCCATCCACTGCTGCGAGAACTTGAAACTCCTCTGCAGCTGCCATCTGGCATGCAAGTGTGGATCTGGGCCTAAATGAGGAACAATAAAGATGGATGGAAGCCTTGATGCTTTGCACTGCACAATGCAGCTTTGTAAAAGATCCTTTCTGTTAAATTATACTGAAATCAAGATTTTAAGCATTATGACTATGCCTCATTGTATCATTTCAAAGTTTATATAAAACAGAATAAATAATCTTCTAGCCAAGTCACTAAAAACTAAACTGATAGGGATGAGAAAAAGAAATCTTCTAGCTGACAAAGATAACAGAAACCACAGTCAAAAAATGGGTAAAATGTGATGTTTACAGCACATTTAATTTTTACTCTCTTTAGTACAATATTGCATGTCCTAAAAAAATGTAAAAATATGAACAAAAAAAAAAAATTCTTCCCTTTTTAAATTAAAACCTTGTTGTGTCTCAGTAGTCCTTGGGGAGGGTAGCAGCACCAGGTACCCAGGGAAGGCAGCATCTGACTGGCAGTGAGGCACTGCAGCTGACCTCCTGCTGTGGCCTGGTGACGTTGCTAAGAGCCAGAGCACCAGCACGGTGTGGACACAGAGGGAATTCCTTGTGGGAACAGTGACCCTGCAGTGCCTCCCCAAAACACAAAGGCCACACTCACCTGACTACTTTGTTTGTCCACAAAAACCCGTTGGCACTAACTGGAGATCAGTTATAGGAAGGGAAAAATTTTCTCCATTTCCTCCTGACAACTCCAGGAGAGGAAAAGAAGGTTACATGGGGGGGAAAAAAACTCTAAGTATGGTTTGCTTTCAGAAAATAGCAAGAAATTTGAGTGTTTTTGCAAACCTGTGCAGCTGTGGCAGCAGAATCAAAAGCCGCAGTACCTCTGTTTCTGAGAGTGGGGAAATGATGTGCCTTTACAGCAATTCCTCTCAGAAAAGCAATAATGAAATCCACATTTATACCCAGTTTTTCTATGTTACCCAATTAGGTGTTACAGAAAAGCTATTCTAAAAATTACAGAGCTCCCCAAAAACGACAACTCTGGTTCACAACAAACCTTCATGGTTTGAAATTGACCTTTGTTCTGCATTGAAAGAACACAAAATCTTCTCCGTATCCTTTCCGAAGGGAAATGTGTCAGATAGCTGATTTTACGAAAACCCACATGCTTTCCAGTCCTGGACTCATCTCCTTTCTCTCTGCCCTATCTGTGCAAGAGGTCAGCCAGCACTCTGCAATCAGAACATTATCAGAACAAATATGCCACCACAATACACTTCCACGTTTGAACTAAAAGCAATTTAATTAAAATCATCAGCACAGGGAGATCCAGCAAGTGCCAGTGTTGGACAACACCACAGAGAGAAGTTCTACCTCTTGCTGGGTACCCGTGTTCCACAGTGGGGATGTTACAGCACCTTCGCTGCACAGAAATATATTTCCGATTACAGTGGCAGTATTTTTTTTCTCTTGGTTCCTTTCTGAATTAGAACAGAGCCAGCCAAGAAAACAGGAATGGTTTCCTTCTGATAATAGGATCACTCCCACTTTCAGCTCAGTAGAACCATGAAATCTCAAACTTCCAATGATGTAGGTATAGGAAAGCTGACATTTGACAAAAATGGTGCTGCGGTTTCCAGTACAATTATTAGAAATACCTGCAGTTAAATTCTGTAGGTTACAGAAGAACACAGCACCATGCTAACATTCACCAACAGTGATCCCAAAGAATGCACGAATGAAAAGCAAAGTGCCAAATACTTTCATAAAATCTGCTTGAAAGAATAGTATCAAATTTCTTATATTTAAAATTGATTTTTAAATGATCTTACAAACTTCTCTTGGACTGTTATGTGTTGTGGTTGTTGCTACCTCCAGACACAACCCTGCAAATTGTTTTTAATTGTGATTAAAATACCAAACAATTGTAAGATTTTATCAGCCAGTAATACCACTTACCATGCTGGAAAGATAATATGGAATGTCATTGGAAACATCATGCAAACAAAACAAGCTATTTTAGCTCCAATAAAATGCAACATACAACCAAGTAAAGGAAATGACAAAAACAATTGACACATACTGACATAAATTTACAAACAGAGGAGGATTAAGGAGAGGGAGAAAAAAAGAACCCAAGCCAATTTAAAATGCATATCTGAGAGACTCTCTAAAAACAGAAAGAAATGAACCAAACATTTCATTCTGTTCAAAAAAAAAAAAAAAAAAAAAAAAACCAAAAACCAAAACCAAAAATACCCAACCAACCAACCAACCAAAAAAAACCCAAAAAAACCAAAAAACAAAAACAACAAAAAAAAACCAACAAAAAACCCAGCTGTTTTGATGGTCATGGAACCTAAAACAAGTGAAAAATTTTGTTTATCTCCCTTTCTCTGTTTGTATTTTATCTCCTAGATGAGTCTTCCTTGCAGCCAAGTTAAAAAACTTTATGATTGTTTTTGAGCCTTTTTAAGTTGGTTTGGGTTTTTTCTTAGTTTTCAGACAAAGCTTTGTATTCTGCCCTCTCTCTACCACAGCTCATTTATCTCCTGTGGCTTCAGAGGAATCGGCACACCGGAGACTGCTTTTCTTTGTTTCTGTACTGCAGTTTAGCCTTTTGATTCCTGCTGCTTGCCTCAGTAATAATGGACTTGCTTTTGTTTGCCTTCAGTTCCAACAGCAATCAACCAATGGAATGATTTTCATTTGCAGGAAGTCAACATATTCTTGCCCACCCGTGTTTGTGATATTTGATGTAATGTTCAAAGTAGCTGTAACTGCAGCACTTAGGTAATTTCTAGATAAAAGCTGTGTATTTCCTTTACTTGTGTATAGATGAAGCCATGTGAATATCACCAAAGCTTCAAGCTCCCCAACTCTGTTATGGAGGGGAAAGGTTAGTGGTACTTCTCTCATGTCTCTCTTCTCCATCTCAACCCAACAGAATTTTCTTCAGATCTGAACTACACATCAGAACAGAGCAGATGCCAAGAACTAGAAGATTATTGTCTGGGTTTAGAAAGACAGGTATCTTCCAGGGAAGATTGGAGTGTCCCTTGGAATGGAGAATGTAAGCCCCCCCCGCCCTCTTTTTTTCCAAATAATTATAAATTTGCAATTAAAAGGCCGTCAGGCAGAGATTTTGGGAATAGGTATAGCAGTTCTTTACTAGGGATAATAAAAAATACAAATGTTGTAGTACAAAAGAATTAGCAAACAAACAAACAAGAAATCCCAGAAAACCCTGACAGAGTCAGAAATACAACCTGACACCCCTGTTGGTCAGGGTGTTGGAAACAGTCCAAAAGTAAGCCTTCCTGGAGTGGCTCTGTTGGAAGTAGAGATGGTCTCGTAGAGAAAAAGGTTCCAGAGATGGGTCCAGTCTTCCTTCAGGAGTCCTGTGGAAACACTGGATGTCTGGTGACATTTGTGGCTCCTTTTATCTGGATGGAAATGGTTTGGCTCCTCCTCCCTGGGTAGAGCATCGCACAATGGGATTATGTAATGTCTCATGTCATTGGTGAGCTTTAATGGCCCATTAACAGTAGATACCCCCACGGAGGGAATGGGAGGGTGAATAGAGATAAGAAACAATCCCCCACTTGGTTTTAACAGCTGGCTTGTTATCAGAAAGGCAGTTGCACCCTCCCTCCTGGAGTTACAACAGATAAAGAAAAAGCACCTCCCCAACTGGGTTTCAACAAATGGAATAGAATAAACATGTTTTTTTCTTTTCTTATTTTCTTCTCTTAGTGTATGTTAATAAAATCTATCTGTTTTTGCTTCTAAGTTGAACCTGATTTTGCCTTTTTCTCACAAAATCCTGTCTCTCAGTTAGCAAACAAATTTGGCAAATGTAAAACCACTACATAAATGGTGCTGTGACTCGGATAAGCAAACCTAAACCACAACATTAATTGGTGCATTGGCCAGAAAATTGATGAAATTTTATGAGAACTATAAAATGAGATCGGATGGGAGAATTTAAAGGCAAAGCAAGTATTAGCAATAAGTTAAGTATAATTGTAGCAAAATATCTGGGAGTGGAATAGATTATTTGTTTAAGTAGATAAGGGTTGTATGTTGGATGTAATTTTGATAATAAGTTTTATATGAGTATTTCAAAAGTCAAGGGGTGGATAGTTGTCATGTGTTGAGACAGTATCTCCCTGCTAGGACCCTAGAATTCTCTGGAAAGGACAGGAACCTATGGGGGGGCAGGTTTTGGATTGACATGCAGTTCTGACTATTCAGAAAACAGAAAGCGATTTTTGGTAATACCCATATAAAAGCTGAAGCTGGGTTGGAGACTTCCTCCTTCCCGCCTGTCCGACGAGCAGGTAACACGTGGGCCGGCTGAGGAGAGCCCGGCTTAGGGCCTGGCCACCCCCAGGGTGGCCTTGCCCGGCCGCGCTCAGGGAGCTCTGCCCGCAGAGGAGGCAGGGCTGGCCGCAGTCCGGCCGGGCTCAGGGAGCTCTGCCCGCAGAGGAGGCAGGGCTGGCTGCAGTCCGGCAGGTCTGGCCGGGCTCAGGGAGCTCTGCCCACAGAGGAGGCAGGGCTGGCTGCAGTCCGGCAGGTCTGGCCGGGCTCAGGGAGCTCTGCCCGCAGAGGAGGCAGGGCTGGCTGCAGTCCGGCAGGTCTGGCCGGGCTCAGGGAGCTCTGCCCGCAGAGGAGGCAGGGCTGGCTGCAGTCCGACAGGGCCGGGCCCGTGTCGGGTTGTGGCGGGGATCCGGGCAGGTCGTGGCAGGACTGTGCCCCGGGCCCCCCTGGCTGCCGGCACCCTTCGCTCAAGGTCACCCTCTAGACTTCCAATGAGCCAAGCTGGGAGAGGTCTCCTGTAGGACTCCTGCGAGGTCAGAGACCCCACAGAGCTGCTTGCATCTCCTCCTCCTCGTTGTCCACAGGGAGCAGGGGCGCTGAGCGTGACCCCTCGGGCCCCCACCCAGACTGATCAATAAAGGCTTTATAAATGGAGAAGAAGGTCTCCTTGCCCATTCTTAACATGAATGGTGCTGTGACTCGGATAAGCAAACCTAAACCACAACAATTATGTATTAATTTACAATTACAAGCCCTAATTCTACAGCCGCAGTGCGCACAACTTATCTAAGACCCTGGGAGTTTTGCGTCTCAAGAACTGCATTAAATTTTCTTACAAAAACTGATTCACAACATCTGGAACAACTTTGGCTTGGAATTCCATACTCTCAGTTTCACACCTTGACATGGGTATTCTGATTTATGTTTTACTTAATACTAATATAAGAGTAACAGAATAACATGTTGCTCCAAACTCCCCCAGAAACTAGGCCAGAAACCCATGAAAATAATTCTGTGATAAAGAGTAGAAGCCAGTCCAGTGATTACCATTCTCTTTAGGTAATTGTCAGAACATTGCAAGATCCTTCTGTAGGGGTAACTTTGTCTTCATTTGGTTGCTGGAAGACAGGTTTTATTAGCCCATCTTTCATTACCATTGGGGAACTTTTCTGTGGTCATCTCTTCTTCCCTTGCAGAGGAACATCTCAGTGCTTCAGCTCTTCTACATTTTCTTGTCTGATACTCATCTCTGCCTACATCATCCCTTTTACAACACTACACTTCAGGCATGGTTTGCAATTTCACCCACTTCCAGAGGGCTCAGTGGAGAACTCAGCTTAGGATCACACCCAGTGCTCTATTTGTTACCTTCAGCAAATTGTTCTTAGTTCTAAAGCATTTTATTTATTAAACACTTTCTTAAAAACTAACGTGAAGTGGAAACCTTATGTTTAAAGGCAGTAAGCCAGAAATGCTTATTTCTACACCTGTGATTCAGTTTACAACAAACTGGTGAAGGACAGAACCTCAGCCAGCATAAAACAACTCCCACTGGGATCAGTGGAGCCATATTAATTTGTGCCCACTGACCAGTTCATCCTTAGTTTTCCAACCTGATGCACAATATTTAACCTTTGGATTGGTTTTCTTTTCTATAAATGAAATGTTTCCTTTAATAGGGAATCTTATATATTGACAAAACACATAACAGTAATTCAGACTCCAGAAAGAGGAGATTTTAATCCTAGATACTACTTTTCAGAAAAAAATCCAAAACTTTATATGCTTATTAAGCCTGGTCAGCCAAAATAAGTGGTCCGTTATGCACAAGATGTTAGTGTCATAAAGTTTTTCAAAGTGGACTTTTGTCTCTCAAAGGGAGTTGGGGAATTGCTTTTTCTACAAAGTTGTACATCCTTTTGTAAGAAAGGATTAGCTCAGACACCTTAGTTCATTTCAAAACTGCCAATCTGGCTTTTCATCAGTATATAATCCCACACCTTTAAAAAGTTAAGCACCTACAGTCTGGACTGCTATGTATAAGAAATTGCTTGTGTAGTCTTCGTCCAACATTCTCCCTGTTTTGAACAATGACAAAAGTCACTCTACCACTAACAACAGGAGTTCCCTAATATCTCAAATTGCAAGTTGTAGTCTATGAAAAATGAAACTTTATGTGAACAAAGCAGGACCAAAGACAAGCATGGCAATGTCATGAAGAAATACACAGCCACACACAATTTCAATTCAATTTCAGCACTGCCACTTTAACCCCCCTCAAGTTAAACCTCAAACCTGCTCCCACTCCGAAGCCAAAGCCCCACAAAATCATCTCTTGGCCAGCTTTCTGCAAGGGCAACGAAAGATCTGAAGTACATCTCATGGCCTCTGTGCAGGAGCGAAGCTTCATTGTTTGGATGTGCATTTCACACAGTAGAGCTTAAAAATGTATTCCACAATCCTATTTATTTTTTTTATCATAATGTCAGACTAGAGGAACATTTGTGTTTCCCTTCAACAGTACAAAACACAGGATGTTTGTGGTGGACTCTAAACCTAACTGGCAGCATTCTGACATCTCAAGAAACTGGAAAGCAAGAGGATAATGTGGATGGGAAATTAGGATAAAACAGGGCTGTGTCCCCCAGCCATCTGAAAGATCCTATGGGAAATGCCCCATGGACTCTCCCTTTATTTCAACGAAGTTACAGGACTCCTCTGTCTCCTTTTTGGACGCAAACCTTCGGCGCTGTGAATTATCCAACACGTTCATTACACTCCAAGCCTCCCAAGCCGACCTTACCCACGCTGTCAGCACAATCCTGGCGCTGCAGGGCCCATCCTTAGTAACAGCAGGAAGGCGAAAGTTTGGGAGGTCACCTTCAGGTGACACAATAAAACACACCTCCCGTGTAAGGCGGCACGGCGGCCGCTGTGCAGCGGCGCGGGGGGAGGCCGGGCCGCGCGGAGCCAGCCCCCGGGAGCGGCGGGCAGCGCTGCCAACTGCCGGGGCCCCCGCCTGTCCTGCGGTAAGCACAGGAGGAAGGACAGACGGAGGGACAGACAGGGGCAGGGGCAGGGGAGGAGCCGGCCGGATCCCGCCGGTAGTCGGGAGTGGCTGCGGGCGCGGGGCGGAGCGGGCCCGAGGGCGCAGCGGGCGGCGGGCACTGCGGGCACTGCGGGGAGGCCTCAAAGCCCCGGCCGGGGCTGCGGGGGTGGCCACGCCGAGCGCTCGGTAAACGCATATCCAACACCCATATAGACACATGTATATATTATATTTATATATGTGTGTGTGTGTGCGCGCGCGTGTGTTTAAAACAGCTTTTTTTCCCTTCTCTCCCTTCCCTCCCCCAACACCTAGCCAACTGCAGTGAGAGTTAAAGAGGAGAACAGCAGATATGGTTACTTTTTGTTTATTTCAATCGATCTGGCTTTCACCGCTTAACTTACTCCTCTTTTCTCCCCGGCTTTATGAGAGTGCAGCAGCTGCTGTTTGAGTCTATAAACGATGCCTGATGTTTGCTTTCTTTAAGCTTTGTAGCAATACAGTCCACGTGGGCTGTTCGTTTTCCGGGCGTGGTTTGTACTCAAGTCTGGTTCCACTGTGTGATTGTACTAGTAAATTGCCTTCGTAATTAACTTCAGAAATGCGAATTTCAGAAATGCAAATTTCAGAATTTAGCCTATCTATGACAACCTAATTAAGATTTGGATGATCTCGAAGACCTTTGAGGAGTCCAGAGATGTGTGTGGGGAGCACTGAAGACACAACAGGTGACAGTCCTGTCAAAGGGGAGTTTGAGCTTGTGCCTTTTAAAATAATTTAATTACACAAACTGGATTTCATAGCAGTGATGATTTCCAAGGATTTAATTCATACAACGTTTCAGTTGCTGCTGCTGCACCTGGAGCAGGTGAAGTTGGCCGGGTGAAGCTGTCAAACCCCACCTGCCTGCCCTGGCCCAGCAGGTGCCACTGGAGAACTGCCTCAATCTCACCAGCCAGCTTCATATCTCTGTCTGTTCCCACCACGCTGCTGATTTGGTACAACTACCACTCAAATAGTTGTGTGGATGTCATTCTGCTCACCAAGCACTGTGCATTTTTATGAACAATAACTAGCAGAAATGAAGAAATTAGCCATGCAGAGTCACAAAGTATAATGGAGAGCTTCAAGAACATAAGGAATGCTGTCCAGCCCCATGATCTGGCGCAGGCAGGTCTTGCTCTGTGTTTTGGAAATCCTGCCTTACACCGTGGGTGCTATATATGATTATTTTGCATCTGAGTGTTCTGCAGTAGTACTGCTAGGGGTTTCATTAGCTTTCTGCCTTCTAAAACCAGCTTTATAAGAGCAGATTTTCATGACTGAAGATGTTTTCTTTACCACTTAAATTTGTCTTCCATTTGCGTGCAAGCTCAGTTTCTGAGATTTGCCTTAGGATATGCTAAGTGTGTTTTGCTAGTTGAAAGAAAATTACAGAGATGTTGATAGACAAAAGATCACTCTGAATGGCTTCTCAACAGGAACTCCTGAAGTTTTAGCAAAAATTTGTTTTGACAGACAAGTTGGTGCTTTCACTAAATCAGCAGTTTGTTTGCTTAAAAATAGGCTCCCAGAGTTGCAGTTCTGTGTGAATCCTCTTTTTCTGTAAATCAATATATTGTGCTTTGTGGATGACTGACTCGTACATGCAAACAGAAGGAGGACTACTGTCTTTACTTAGAATAGTTTAGACAATTGTAGAAGAAGGAAAAGCTTATTTATTAGTGTGGGCACAAAGAATAGGAAGGGAGTTGGATGTCAGACCACTGAGTCATCACTAGGGATTACTGGAGCAGTAATTATAAAGATCATACTGTGGAAAATACAAGATACCAGGAGATGATTGTATTCTCTTGGGTTGTGGAAATGCTGCAAAATAGTGCAGGGAGTGCTGTTGTGTGAGGCCAGTGAGATCCTGCTCTACCCAGCAAACACTGGGTACAAGGTGTTGGCCCGTCTGGTCCTTTTTTACTTATTTTCTGCATGGTTCTGGGTTAGTAGAGTATTACTGGCCTTGTAACCAGATGAAACTGCTACAGAGCTCAATGTCTGAGTGTTGTCAAGTGTTTTTTGAGCAGTTAGAATGTAATTAATGCCTGTTGTACAAAATGGAATTATTTCATTGTTTTCCGTAATACAGAAAAAGAACATTAAGGACGTTGTGTTATGGTTGTCTTTACATGTTTGCTGTTTAAGGGCAGCAGAAAATCCAAAATAACCTCATAATATTTAGTAAATGCAAAAAATAGAGATGTTAAAAATATGGAAGTTTACTGTTGATGTGCACGAATGGTGGCTTCTGAATTCTATGTTGCTGAGTTGTTGTATTCCTTATTGTTCAGGCAATGAGCAGCCTGCAAGCATGATTATTTTGGAGGTTGATTACGAATATTAGTAAGATATAATATTCTTAAGAATACTAAGAAAAATATATCATATAGGATATTATCATGGGAGTGTCTCTGTGAATAATTTATTGGCTGGACTCTGGGACCAGACAGTCTTGTGCCCCAATGTGGAATTCTAGTTATAAACTTGCAGAAACTCACAGCCTTAAAAAAATGTGATGTTGACTTGAATTCACAGGCACTGTCTTGTGCGTCTTGAGAATATAATCTTTGTAACCTTGTGCTAAGCAATAATTCTGCTCAGATTTTTCAGAGTTCAAAATTGTTGAAGGCAATGCTGTGTTCATTGTTAACTGGAGGTTCGGTATTTGCGTGTATTTCAGGCTGCATGAATCCTGCGCTCAGTGTATTGTTTGTGTTTGTTGTGCTTTGTCAGTGTGTACTTTTTGTGGTGTTTTTTCTTATTTAGTCCCTTTCAGCTGCCCATTCTCTGTAGCAGTGGAGCAGAAAGAGTTGGGATTGGAAGCTGAAAACAGAGAACAACATGCATTCAGAAGGAAAAACTCATTCCAAGTAAATGGAACCATAAGTCATGTTTAGGTTGATTTTAGAGCTGTAACTGATAGAGTGGCTTTGTTGGTTCTTCTGTGAAAGGGAATTTCCCCACTGATACAGCCTGAAATGAAGGAATGGCAATAGTGAAGTGCTGTGCTGTGATTTGAAGGATTATAATCTCAGGAGAGGAGGAGACACTTCTGCTGAGGCTGCTTTCTCTGGTTGCCACCAGGGCACTTGGAATTTGGGCCACAGGCAGTTTTCTGTGAGGTGACCTGTTAACAGAGAATTTTTTGTTTTGCTGGGAAAATTGCTGCTTGGACAGAGAGGAAGAAGAAGTAGTGAGTACCCCCAAAGTGAGCAGGTCTGGCTCAGGCAAAACCCCCTGTGCACTGTTAAAGGCAGCATTTGTTGTGCTTTGAGCCATCTTCAGTGTTACACGTGAAGAAGCCCAGATGATTTTTATAGGCTTGGATAAAGTGCTGCTCTAGTGAGGAGGGAAGCAGATCTTGGGATTTCTCTGAAACTGTGATGGGAGCTTGTGTTCTCTCACTAAAAGTCTGGTGTGGGGATTGGAAGGTGCAGCTTCATAGTTCTGATAAGGTGAATCTGATAAAGAAATCATGTATCCTGTCATGGCTTTCAGTGAAAGTCAAATAAATAGGGCCCACCTGAATCACTGGAATTTAATAATAATATGACTCACCATGTGGCCTTGAAAAAGCTGGTTTGGAGGGTTACAGCATCATATTGGGCTGTGTGTAATATATATGCGCTCCTTGCAAAATCCTTTGTGGACTGGAGTGAGTAACTTTTTGATGAGTAAATAAAATACTTCCCCATATCATACATTTTCCATTTTTCCTCACACAGGTACATATGTTCATTATTGAAGGGAAGGTGGGGATATACAGGTAAATATTTGTCACTGTTGTAGAGGATTGGTTTTGGTGACAGCAGATCCTGGGAACTCACTGACTGGAGTAACCTCTCTATGGCAACAGCTCTAATTATTAACAGCATGAGAAACTCTCATATCCAGTCATATTTTTAAGGGCTATTTGTGTGCTGTGGCTTGCTATGATTTGGGTCAGCTACTAAATATACTTCTATTTCCTAACTTTCAAAATCTGTCTCTAATATTAAAGGTGTCAGTTGGTGTAACGCAGCTGGTCCCAGTGCATCTGCATGAATTTATATGAGGTAATGATTTGGCCCAGTAAAAGAATGGACGGCTTTGAACTTGTTCAAATCTAAATTTCATCTAAATTAATCTAGATTCACCCTCACAGGAGGAGATAACACTTTAATCCTGTGGTAGGATTTGGTTTATTTCTACTTTTTGCGGAAACGTTCGCTCAAGGGTGAGTGCCTCATAGCGTGCACGTATCGGTGTCTTGTTCTCCAGCTTACTAATTTAACAGCTCATGAATCAGACGGTGCTGCTCAGCACTCCATTCTGCTGCTGATAATTAATCAGATATGGCTCTAATTACTGACTTTCAGAGGAACCTAACTGTGGTCATCTGTAACGTCATCTGTTGTTGACATATTGTAGGAATATAGGCACCAGGAAAAGAACTTGCGGGAATTATCAAGTGAAAATTGTAATGCTTTGTCCATCATTAAACCTTTTTTATATAGCTTGAGTGTGGTCTCCCCATCTGAAGGTGACTGCCCTTTTCTGCATTGCCACACGGTGTCCCTGTTGTTGGAAGCTTCCCAAAATGCAGACTGGCATTTCTAGGAATTCACTGCTTGCCCACAGCTGCTGGAACATGGGCCCAGAGAGGGACACACACGCTCTGTGTTTAAACTTTCCGCAGTGTTTGATTTCTCAGGAGAGCTTAGCTGAAAAATCAGTTAACTCTCTTTTTTTCTGTTACTTTGAATGGTGTTCTAATGATTTAAAACCCCTCAGGTAATTAATACCAGTTGAGACAGCAACTGAATCAGAAAGTTTTGTTTCAAATACTAAAAGTTGTCCTGGATCTGTTGAATAGGTGTAGGGTACACTATATTGAGGGCTAGTAAAAATAAAAACACTGATTTATAAAAAAATATAATAATAAATACATATGTATGTACGGGGTGTTTGTGAATTTATAGATGTAAAATACCTTGTAAGATATTTTTCATTATGTGTTTATTTACTATTAGTACAATCTTGGTTTGCTTTGGGGTTTTTTCTGTTTTCTTTTTTGGTTTTGTTGTTTCTTTGTTTGTTGGTTTGTTTGGTGGTGGTGGTTTGATTTTTGAGTTTCCATTATCAGTAATGTAAAGTTATCACTAAAAAGGACAGGTTGAAGTCTTTCTCTGGAGTTTCCAGGTATAAATGAGTAAGAGTCCAACATCTCTGTTTCAGGTGAGAAATAGAGTAGTCTGTAGAAAAAGAAAAGCAAAATAAATAATTCAGTTGAGATGGCAAATAAAGGAACAGCTATGGAAATATAAACTGCACTTGATCAGAGCAGTGAGAGCTCCATTTAGATGCTGATGTTTTGCTCAGTTTCAGGGCAGAAACACCTTCCCCCATACAATGGAGATACATTTACAGAATTGCTGATACTGAACAAAAGAACATTTTTATGTTTTTTTTCTGAATAAAGAAACTGTAGATTTTGCATACAGTTTTCATGTGTGAGTTTTTGTGTCTGCACAGGGACAGTAAACCAGAGGAGAGAGCAGGGTGCAATGAAAGGAGATTCCTCCAGCTGCTTCCGTTACAGACCATAAAACTGTTGCTAACTTCCAGTGGCTCTACAGCCAGCAAGTCTTTTCTCCCCAGTATGTCTCCCCTGCTATGATGGAACGTGTGAGAAATGAGGAAAGTAGAATAAAGACATTATAAAACAATTGTTGTATTCAGTACTGGATGCTGGAGGTACAGATAGCACTCAAGGCTTCAAGGAATTTTCTTAGTAAAAAGGTTCAATGTCAAAGGTTCAAAAAGTCACAAAGTACAGCATTACCACTTGTTGCTTGGTGCACTGAGTGCTGTTCCATGGTACAGTCCCAGTCTTCAGGTTGTAAATCCTCCATAAATGAACTGTTCTTGTTGGCAGCTATAAAACATTGACTTGACATGGATTTACCCATTATTATTATTTTTTTCTAAGTCAGAGAAAGGGGAGGGGGAAGGGACTATAAGAACTGGGAACAATAAGAGGTGGGCTCTGAGCTACAGGTACATTGCAGATGGAGAATGAGATTTGGCTGATCAGAACACACAATCTGCTGGGTTTGGTCTGTTATCCCAAGACTGAATTCTAAAATTTGGGATGCAGGTGTCTCCTGTAGGAAACCTGTTCTGTTTGATGGGAAGGACTGGAGGCCAGGGGAAGGGAAGAGAGTGGTGTTTGTATGATACACAGGTGTGAACAATGTAGAGACTTCTTATTCTAGGAAGACTTTGGATTTGCAGACGTGGATGTGGGACACAACTGTTTTTATCATGCCAGTTGTATTCTGGATTAATTTTAAAAAGAGTTATGCAAGTATATAGCTCCAAGCACAGTGGATTGAAACTGATTTTTGCTACATTTTCAGTAGATGACTGACAGTTTAACCAAATTATATCAGGGTTGTTTGTAAACACCCCTGCAGGCCTCCTCACAGCCTTGCTCCCTACCCATTCCCCCTGTTCACAGCTTTTTAGTGCTCTGGGGATTTCCTGACACAGCTGTGCTTCCTCTTCCCTGCTGCTCCCTCTTGTTGGTGGACTGTGCATTGCTCTGCAGTCCAACAGAGGAACCACCCAGGCCAATGCTGATAATCTGGCTGGAAGTGTTTGCCAGTTGGCTGACCCCCAGTGCTGCCTGCCCATCTCCAAGGAAGCGACACCTTAGGGCTGGGTGTTGCCCATGAGGTTTTGTTGTGCGTTGCAAAAGTTCATTGTAAGAAGTTATTTTTACAAAAAATAAAATCAGATTTTGTGGCAGACCTGCAGGTTCCAACACCATCAATGGCCACAAAGGCAGAACAAAACCTTTCTCTCTAATAAAAGCAGGTTAAAAATTAAAAATAAGTAAAAAATTTGTCAGGTTTTAATAATAAGATTCTAAATTTCTAGAAGTATGGTCTATCCATGTCTGTGTGTGGGGATGCAGAATGTGTTGGTGCTCTCCTAATTAATATCCAGGAGCAGCTGTGTTCCTGAGCAGGCAGGTGCTGAATGCTGGGACAGGACTGATCTCTGGACACTGCACTGGTGCTCCAGGAGCACCCAGTTCTGCAAACAGCTCCTTTTAGTTCAGGAACCAAGGGCAGGATGCTCTTTCTCAACTTTGTCTTTTGTTTTAATCTTTTTTTCTTCAGGGAGGAGGTGAAATGTTTTGCTGTCAGGATGAGGAGCAGGATCCCTGTCATCCTCCTGGCCTGTGGCTCCTTTAACCCCACAACCAACATGCACATGCGTTTGTTTGAGCTGGCCAGAGACCACCTGCACCAGACAGGTCAGTGAGGGCTGGGAAAAGCAAGAAAGGGTTTTAATACTCACTTAGATCAGCTCTTTACAGCTGGGTTCATTTTAATATTCTTTACTGATATTAATGTAAAGCTTTCATGAGGTATTCAGTATAGAAAGTCTAGTATTACCTCAGTGTATAAGCAAGTATAATGAGTGTTCATGCAAAGAGAGGAAAAGTTTGAGGATCCTGTTCATGGCACTGGCTGAACTTTGTGAAACAATATGGTTAATGGTTTTGAAACTTAGGAAAATCATTTATGTTCCAATTTCATGTTTTTATGATACAATGTTTTTTAATATTAGGAAGAGTTGCAGGTAGCAGTTTTGACAGCTGGGGGAAACTGGAGAAAAGATGAAATGTTAATTATTCATTATCTGTCTTCACTAAGAGGGACTTAATCTATCCTAGAAAAAGATCAGAAAAGCGAGATGCCATCAGGCTAGAGTGTTTTGGCAACAAAAGAGCAAGATGGTAATATCAGGAATTTAAGAAAGAATCAGAAATGCTACTGAAAAGCCTGGAACTCTAAGCTTGAGCAGCTCCTTAGTTGCTCTGAGATTTTATTTTTTTTTTTTTTTTTTTCGTCTGGTGGCTGAAATATGCACTTATGTTTCTGGAAATGGTTGGGAGGGAATCCAACAGAGAAGTTCCTAGGGAGCAGGTTCAGTATGAACCTGAACAGCAAATAATAGTAAAAGGAATTTGGCTGTCAAATTGAGCAGGGCGGGAGAACCTGGGAACCCACAGATAGCACTGTAAAAGCAGCAGCTGCATACTCAGAATATCCTGTGAGGATCCTTTGACTGTCATGAGGAGGAATTACAGAGCTGCCCTCTGGGCAGCCTCTACAAGTCTCTGTTTTCCTAGAACTAAAATTATTTTGTTGCTCCTGTAGGACTGGAAATAAAGGATTAAAAAGAGATTTTAATTGACTTTTTTTCACTGTAGTTTTATAACTGATTCTGCTGCCCAGGTATGCAAAGAGTAGAAAGGCAATATGAGACCAACTGGTAATTCTGTTTAAGTCATAAATTATATTCCTGTAACATTTTTCTTTGCATTTAAAGAAGGACTGAACTGGGAAATGAATTATTATTCTGTCTGAAACAATTTAATGTCTGGTCTGCTCCAGGGTCAGTTTAGAAAGACTCCACCCCTTACTGAGGGCATTTTACTTAAAGTCTAGTAAAAATCATATTTAAAATGAAATTTTGAAAGGTTGAAATGGAAATTGTGCATTATATTACACCTGATGTCAATGCCTGGTTCTGGGTTGGGTTTTGGGTTCTTATTTTAATTTGTGAAGCCTTACAAGTACAAGGGCTTTCTGCATTAAAGAATCCTTCTTTGGTGTCTGGGTTTCCTACAGTTCTGTCTTTGCACTTTCTGAAAGCTTGGAATGGTGTGGCAGCAGTCAGAATCCTTATAATGCAGAAGTTTTACGCATCCCGAGCAGAGGTGGCTGTATCTGTAGGAACTCCAAGAGCAGATGTGTGTGTTTGGATGTGTGGGTGCACAAATCCCACAAATCTATGGCCCCTCCTCGACAGGGAACATAGTTTCTCAAGCAGAAGGTGTTGGCAGTGTGCTGTAAAAATGGTTGATTCTGGATGCCTGTTTTATAGCAGAACCATTCCTACCCAGGAAGTTAATTGGTCATTCCCTTACAGTTTTAGCCCTGTTTCCACTTCTGGGATAATGCAGGGAAGGAGAGGAGAAATTGGAGCTTATTTGCTGAGAAGCAGCTGCAGCTGCAGCCTGGGAGCTGATGGAGGGGCTGGAGAACAGGGGTTGTCTGACTTGAAGCAGCAGTGATTCCCTTACCAGAGGGAGCAGTGCGCCTTGGAGCTGACATCCCCATTGGATACCTGAAATGAGTGAGGAATTAATTAATTAGTGTGAGAGACATGTTTCCTAGGCTTGGGAATGGTTCATCCTCCTGCTGCTTCAGTAGTGCTGCTCCATCACAAATCAGGCTGAAATGATGAGTTGGGCCATAGCTTGGCTGGAGTTCAGTCACCAACCCTGGAAGTGTTCAAAGGTCGTGTGGGTGTGGCACTTGGGGACATGTTCTAGTGCTGGGTTACTGGTTGGACCTTAGAGGTCTTTTCCAACTTCAACAATTCCAGGATTCTTTGACTTCAGAGGCAGGTTTCACTGCCCTGAATGACATGACTATCCCTGATGTGCATTCTGACTGACATCTCTAGTAATTCTGTCTGCCAGCTTTTTGTACATCATGTCAGTTTCTAATGCTGCCTAATCCTATTTTTCATACGTCCTTATTTTAAGTAAGACATTTTATTGGTTTTCTGATACTTAAAGTGCCGTTTCATTGCCACATGTCAAGTAATCCATCCTATTTCTTTTAATATCAGCCAATAAATCTTGTCATGCTGCCTTTTAAATACAACACACATAGGTGCGTGTGCCTGAATGACTCAAATCATTCTCTTTATCTGGATCTTCTGTCTACTCATTTGAACTTGGCACTTTACACATCCTCAGACACAGCTGAAATTTTCTGAGATTCAGTCCCATGTTTTAAAATTGTTTTTTGAAACTTTCAGTGACTGTGCCAGATGCCTTTAGAGTCTATTAATACCTAATGCCAGACACTTTTTCTTCTCTGTGACTGTATTCCTCATTTGGCCATTAGACCAAAGAAACAATACTAGAAACAATCTGTCTGAGATATCTGTAATCTTGTTTCTCAAGATGTGCTTACATCCCCAAGTTTCCAGGTGAGACCAAAAGGGATGGAGGGCAAAGGAGGAGGGTGTGAAAGACAAGATTTTTTATCTCTGGCAAGACAAATGCGAGGGGTAGGTGAAGGGTAATGAGTTGTTATCTTATGAAAACTGGGAAAAATGTGACACCATTTATGGATTCTGTCAAATGCATTCCTGTTCACTGGGTAGGGTGACACCAGGAAGCTGCAGAGCTTCTCCTGGGGGATTTTCCCTTGACACTTAGAGGAAAATGAGTAGTGAGCAAGAGTTAAATGTATGGAAGTGTTTCATTTATTTGCTTTTCTGTAGTGGTTATTTATCTTTATTATTATTTTCTTCTGGCATAATTTCTCCCAGTGAAAACCAGACTTACTACCAGAATAAATTAATCTTTAGAAGCCTCACCAAAATACATAAACAATTTGGTATGAAATTGGCATTTGATAAATTTGCTTTAGTATTAATAAGCTAATTAGCATTACAATTTGTGTTGTGTTTGTGACAATTTACAGTGATACCTTAATAACAGAAAACTAAATACCGGTTTTCCTTAATAATCTGCTTTAACATGTTTGAGGGACAGTCTTTGTTTCATTACTTTTGTTATGTTTAGTTTTCTGAGCACTAGCCAGTTCTCCTAAACAGTTCTTAGAAAATACAAATTCATAGCAAGAGGAACTTTATTACAGCTTTTGGTAGGTATATATTGAAAAAGGAAGCCACTTGAGGGCCTGGAGGACTTTTACCACGTATGTAGGACAGGCAATAATAACATACTACGTGATGAAAACAAATAGCATTCCAGAGAAATAGAATTTGAAGATAACTCTGGACCAAGGATGGTTTGAAGCAACCTGTAATAATTTATGGGAGAGAGAAGAGAATTGCAGTGGACATTAAGAAAAGCCCAGGGTGACAGAATTTAATGATTTCCTCTTCACATGCCTGCCAAAACTGAGGGGCATATTTGAACCGGTGAACTTTTGAATTACTGAATAGGAAACAAGTTATTTGGAGCCAGTAATAAATTTTTTTTCATATATTTTGACAGCTAAAACTTGTGTTTCTATGTGGAAGGCTCTTGTGCATCCTGTTTGCACAATGCTGGGTTACTCAGTTGTGAATCTTCACAGGTCATTCCTGTGTTTGACTCTCTTAAGTGTTACCAACATTGATTTTTCTCTTCCAGTTGGTTTCATTTCTGCTTTGGAACAAGCTGGTATGGCACCAGAAACTCTTATCTCATCCTATTTATGCAGCTCTAGGGCAGACTATAGACTGAAATCTCTCCATCTTACAAGGATCTGGCAGACCCATATCATTCTTGGTTAGCCTGAGCTTACAGAAGTACAATTTTTTCATTTCATATACTCTTCTAAGGTATAAGGGAACAACTTATATCTGTAGAAACTTAAAGAAACTGAAACATGGAAAATAAAATCATCATGTATGAAAAAAATTTAATGAGGTTAACACAGTAGTGCATTCAAACTACAGTTTCCTTCCCTTTGAACAAGAAAGGAATTTAAACTGTAATTTCTTTCCCTTTAAATGACAACTTGTTATAGCACTGTATAATATCAGAGTACAAGAGAATAATTGTTCTTCATAAGTCAAGTGGAATTATTTCCAATTTCAAATCAAGAGATGGACTTAATTATATACACATCTTTACATGATTGTGGAAAATTTTATCTTGCTCATTTTGCCTGTAATGACAATATTTTAAAACAGAGGATGGTTTGAACTGACGTCTTAAGAGGATGTAAATCTCATTGAATCTAAATGCTGTTTTTTTAAGCCAAATTCTTTTGAAAGTTCTTTTGAAAATTGTATTACATCAAAATAAATGTGACATTGCTAGAGCATCGTGTAAGAATATTAAATTGTCATGTGCCAGTATCAGAAATGTCAGGGGTATTTGTTTTCCTTACAAAGCAATAAAGGTAGTATGCTGCATTGAAGTTTCTTAGTTAAAATAATTGAATTAGAAAAAAGGAAGAGCATTTTTTTTCCTCTTCAGTATCATATTTATCATAGTTATTTAAAATGCATGTGTTACATTAGAAATAATTTTGTTCATTTCTGTTCAGTTGAAACACTTCTCCTCTCATTTTTTCAAGGCTTGCAGCTTATGGTGGTGCTTTATTTTTCTTTCCAGATTTGGGGCCAGAACTGCAAAATCTAACCAGTCTGCTATGTTAATGATTATGGTGTGTTTTACAGGGGTTTTCTACCCTTAAATAAGCCCCTTTCTACCCAGGGGCTTATTGTCAAATGTATTTAACATGGTCAGCCAGATAGAAAAGCATTCAGTGGCTGCTGAGCTGATATGTGGAGCACAGTGCTCCAAGTCTCATTTTAGACTCCACTAGCCCCATCTTTGTGCTTGAATCTTCTGATTTGTCTGAAGCACATCAATCACAGCTGCAGTAATATGCAGTAATTCTTGCTTTAACACAAAGAAAGGCACAATGATTCTGATAAATAACAAAGATCAGATCTTTAAGAACAAAGTAATGGTCAGTTAATTCATTCTTTGCTCTGGCTATATCAAAGCTGTACCAACTGGACTATGAAACTTAATTCTATCTAACAATTTTGATAGTTTGCAACATCAATTATGATTATATCCAGGTGGCTTAAAATTGCCTGTTTACCCATCTTTCCTTTTTGGGTCATTTATTAGGATAAAAATGATAGTAATTGTGAGCAGTTCACAGAGGAACAATATGTTTGCATTTTAATTTTGTAATTGTTGGGAATTGATTAAAAACAAAACCCAAATCAAGTTGTTCATAGCACCTTAAAACATTGAAGTTAACCATGGAAGTTATCCTTTGAAGAGATTGGACTAGGTGAGCTCCCAAGGCCCTATCCACCCCAAATTTTCAAGATTCTGTGAATGGGTCCTAATTTTCTTTTTTTCTTTTCTTTCTTTCCCCACAGGAAGATACCAGGTGATTGAAGGCATAATGTCTCCTGTCAGTGATAAGTATGGGAAGAAAGGCTTGGTGTCAGCAAGGCATCGGGTGGCAATGGCCAAACTGGCCCTGGAGACATCTGACTGGATTCGGGTGGATCCCTGGGAGAGCGAGCAGGACACATGGACAGAGACAGTGAAAGTATTAAGGTGATTACATTATCTTCTTCCTGTCTTAATGAAATGACTGACTGCCAAAAATCTGCCAGGCTGCCACACCTTGTTCTTCTAAAACACCTAGGCAAGTAAGGATTCCCCACCAGGAATCTTTCATTTGCTTTCCCCAGACCTGTGCAATAACCACGGTACTGCCTTTGTGTCCTTCAAGTAGTTGGATGCATGTGGGAAGCCTCTGCAAAATGATGGCCAGTGCTGGGTTCTGCAGGAAAAGTTCCTGCCTCTCAAGTTGCCTTTCTTGGGTGTCTCTAAGCAGGTAATAGACTGTGATCAGAAACTAAGAGAGTTCACAAAAGATTCTGTTCTTCAGGAGCATCTCTGTTCCAGATTAGCTATGGTAGCAGTATTATGCCTCCAGGTTTATCTGTTCATGGATCCTTGTAAAGTTTTCCTATTAACTCTAATGGTAAATTAAGCCTAAGCCCCTAACTGCTGATGTTTTCTTCAAAATCTCAGAGTTTACTGTGGTTTTGTGCTGGGAGGAGAAGTTAAAAAAGTTTTCCAAAACTTGATACAAGAACCTTGAAACATGTCTTTTCCATATGGTGATAAATGAATATGGGACAGCATGTGAAAACACAAACTTCTTGTGCTAAGTGCTCTTTGGAAAAGGTGCTGCAGAAGGTAACAGATACTATTAAACTGAAAGCCTTCATGGAATTCTATAGCAAATGTGCTGTAAGAGCTATCATTGATTCTTCATTTTTATCCCCATTTTCTAGGTTACTTTTTAAGTGGAAACAGGTGTTCAAAGGTCTAAATTGTGCCCTCCAAGCAGCTGCCCCAAAAGCTCCTGTGGTTCTGTGTGAAAGAAGTTAAAAGCCAGTCCTGTTACTTTACAAAAGCATCCATAAGAATTCGCTACAAACTTACAAGACAAAGTGGAGCCTTTTAGATCCGCTTTTATTTGCTTCCCTGAGGGGACACAGACATCCAGTTGCTCCTTTTGCCCCTTCCTCCAGGCAGCAGAGCAGGATCAGGGTGGGAGGTTTTCTATCTTTGCAGGAAACTCTTCTTTCTCTAATCATAACTGTATGTCCCAGTGTGAGAAGTCACCAAGTGCTGTCCTAGGTATTGCCTGGGTATGGGGCTTTTGTGCTAAACTTCAGTTCAGTCAAATCATTTTCCTCTGGAGAAGCAGTCCCAAATCTTACAGATCAGGTGATCCTACTTTGGTCTTGCACAGCTCCAACCGAAGTAAGTACTGCTTCCAAGGTTGGGTTTGTAAATTATAAATCCACTTCAGAGTTCTTCAGCATGAGAGATCCAGTAAGTAAAAGCTATCTGTATAATTTTCTGCACAGGCAATGTAGTATGAACAGCCAAACTTCCCATCTGCTTAGAAAATGAACCTCTAGTTTTATTAATAAATCCACAAAATGTTAAAATGGCTGCTTGTCAAGGAGAGAAATGAGCTTAAATCTTGTTTTGTACACAAATGTCGATGTGTATTAATGAGCTGAACCAGTGCCATAATCTGGTGCTGAACCTTGTCCTTTGAATGGGGAAGCAGAATTCTGAAGAAATGCAGATGTTTGTGCTTTACACTGCATTTTAAGTGTCACAGGTGAAAAAAAAAAAAAAGATATAAAAAAGAGCTGGCTTTAGCAGATCCTTACTAAGTATAACCAGGCAATGGTTTATTGTAGAGTTGTTCTTCACATGCTTCCAAAGCTAATCTATAGGTTCTTCACTCCTCGAAAAACCAAGGACTAACTGCTGCCTTTACTATAAGCTCCCTCAGGTAGGAAACTTCAGTACCAATAGAAAGAGATTTTCCTATTGCAAGGCAGAGGAAATCATTACTGTACCTAAATGTCTCTTCTTACCAGTAGTTTGAGTTGTACACTTAACTGCAGTAGAACATTTAGTGCTGAAACAGGAATGGCCTTTTTCTACAGTACTTGTTTAAATTGAGTGCGATAAAAATGTCACATTTCATCAGAACCTGTGGATTTTGTAGAGGATCCCAAGTAGTTGTGACATAAAAGAATTTTAAGCAGCAAAGCTCAAATCCCACTTATAGCAGTGCTATTAAATGAGTATGGAAATCTTGGAGACTACCCCAAGGCTTTTCTTAGAGAGGAGGAGTGAACATAATAGAGCTGTTTTCCACTTAGCTGCAGTTTGTGAGTATTCCTAGACAAGGAAACAGTATTGTCAGTAGGCAAAGGACTGCATTCGTTGCTCCTGTGGATTTGATTGGCATGCAGCTATAATGCAGAGTAATTAAAAATTGGCAAAGATCTGCATCACCTAACTTCTGTTGAGTTGTGCTTGTGATTTAGCTCTATAGTTACTCAAAGCTTCATACACAGCTCAGAAAACGCTAAAGAAGCCGGCAGATGGGTTTGTCCTTTTTGATGTATCTAAAGTAATGCAACCCCACTTGCTCCAGCCCTTGATCTGCTGAGCAGACCCAGGGTAGACCAGATTTTGCAGTGTTTGTAACGTTGGTCCTGCAGGGAGCTCTTTGCCCAACGTCCTTGTTTTTGAATCTCGGCCCAAGAATGTCAGAGCACAACACACAGTTGGTGTGCTTGGTTATACATAGCACCAGCCTGTTTACTGCAAGGCAGGGTTAAAATTAGATGTGTGGGAAGGCACAGACCAAGCTCCTAGTACCCACTCTCTACTGCCATATATGCCTCACCTCTTGGCTGTGCAGTTTCTCTGGCCAGTTGCTGAGCATCAGAAATCAGCGGAGGCTGCTTTGCAGCCTGGCTGGGTGTAGGTTCTTGACACATATGCAGCTTATTCCTGTGGCTAAAGTGTTTGCATGATTTGAAGAGTGTACTTTTAAATCACTAACGTGAATTCTATCCTTACAGCACACATTCCAAGGGTCAGCTGGGGCTTTGTACACGCACTGGATTGAGACTGTTCCTTGGAACTCAGAACCTTTTGTTGCTGCAGTTGGATAAGAGCTGATAGTCACTGTGGCTCTATATGTGCTGCACAGAAACTGGACACAGCCTTGATTCTGTGTCTGCTTGTCCTGCCTGGCCAGGAGCTTGTATCCTTGAAGCAATGTTGGCTTGTGGAAATATGAGCAGTGCTTAGGCCTGGCTCAGGATGGTGCAAGGCAGGGGCTGTTCTAAACAAGCAAGGCTGTGGTGCTTTGGAGGGAAAAGGCCACTACCATGAGGTAGCCATACCAGTATGGTAGAATTTCAAAAAGGATTTACAAGCCAGAATGCCGTTAAGGAGATCGCTTGTGAAATCCACAAAATGTAACTACATTGATACTAATCTCATGGCAGAATGAATGTGCCAAATTCTTAACAAATGGTATTCAAATCCAAAGGGCATAAAGGTAGACCCTCTTCTGGAAGGGAAAATGCCAGGTATCTGAAAGGATCACCTCACACAAAAGCCTTTATTTTAAATGTAGGCACCATTATATTGAAGCACTCAGAGCGTTCCAGTCCAAGGAGTTCATGAGCAAGAAACATCCCACAGAAAGCTCGACGGGGGATTCCCTTTCTTGCCAGCAACCAGGTTGGTTCATGACTATAAACATAATGCTGTGTTTAGCATTAAAAACTGTACAGCTTTACCAGATTAGTAGTGAGAAAATTGAACATAATAGCTGGTGAGTTTTGAGGGTTTGAGCTGTGTCCCAAAACCAAGCCATGCTAAATGCCAAGATAACTGCTGGGGCAGTTGTTTTGTAATAGCTCCCACACAGATAGGAGACCCTGGAGTTACATTAATTCTTGGTTTTATAAGCATCTCTTTAGCTCTGTCAGAGACGTACGTTGTGGCCCTGCTTATTTTGCAAAGCACAGAATACATTAATAAAAAATATGAAAAATACAGGATTACTTAGAATTCTAGTGTTAGACAATGGACAAAATGTATGGATAGCACAAAAGTGATGCTGCCATGTTAATGTTTGTTGGCCAGAAAAGCTCCTGTTGGCAGTAGAGGCACGGCAGGCTCTGGAAACAATGTCAGTTTTCAGTTTCCTATCTAGTCCTCTTCCCTAGCCCCATGGCTTACCAGGATGCTGCTGGATTTTTGATACATTGCCTTTTTCCTCTAGTGTTGTAGCATCTCTTGGACATGAATAATGCATTTCAGTTGTTCCTGGTTGTTGAGGATTTGTATCTTTACAGTTGGTGGAGGAAAGGAATCACGCTTTTCACGCATCATCACTGGAACGTTTCTTACATTCTGAATCTCTCCTTTAAGGTGTTTGTAGAAGACTTGCAGATGTGCTAACCATCTAATAAGTGTAAAGTGAAGGCAAACCTCCACCCTTTCCCTTCATTTCACATGGCTGTGAAACTACCTGGTCAATGTTTGTACAACGTGTAGGTGGAATAATGATGGGTGGTAAGGAAGAAGTTCTGCTGAGGAAAGAGTTCTGTGCTGGGTCTTAGGCAGGGAACAGTAAGAAATAGAGGCAGTACAGTAGGGCAGGTTGGTGTGGAGTAGCCAGGTTCAAACAAGTCTAATCTTTGTGCTAAAGTATTTCTCTTTATTTGCTTCTTTCCCTTTTTGGATTGCTTGAGTGGAGTAAAAATTCTCCTTTAACTGTGTACAGATAATATTCAATATGCTTTGAGTGATGATTAAGTAGGTGATAAAGTAATTGTTACCAGACACATAAAAACTGAAACTGAATTTTTCTTGCAACTTTCTGAAAAAAGGTCTGGAGTAAAGGTAAACGATTTTTAAAAGAAATTAAAAAAAAAAATTAAAGTGATGAGTTAAAACCAATTTTAAATATAAACTTCCTAGAAGACTGAGAAAGCATAAGACATCTGTTTTTTGCTTTTGTCTTTCCAGTTCTACCAGAATTAAAGCTGCTCTGTGGGGCTGATTTTCTACAGACATTTAAGACACCCAATCTCTGGAAGGAAGAAGACATCAAAGAAATAGTGGAGCAGTTTGGTTTGGTCTGCATTAGCCGGGCTGGCTCTGATCCATCTCAGTTCATCCAGGAATCAGACCTTTTATCTAAATTTCAGCACAATATTTTTCTAGTGAGAGAGTGGATCCAGAATGAAATCAGTGCAACACAGATCCGCTCTGCCCTGTGCAGAGGGCTGAGTGTGAAATATCTCATCCCAGACTCTGTCATTGCCTACATTGCACAGCACAACGTCTACACGGCAGAGAGTGAGCGCAGGAACGAAGGGCACCTGGTGCAGCCTCTCAGGCTGCAAAATACAACAATAAACCCTCTGGGGGACTGATTTCTGTACTCTGTGCTATGTCAGACCAGGAGCTTTTTCATGTAGATTTCTTGAGAAATTATTTCTTATGAATAATGAAGGGAAAGTCCAAAGTTTCTTGAAAACGTGTGGTGTTTTAAATCCATGCATCTGTGTGTGGTAGTGCGCAAGAAAATTGGGATGCTCAGCTGTAAAGCTTAAAATACACAAAGAACAGCTTCCTTGTGAAGATAAAGGAGATCTTCACAATAAATATTCTTAGTATTTCAGTAATTTCAATAAGTCAGTAAATATGACTTAAGGGTCAAGCACAGTACTTTCCTAACTTGTAATTCTGCAAACCTTACTGTTCTAAAACAGCAAAATACAATGAACCATAACTTGAGAGAGAGAGAGATATGTTTAAATATATATTACTTATAAACTTTGACTTTATAAGACCCTGAATAATTTTTTGATTTTTGGCAATTTGGCCAAGAGATGGAAATCAATCTTTCTTCCATGCAAGCACTTAAAAATGCACATGCTACTTCTGCTACTTCTAAGGCTTTGGGTTCTCAAATGACAGACTGTCTTCATCCCCACATTTCAAGTGGGTTTCTTTTCTTCTCTGATTCAGAGTCTTCTTAAGATCAAGCAGTTGCCAAAGCCCCAGAGTAGATAAGATATCCAATCTTCAAGGGGCTTCAGTTGTACCATATGCAAACATCTGAGAGGCTCAGTACTTGGGATCTGATGTTAGCAGGGAAAATCTGTGCTCCTCTATGCTGGTTGCCTGTTACGCTGATTCAGTGTCTCTCATGTCTGACAGGAGTCACTTTCAGAGAATACAGAACTCTATAAAATGCTCCCTCTGTGTTTCAGAGTTCCTTAACTGAAAGCATTCATGCAGCAGTGATGTAGCATTTGTCACTGTACAGAGTAACCACTGCTTCCCAATACAAGTTTCTACCTAACTGGTCCTTCTGAGCCCTCAGCTGGCCAAGCAGCTTCCACTGGTGGTTCTCTAGGATTCCAGAGCTTGTGGAACAAGTGGAAGGAATACCAGACACAAATGGCTTTGACACAATGGCTTTTCTTGAAAGAAAGCATAAAGTAGCTGAAACCTATTCAAGAAAGAAGAATTTGGCTCAAAAAAGACACAAGATAAGCACTTCTATAGCTTTTGCTAATACCCTAAACTAAAGCTATTTGAAAGGTATTTTTTTTCTGGGTGGCATGAAGAATGAAGAGTAATATAGTTAAAATGGATTTCCCTTACACAAGTGATATGAAAAGTGAATATTTCATTCTTTTTAAATCAAATCATCCTGCTGTTATTAGGAATTTCAGAGGTTCAGCCTTCTGGAAGGATCTTAAGGCAGCACTTCAACAATAATCGGATTAGAAGGACTTGCATAGCTCCACGGTCTAAAAAAGAGATAAAAGAAACCAGGGTTCAAACTTGCCACAAAGCAAGGCAGTGAGTTGTGTGGTGCAGAATCAACCCACGGCTCTGAGCCTGTGATTTTGACAATCACCTGAAGCAGGGATGCCTGCAGACTTTAATGGGTACTGGAAAATGGTCAGCAATGACAATTTTGAGGAGTATCTGAAAGCACTGGGTAAGGTTCCCTTCAAACTTCTTGAATGAATTATCAATAAATGCCACCTGTCTTATTCTTTATGTGAATCTATTTTTTCTTGTACAGTCATAAGTCATTTTTGTGAGAAGTATTTTTTTCAGAAATGCACTTTAAGAATTGCCTTAAGCAAAACTGTTTTGCCTTAAGCAGCCTCTACTTTTACCGCCTTGAAGCTTACATTAGCAGACATTAAACTGCATAGCTTGAGGAGGTAAGTGGTGGATTCCAAACATAAAAAGCACTCCTTTAATTTGAAAAGCAGTAAAATTTTTATATTTTATAAAGATTCAGTGTAGTACTTAATGCAATTTTGTGTGTTTGTATTGGATGTCGTGTTAGTACCTCTATAGAAATATTGGAGGCCTTATCAACTGTCAAATACAAATGGTATTTTTTAAAGATTCCCCATAATAAAAGAATTGAAACATTAAGTTATTTTAAAGAATTAGGTTACAGACTTTTTCTGGATGAGAAGGCTGGTTTGACAAATTTGGACATCTATTTATCTTTGCTCATTTCAGTTCTCCCTAGAAGTGGCAATCTTCTTCTTACAGAAGACTTTTCTGGATAAAAATAACTCTTTTTCTTTTTCAGATGTAAATGTTGCTGTAAGAAAAATAGCAAGTCTGCTAAAGCCTGACAAAGAAATCCTTCAGAATGGGGATCATATGATCATTAAAACGCTAAGCACTTTTAGAAACTACATCATGGAATTTGATGTTGGGAAAGAGTTTGAGGAGGATTTGTCTGGGGTGGATGATCGCAAGTGCATGGTAAGAAGCAGAACTTGAGCAGTGGACAAAGAGGAATATTGATAACCTGAGACCTTTCACAGAACACATCTTTTGACCATCCTGGTTGGCTATTCCTGAAATTATTTCTGTACTTCTCAGTTTGCCACAATGTACCTACAGGTTTGAACATGCCTTTAGATTAGAGGAATGCTAATTTTAATCAGGAGCACAAAGCAATTTTATCCATCAGTGATTAATAACTTTAGCGAAGCTGTGCTTATTTATAGTGGGATGTTTGTTAGTCAGAAGGATATCTAGGGTCACTTCCAGAACCTCTTTAATGAGTAAGGTTTCACAGTAGAGGAAATCCACTGATTGCAAGGTCAATGTGTGAGAATGGCCAAGTGCTCAAAGATTGCCGGGGTGTATTTATTAGAGCACACACTTAATTAGCCCACTGGAACAAATCTTACTGAAATGAATAAGCAAACACTGAGGACTTTGTTTTACGATAGCTCTGTTTTATGAGCTCTTTTTGCTTTTTAACTTAGGATTAATAAATATCAATTTACAGGGGAAAAACTTGAGAATAGCAAGTCTCACCTATTAGTTTGGCAGAATGACACTGGCAATATTCTACCGTGAGGAAGATGACAAACGAAATTATCACAGGGGGAACTCTAGAGGAGAAATCTCATAAAAGACAATACGTTTCCATTCTGAGAAATAGTGCTGTTTGAAACCAATACTTTTCTTTCACACAAAGATTTGCAAATTTTCTTTTGCTCTGATCATGGCAGGAAAGGGAAAAATTATGAAGACCAGAGAAAAAGAGTGGTTGGCTACTGAGGGCCTTAGCAAATCCCTCTGTAGTCCTTGTTACAGTGGGTAGAAGTTTGATGAGAGCGCAGAATACAACATGCACAGAAGGGAGGAGCAGGTGCATTTGTGTTTAGGAAAGTGCCCCAATGGTATTGTGTGATTTTGGCTCCTGGAATGCTCTTAATCAGGATATTGAGCTCCAGATTGACTGAACAGTTACGAGCCCAAGGAAAGATTTAAGATTGAGGTGATTAAATTGCCATCAAAGATAGCAGTGTTCAAAATATCTGCTACAAATATTTGTGTGTGCACAGAACTGTCCCTGTGTAAGCATTGTCTATACTTGAATACCATTAAACTCCCATCTGAAGGAGAGCTAAACCATCCTCTGCACGGTGGAAAGAAGTAATGTTTTATTATTTTTAACAAGGCAAAATTCTCTACCCTATTTTGCTAAACTGAGTGATAAGGGAAGGATTCAAAATGTTAAACCAGAAAAAAAGGAACTGGAGAGAGATAATTTCAGTCACTACAACAGCTGATTGATTTGGAGTAGAACCCAGTTCAGCCTACTTTCAAAGGTTGCTCAAACATTTCTCTGTTTACTGTTTAGTGGGAAATACTTATTCAGCCTTGGAAGCAGAAGGTATCAGCACCTTCCTGCCTGTTACAAACAAACAAACAAAAACCCCAAACAATGAGGGGTAGTCACTGACTCTGACTGGGTTTTTTTTAAGAAGGACTTAAGGATGTAATTCCACATAACCCTCCAGCAATCTCTGTGTTTCTTTGTGGTCTCCAGCTGTAGCTGGGCACTTCAGGTCACTGACCACTGGTGCTCCATTTGCCTTGTAGCAGCACATCACGCTTCGTAGTTCAATTTTCTTATTAAAGATTTCTTTTGTACATGAGACCTCTGTTTTGTAAACAGCAAAACAGTACAAGAAGCTGTCTTTCTGAAGTGACTTCAGTCCAAATCTGATAACCACAATGTCAGGCAAAATTTGCAGTTTTTAAGCAGCAAAATTACTCCAGCAGTGCAGAAGGAGTCTTGTGAGACAAGAGTCATGGAGGAAATAAGAGATACTAGACCACTCCCTGAGTGGTGTTATGAAGAAAACCACCATGAAAGCAAAGGTTGAATATCATTCTTGGTGTTCCATTTGTTCATGTAGAGCCTGTGGAACTGCATGCCATAAATGGCTTAATCATTAATAATCATCTTGTGTAAGGGGAGAGGTTGTGAATCAATTATTGTTATTTATATTGTGGAATGAGCAGACCACTGGGCAAGTTTTATCCGAGGAGCTCAGTGAATGAGCAGTACAAAGGAACAAGGATAAGATAAATTACACATTAAACATTAATCTATACAGCAGAGCAATCATCAGGAGACTAGCAAAAATAACCTTAGAAGTAATCCTTCCTAGAAGTATAGATTGTTTTTTTCTTTTAATGAAGAATGTATCATCTAGCTAGAGTTAATGTATCTGTAAAAATAATATCAGCATGGTGAACAGGTTAGATCCTGTGTGTAATTCACTGAAATTTGTGTTCAGCTTTCAGTTGTAAAACATATCCTTGAACCAGTCAGGGTAGAGTGTAACTACAGTAATTCCAAATCAATACTGTCCGTGAGGAGGAAAGGCTAAAAAGTTTTGCTGATACTTACTTTAGAAGTTGAGGTTTTGACATTAGGAACTTGATAGTCTTGTGACAGTACAAGTCCTCTCCTCCTTTGCAGTTAGGGTTTTTTCATTTTTATAGTTGGTCACTCCTGGGAGCCTGTTGGAACTTTCTGGATCAGAGAGTTAATGGAGGATAAGCCTTAGCAATTTCAGTTTGTCCTTCTTATGACTGTCAGCCTGGCTTTCTTGCATGCACATGGTTTTAGGTGACTGTTCTCTAGAGGGATAGAGGGAACAGCAGCTGGTGACATCAGGTCCTTTAGGATGTTGTTTCTGTTGGGAAGTGAAAATTTGCTACTTTGGAAACTCTAAAGCCCTGCAGTTTAGTTAAAGATGCATTTTTTGTGTTCTGCAAAACCCAAGATGAGATAGTTGACCACAGGAGAGATCACAAATTAGAACTGGTATCAATGCTCCTTGAGCTTTCCACCCAGGATTGGATCTCCCAGGTAAAAGTTAGATCTATTCACTTGGCAATTTTTTGAAAGATATCTTTCTGCAACTTCAATCATACTTAACTATCCAGGGTTGTTAAAAACTTGGCAGTTTCAAGTAAAAATGTAAAATGAAAGTTTACATCTTCAGGAGGATCTTTGCTTCTTTGCAAATGTTCCAAGGTGTACATTACATGGTGTAGGAAGAAATTTAGAACATTAATTTTTGTGACATTTTTTCTCACATGATCTGGATTGGAACATGTAGTCAAGTTTCTACTGCTTTGAAGACTTTGTTGATAGTTTTAATTGGCAACATATTATCAGATGGAGAATATACTGAGACAGAAATTTAAAGTTAAATTGAGAGCTCTGGCTTTGGTATTTCTCACATCGAGTCTTTGATCCTGATATCCTAATTCTCAGTGAAGCTCCAGTCTCTTCATAAAATCTCCTCAGTTTTAAAGAGAATTTCTGCAATCTCAAGTTGTGATTTATTTAGCATCTCAGGTGTCGCTGTAAGTCTGAAATTTTGTTTCATGTATATAAACATTACTGTGGGAAAAAAATTTACTGTGCATGCAAGAGGAAGACCTTATTAAAACAATTAATCCAAAACCATCTGTGAAAGTATCTCTCATTCATCAGCAGATAGGTGTGCTTCCCTTTCTCACTGTCAGTCATAACCAGCGAAGCCAGTGAAACATCTACAGTGTGAAAGATGTACCAGCACATAGGAACAAGGCATATAAGCCTTCTGTACCTTCACAGTGTAACTTACGTAGTGTTTAGTAAAGAAATTATGAAAACATTAACTGAAAAGCCTTAAAATGCTGAAACAAAGGCTGAAGTTTCACATTGCTAGTCTTTGCATCCATTGAATCCATTGAAGAAGACTGAAAATTGGATAGCTCAGATGCAAAAATCACTTTCTTAAAATTTTTAGTTTTCTAATGACTCTGCTGCTAAAGCCGGAGGAAACATTTGCATTATAATTATTCTTTGCTGTTCAGACATTTGAAAGACTGAATTGCTTTATCTTACACCATGCAGAATTAATCTCTTTTGACAGAGACTAAGGGCAAGTGATCTGTTAAAAAATCAAGAAAGATTTTATGTTCTAAATATAGAGGAACAGAATTTCTTGGATAACTGAGAACAATTGTGTTATAGCTGAGTATTTGTCCAAGCATATAAGAGGTGCTTTGATAACTCAGAACCTTGTGCTCTCTGATACAGTCATTTTCTTCTTCCATTGAAGCAGGAAATGAAATGACAAAGGCAGGGAACTGGGAAACAGAGAAAACTGCAAGAATTTTAAACTGAATATGAGAAATAATACATCTTAACCATTTAGTTATCTAAACCTGAATACAAATGGGATATAACCATGAATAAGTTACCAAGTGGGTGTTTAGGGTTCCTTTACTGGAACTAACAGAACTTGTTGTCCTAGTTAAGACTTGCTAGGGTGGGGTAGGGTGAGGAGGATTTGGGAGTTGTGGATTTCTCTCATCAAATCTAAAATACATCTTTCCATGTGAAATGTCAGTTAGTGTTTGAAATAACCACACAAGGACTGTTCACTGACTGTGCCATATCCTGCTGAAGGGAGGGAAGTTGTTCAAAACTGATCATGGCTCTGTTTTAATCAACAAACGTGCCTAATGTGACACTGATTCCACTCGGGTTTGTATTCAGGAAAACTGCAGTGGAGGTAGTTGTTCTGGCTATAATTTGATTTATACCACTGCAAGGTCAGAATAAAGCTCTGTTACAAAATCACATGGTTCATGAAGCTTATTTAACTATTTAGGCAGGTTCCTGTGTTATACAAATGGAATTCACAGCTGTTAATCTAGTTCTGAGCAGGTTTGGGAATTAAGACTTTGCTGCCAGAAAAACAGCAACCAACAAACAACATTCCAGTGCATGGAATTGCAGGAGGGATCTCCCACAGGGTGAGAAGATTGAAAATATATTGTGCCTGTCTAGTAAGATGCAAGATCAGCAATATGTCTTTACTTGATCCCTCTGATTTAGCTGTTTTATTTCTTTACTCTTGCAGTGCTGTCCTTTTGGGCTTGTATTTTCTCCTATACTTTGGTGGAACAAGCATTATTCTAGAATCACTGTTGCTGGGGCTGATCTTCTCTCAGATTTAGTGCCTCCTTTCTCTTTGAAGTACTGTAATTTCCCCAGCTCCTCATTGGCATAATCCCTGATTTTTTTTTTATTTTGGTGGGGAGAGAGGTGTACTTTAAAAGAGGTAGACTTTATGATAGTTTTCTGTTGGTATTTCTGGCCCTTTACAAACTGCTCTCAACAAGTGGTGAAGAAAAATCTTCTAGTCAGCCCCTCCGAGGCTCCAGAGAGCAGAAGTCCATCCTGGTCTATCTCAGGCTCTGTCAGAATGGACTCTGCTCCTTTTTGTCTGTGCCTCAGTGAGGAGGAGCAGTTTCCTTTTTCCTGCCTTGTTGCACCCTGCTTGCTCCTTGGGCATTAGTTACTGCCTGGAAGTGATGTGCTCAGCACATTTGCACAGTGATAGCAAATGAGATGATTGGAATCTTTGGTAGTATAAATGTCATAAACTTCTGATTTTTCAGGACTGAATTCATGTCTAAACCACAAGGCTGAGTAGAAGCTTTGGAGCTAGTTATTCACAGAACTGCTGCTAGCATACCGAAGTTCTGCAGGGAAAGTGGGTTTGGATAGGTTTAGCATCTCAGCTTTTTGTGAACTCTAAAAAGCTCTGAGAGTTATGAATGCAGAAAGTGCAATCAGAATGAGCTGAAAAGCTGAGAACCAGACTTAACAAATCTGATTTTGAATGACAAATCATTAGTGTTATGTACAATTGCATCTCGCTAAAATTACACAGGGGATAAATCAGTTATAGCCATTAATTTAAACAGTAAATGTCTTAGAATCGATTCTGATCTTTGCACAGAGTGAATTGTATGTGATGGGATGTACTCTTTTTTTTCTGGCATGGGATATACACAAGTTTTCCTATTTTTGTATTATTTGTATACAATTTTATTCCAGTAAGAAAAAAAGCCAAGAAAGAAAAGCTAAGAAAGAAAACAATATGCACTGTCTGAAATATTGATTCTCGTCCTCCCCCCACATATTGTCAGCTGCATAGCCTGGAGCTTTGCACCTTCACTTTCCTACTCCCTGGAACATTGCTTTGCTTTGCTTTGCTCTGTTGCTCTTATGAGCAAGGATTCAAAATAAGGAATTGGAGCATTTAGGATCTGATCCTATCTGACAACAGCTTACCTTTCATCTAAAATTTTTCAATCCAATCCTAAGTCCCTTTTCTAGCAGTGCTACCCCTGTAGATGCTGACAATGACAGAAGCAAAGGAGACTTTGCCGTGACTGAGCTGCAGCGTGGCTAGATATGTTCAGCCTTTGGCCAGCACCAGGATCTGGGGATAAAGGCCAGGAATCCTTCCAGGAATATTTCTGTTGGGTTTGTTGTTGTTTTCTCAGTAGTTTCTGTTGCTGAACTTCCAGATGCAGATTTTATGAGGCAAAAGGAGTTTCAGGGGGAGAGGTACTGCCTGTGGCTGTACCGCCTGGAGCAGCCTCCTGCACAGAGGCCATAAGGAGTGATCCCCCTGCAGAATTCCCCCTGACAGCTACATTGGACTTTGTCTGCAACATCAACATGAGTTTATTCTATCAGAACTTCATTTCCCTCCCCCCACCCAAAAAACCTGCTTACAAAAGGTTTTTATATCACTTTGATACTTAGTACAGATGAAATGGTTTATCTTGAAAAGTTGTTAAATGCCTTGTTGGAGATATTGCTGTGTTTGACCAAAAGTTCTAGGATACTTTCTTTTGTGTTAATTACAAGACATAGCTCAAATTGGATTTTTCTGTTTCATTGGACCTAAAAAAAAACCCTTTCTACTTTTTAATCCTCCTTAGATCATAATTACAGTTGTAAAATGGGCTATCATTCTCCTAGCCGAGAATTACTGGATAGAGATGGAGCAGGGAGTGTGGTGCACACCTAGCTTTGCCGTCATCTGGTGCTCCATATATAGAGACAACACTCTGAGGGAGGCAGGAGAAAAATAGAACTGGTGCTGCTGTGTTTCTGCTACCGATAGGAAATCAATAACATATTTTTGATAAAAGGTGGGAGCTGCAATTCATACTTGTAAAGGCAATGTGTCAAAAATCTATGTAGCATTAACAAAAAATGTTCATTAAGTGCTTGGAAGAAAGTTATTTCCTTCCATTCATCTGTAAAATCCATTCTGTACCAAGCTGCTGAGCCCCTGACCCAAGCAGGCACACAGGAATTGCCAGCAGGGGAATGAGGAATACTGTGCAGAGCCTGCACCAAATGTGTTTGCACTTAGACCTCACTGGGAAATGCAAAGTACTCTGATAACATGTTTGATGACTATTTCAGTAAATTACAAAAGTCACTGTCTCTGCCTGTGGGTCAGAATGATTTGCCACTGGAAGCTGAAATTGTGCAACACTTCGCTACAGTTGCTGCCACTAAAGGAAAAGCAGATATGTTATCAATAATATTTTTAGAGGTTAGTAAATATTTCATTTAATAAATAATAAATCTACCTTGTCTCATAACTGGAAACAGTAATGACAATACTTTAATTATAATTTCCTCCAACTTTAATATTCAGGAAGATTAAGGCAGTGCTATGCATATGAATTTAAAACTTAATAACACAAAGAGATTAAATCACTAACAAAATTATGTGGATGCCTAAGTAATAAAAGGAGAATACCAAAGTAAACAAAAAATGAAACACTACAGAAACCGTACCAGAAAACTAAAGAAAATTTGAACATTTTTTTGTGTCCTCAGGCTTCAAAGGCTTTTTCACTTCCCAGAAGAGCTCCATTCTCTAGTACTACATCTCAAGAACAAAGTGTACATAATCTGAAAAATGTGAAATATTGGTGGCTGGAATTCTTGGGAAGAGTTAAATTGAGGCAAGACTCCTGGTTTTTACCCCACTCAGTCACCTTTTTTGGCGTTCCTTTAGTATTATTGATAGTACTGTTGGCTAATTGCACCATCACCATTCTCTGTTGAAGTTTCTACAGAATTACGTGCACGTGACCTAGGAAGTGTTCATCTTAGGGTTAAGTATGAGCAGGTGGTAAGTGAGCAAGATTTAAGCTCGCTTATGGTGAACTAGATTATGTAATATGTAGTTGAAAGGAATAAACAATGTCTTCCATTTATTATCGAGTAGTACAAGATGCTCAAAAAGGCGGAGTTCAGTTTCAGAGGAATGCTCCATTTTCAACTAGTTGGTTCTGTTACTGGAAACTGCAGCTTTCCAGTGTCCCCTGAGTTTGTCAGCCTCTCCCCATCTTGTGGAAGAGGATAAGGATAAGCTGTGTGCCTGGGCTGCCGTATTCCCCCAGCCCTGGCAAGGATTTTCAGTCATTCCAGGCAGGGGGCAGCAGCTCTGTAATCAGGCAGCCCTTAGGTAATGCTATTACCAAAATGGGGGCAAACAAGGTTCATTACAAAGCCACACTTTTCTAAGAAAAGTAGCTTTACATAAAAGGTAGAGTGCTTGTTTATCTTGGGAGTGTGCCAGGAAGAGCCAAAGGGCTACACAGAATTGCCTTAGCAGTCTGCAAGTTCTTTGCTCCTGGTTATGCTACGGTAATATCCTGATCCAGTCCTCAGAAATAAATCCTTGCTCTTTGATACAGCAAGGGAGATTATATATACAACGTTTGTCCTACAGTATTTCTGAGGTACTATGGTTTTATGTTCTGATTCCAATATTCGGGAATGTTGTAAAGCAAGCATTGCTCTAATTTAGGTGTTGTAGAGGGTGGAATGTTGGCAGCAGCCAGTGCACATTGACCGCCAGAGCAACTTCAACCTCAGCTAACACTCACTTTGTGTCTCGGTAGAGATATTTGGGGTGGAAGGATGTGTTTCAATCTGAGCTAAAAGAGAATTTCTTTTTTTGTGTATTCGTTTAATAAAAGAGACATTGAGACATTACAGTTTGACCTGAAGAAAGGATGTAGATGCCAATGATTAATCTTACTGTCACAAAGTGGTTGTCCCTGCTAACACAGAAAATGACGTTATGTTCTCTTGGAATGTATTCTGCCCTTTATAACCTTCAGAGCAAAACAGCTACATACAGAAATCAGGAATTGTGTGGTTTACTCATATCCCCTCAGTATTTATATTTCTCAAGGGGAAGGCAGAGGATACCTGAGAATATTGCCTGATAAGACAGCTTGGTTAATGTCTGTGGGTTTAGACTCTTCATGGTTATCACCAAATTGCAAAAAGCAATTTGTAATCTTGACTGGAAAAACAAAAAAATCCTAAGAAAAAAGTGTGTTTTTTTCTGAGATGAAACAATTTCAATCACCATTGGAGTAAAAAGTTAACATTTCCTTGTGCTGCTACAAATATTTCTCTATTTCCCTCAAGTGTACTAAGTCAGTGTAACACTCACAACTGACTTTGAACATTAGTAGGACTAATAAAGTTGGATCCTACTTTATCATGGTGTATTGCCTCTGAATTCACATACAAACCCACCAAATTTAGCTGTTAAGCTAGAGTAAAGATTAAACTATGCTGAGCCAATACTCAGTGGATATAAATAAATGCAGTTACTAAGCAAAGTTCCACATACCAGTACTTCATTCCACAGTATCCCTCACATATACAAATCATCATTCATTGTCTGTTATATTCATTTTTTAAAATCAGAAATTTGTAGATACGTTAACTTATAAATTAAACATTATCCACTTTGACTCCTATTATTTGTTGTGTTCTGCCTCTTTGGTGGATGTGTGCAGATTCAGATATAGGAGAGGATTGCGTTACAGTGACCACATTAACTACAGCTTTACCCAAATGTGTTGTTCCTTCCTGCATTAGCATTTTTTTCATTAAAAGGATATGGTTTCATAAATGTTATCTACTGCTTGGTTTAAATATATCACTTTACAAAAGAGAACAGAAGAATTTGTGAATGCATTTTCTAAATTAGAGATTCTTAGCACAGGCACGTGAGTTTGTCTCTCAGAGCCCCCATGTGGTGCAGACAGACTGATGGGATCAATCCCATTTCCTTGCCCATGATTATCTATCCTGGCACTCTTGGAGTGATTCACTTTCCATCCTGGTTTAGTCTAAAGCTTCCCACGGGAGGGGGCTGCTGCCTGCACTCATTTGAAGGTAGTGGCTGTCATGGTTATCATTTAAGAATTAATTGTTTGTGACATACACAGATGAAATAAATAAGACTGGATAGGTTTTGAGTGTTAAACAGGGTTTAGTTACCAGAAGGAAGAATGTAGGCTGACTTCTTCTCTTAGGAACTACACAGGATGGATGCAGTAAGTGCCCTTTAATGACAGATCAGAATTCATCTCTCCTTATCTGACTGCTCATGCAAGCAGTGGCTGAAGACTTTTACAAGGTAGACAGTAATTCCATATTTAGTCCTCAGAGTACCTTCAAACAAGCTGATTTACAGGCCATGTGCTAATATTAATGTTAAACTATCCTCACAGAGCACAAATTGTCACCGTTCTTCCCTTGTTAAGTATTTTACAGAGCATTGCTTCTCTTTGTCTTAGGGAGATAGGAAAGGCAAATTGTCAGTAAATGCTAACCAGAGGAACAGGCTGCAGGATGCACTGTCATAGAGCGAAGGGGTTTTATGAAATCAGGTCTTAGTGAACCCCTCAGGACAGCACCAATATTCACAGAAGTGCAGTACTGATTACTGGACCTGACTCCTGACTTACTCTGTGAGTTCTGGCTCGAGTAGTTCCCCAGCCTCAGCTGCAAAAAGCAGGATGCTGGCAAAGTGACCAACTTGCTGATACTACCAAACCACTCTGCTCAGTGAAGGAAGGCAGACTGAGACATGAGGAAAAGCCATCTCAGTATTCAAAAGCCTTGTTCATCCATAGTGCCAGGAAATGGGAATTGTTTTCAGGTAGAGCAGCTGGGGAATCATTCTTAGGGTGAAAAAACAAACTGGATCTTTAGTTTTCAGCTCCTTTTGCAAATACAGTGTTAGACTTCAGGGCCCTTCATCTGCTGCATTTTTCAGCAGGGAGAGAGGAGTGTATTCTTACACAATAGCTTTGATTTTGTTTGTTTGTTTGTTTGTTTTTGGTGGTTTTTTGTTTGTTTGTTTGTTGTTTTTTGGGGGTTTTTTTCGCTTTATCTCATCCCTCCAATTTTTGGCAGGCAGTTGGGCAGCAACTTTCTGTTCAAGCTCATTTCTTTGGTAATTATCCTAAGTGGTACAACACTCTCCAGTCATTCTTTTTATGAGATACACTCATCATTAGAGATAAGTTTTGCTTCACAGAAACTAGTCATAATATCAGAGAATACTAACAGTAATACCAAACATGTCTGTTTTGTTAGACCACTGTGTCTTGGGATGGAGATAAGCTGCTTTGTGTACAAAATGGAGAGAAGGAAGGCCGTGGTTGGACCCAGTGGATTGAAGGAGATGAAATGCACCTGGTAAGATCGTGGAAGAGGTTTTGAATGCCCCTCCATTAAAATGGTTAGATATAACACAGCAGGGAATGTGCTATGTCATTTTGGCTTATTTTGACATAATTGTGTATTGGTGCAGCATTTGACTTGTCTCTAAAGCAACAATTTCATTTGCAGTCATTATGTTTTTATGTCCCTTTAAAAGCCTGACAATTTCAAATGCTCTTTCTGAGCTCAGTGTCTGTCCAGACTTTCCAAGCTGAAATGTTCACACGAGGAAGACATTTACCAGAACGTCCCTCAGTCTGTGAAATACTCAGTATGGGAGCTGTGAAAACGAGCACCCTACAATAAAGGAAAAATACACATTGGTTCTTTTAAAATAATTATGGGCCGCACTACATTACAGCCTAGAGAACTAAAACAGCAATTAAGCTTTTGAAATTGATTGTTTTTTCACATCATCATTTTTATCTTTCTAAATTAACAGGACCTGAAAGAAGATCCGTGTTCTTTTGTCCTATAACTCCTTATAACATCCTCACTCTCTCATCAGTGTGGGTAAAAGGCAGTGTTCCTGCTGGGATAATAAACTCCAATCTCCATTTCTCCTCATTGTGCAGTACTATTAGCATTCAGCAAGCCAAATGGATATCTTCTAAATGTTCAAATCAGTAGCAGAGTTATGAAATCTTTGCAGAAGTACCCCAAGCCCCTTCCTTGTTACTAAACATAATTTTGAGGAAGTATTGGTGGTTCCAGAATCCAGTTTAGGAGAGGAATGGATATGACAGATCTTCCCACCTGCACTTGGTGTGGCACAGGCGGGGAGAATGTTGCTGTGTAAGTGAGGACTCTGTATCTGAAGCCATGGGCTCACCTAGGGGAGGGGAGGCAGCAATAAAAAGGAGATGCCCAAATTTCCTGTGCATGCACACTGCCTCCAGGAAGCACCTTTCAGTGTTTCCACACTCCTCCCAGCTGCACAGCACCAGGGCCATGGCAGCAGGTTCCAGCCCTTCCAGTTTCTCTGCTGGCAGCCAGCTCCCAGTTACCTGTCACAATTTCTGGCCCAAAGTTCAGCTCACACCTGGCTGCCCTCAGTCCTGCACATCTGCATTCCCCTGCACATAGAAACCACAGCACCAGTTGCTCTTGGATTTCTCTGGACCGGCCACCTGCTTTCTGGCATTTGCTAGCTCCCAGGAATTATCTCTTCCCATCTTCTGTCCCCAACACCAATTCCTTCAGCCCTGCTTTCTGCTGTCCTTACTCTGATTCCTGCTCTAGCCACACAGTCTGGCCGTGGACCTCCATGCCCAGAGCACTTTCTAGACTTGTCCCTGTCAGGGGGTTGATTTTAGAAGTCAGAAACTCAGATTCAGTTGCTCAAATACTTGTGTCTAGTGCCAGTTTAGGTAGCTCAGGGTAACCTGACTGCTCTGATGCTGCTTTTCAGAAGGCTGGGAAGAATTCTGGATCATACCTGCCAGCTGATGCATTCACTCACTGCACTTGGAAAATTTACCACATTGGTGTACAGAATACCCACGTATGCAGAAGTCAGTACAAAATGAATTCATGCAAAGGAAGTAACCAAGTATTTTAGATCCCGCTCCTCAATATTTCAATTTTCTCACTTTTTGTATTTCATTAATTGCAAAAGATGTCCTCTTTATTTCTCTAATCCTTGTTAATGCAGCTCTCTCCATTAAAAATACAGTAGAATCCCCCTTAGTATCTTATTTTTGACCAGATAAGATTACTAGGTCCTGTCCTTTTGAGAGTGCTTTGATACAATGAGCAGTTACCCTTAAAGAATTGATACTTCAATAGCTTTGTGATCCTATTGAACTTTACACAATGAGCCAAGTGTTAATTTATTCTTTTCACAGTTCTGCAGAGAGTAGGAGCACATCCTTTAGTAGTTTATTCTTTCCTATTTTCTTCATTTCATTCTGTGGTCTGTACTTTGTAGTTCTTTCTAGATTTTATTTTATGTGAGTGGCTTATTTGACCATTCCTCATTTCCTTTTGAGTTTTATTGCCCTTTTCTATTGTATTGATTGCTTCTTCTTGTCACTGTCAGCAGATCTCTCAGCCCTTATTGCACATTCCTTCTTCTGGCTTACCTCTGCAGGAGTGAACAGAACAGGTCCTAACTAAAGTCACTGCATTAGTCTGTTGTTCCACCAATTCATCATGAAGTACTTTCTCTTATTGGGGTCAAGCAACATATGTCAATTAAGGCTATTGACTTAGTTTAAGGGTTTTTAAAGTCATTTTATCAAAGTCCCCCATAAGAAATGTGCATAACTTCCTCAAAATATTCCAGGAGCTTTATTAAAAGTCTCATCTTGGACCGGAAGGTGTTCTATGAAAACGACCCTTTGGCTAGGTCATGCATAAGCACTGTCTTTCTGTCCCTTAAGAGCTTCTTTCACCTAAACCTTGCCCCAGGCACGCAGCCCAGGCACACACCTGAGTGCAGTTCTCAGGTCAAACTTGAGGAGTTTCAGGAACAGGGATGGGTGAACAGGCAAATAGCAGCAGCCTCACAAATCCCAGCCCAGGGTGGAAACTGCCCCTACTCATGCCCAGCTCACAGAGATCCAGAGATCAGCAAGGGGGGTTTGGGAAAGCTCTTGTGGAACTCAAGGGAACAGCTTTATGCATCCAGGGTGCTCAGGCTCAGTCAAACCTCTCTGCTGTGCTGGTTGACAGGCCTGGAGCAGATCTTCTGTACAGTCACCTGCCTTTTGTAGCCATGAGCTTGGTGTTATTAAAGTGGACCCTGATTTCTGAATTTGTAGGCTCGAGCTACCAGTCATCACCACACAGATTCAGAGCTGGTGAGGCAAATCCATCCCCACTTCTTTATTTATCCAAAATAGAGAATGCCCATTCCAAAGACCTAAAGCAGTTGCATATTATGCAAATAGAGAATAATGCACCAAGAACGTATTTGACCCTTTGAGATCTGAGATCCCAAAATAACTTCCCTTCCTCAACCTTTTAGCAAAAAGCAAACCCAAACAAGATGGTTTCTTCTAGGATGAAAAATAGGCTAAAATTCATTCAGGCCTCCCAACATAATTTAATAGAAAATTGTGGATTCAAATTAAGCTGGATATACACATAAAACTCTAATGTTTGTGTCCTTACTAAAGTTGTGGTTTTTAATTATTTTCTCCTCCTAGGAAATAAGAGTGTGTGGAGTCACGTGTAAGCAGGTCTTTAAGAAGGTGCAGTGAGCTACTGTTGCTACAGGAGTGAAGAACAATACAATTTACAGACTTGCCACCAACTCTCCAAATGCTAGTGCTGAGCATCCTCAGCAACAAGAGCAAACACAGAAATGAAGATCACATTAGAACTGTATAGTTGGAATAAAATATTTTTAGGAAATTAAAAAGTGACTGCAAATAATACTATTTTTAGAAATGCCAATTAAAGATACTAAACTGTCTAAATGTGTGCATACTATAATTCTTGACTATGCCAAGAAAGGACTATTAGGTATAAAACAAGATGCTGGGGGTTTAGTCCTTGTAAGCTTTTTTTTTTTTTTTTACTCTCAATAGACATCACCCTTTCAGAGCATTAGCCTTGTTTTCAATTGGTGAACTGCAGTTGTAGGGAAGCAAATGAGAGCTGTAGGATGCAGCTTGCACTTAAATCCTGAATTCACTGAAGCAAGTAAGAATGTTACCATTAGCTCTGGTGGTAGCTCTATACTGGAAGTATTCCATCAAAAATAAAAATCTGATTTCTCAAAACAAGTAAATTTATGGATCAATACTTTGGAAAAAACAATGCTTACAAAAGTATGGCTAAGGGGCAATCCTTTTCCAAATGCTTTAGTCAATATCTGCCCATGATTTTTTTTTTTTTTCCTTTTTCTGGAGACACTGAGAGTAAGATGATAGCTAGAAACTGTCTATAGCTGTACACACAACACACAGAAGATGAGACCAGCATTACTTTGTACACTATCATTTGCAGATGTTTTTATGCCCATCATAGTCCTGTGTTCTTGTGCAGGCTGAGCGTGGGAGAGCCTTGGCCTGCAGCTGAAATCAGAACACTGATTAAACATTAGTGAGTGGAATAATACTGCCAGATTTCAGTCCATCAACTCACTGGATACAGTGAGCACCACCAGGTCAACATCAAATTGAAAAAGGTTTGAATTCACAAAGCTTTAGCATGTAACCCAGAATTCCAGGTGTCTCCTTAACAGCTGTTAGCCATTTTCAGGGACACATTCAGGAAATCACCATGGCGGAGCCTGCTCTCCAGTGGGAACATCCCTTTCCTGCTCTGAAGTGGGAATCTTCCTTTCCCTCTCTAAAATGGGAATATCCCTTTCCCTGCTCTGCTGCAGCTCCTGTGCTTAGCCCTGCTTTTGCCTTCCCCGGGGACTCAGTGCTGACTGAGATATTTTAGACATATAAATGGAACAAATGCTGCCATCCTCTACTAAACAGAGACTGTTTTAAAACATGCACTGTTATTAATCTATTTAGGAAAGCTGTGAGTCTGATCTAACATGGAATCATGGAATCACAGATCACAGAATGGCCTGGGTTGGAAGGGGCCTCAAAGATCCCCCCAGTTCCAACCTGCCTGCCATGGGCAGGCACACAGCATGGAGAAAAGAACCTTCAGAAACAGCCATTGTAAGGTCCAAAGTCAGCACAGCAGGGATGGTAAATTTCCTGAACTATGGTATTTCATGGTACTGTATCTCGTGAGTGTAGCACCAGATGTGCTGTAACAGACATCTAATTCAATTTTCTAAAGGTTTGGGGTTTGCTTTACTTCAGAAAGTACCCAGAAGATATCATCCATGAAGACTTTAGCATCCCTGTGTGATGAACAGGTGAATAACACTCCCTCTCCATGTAAATTCTTGTGTTACCATTCCAACACCTGTGGATGAAACCACTTAGAATTACAGACATGCAATGAAATTATTTACTTTAATTCTCTCCCCCCTTTTTTTTCTTGGCAATTCTTACAGCTAAAGAAGTCTCTGGGAAATATAATTGAGTCTGATCAGTTAGGTCCATGCAGAAGCCACTTTTCTCTCCTGGAAGAGTGTGTTAGCCAGCCAGCTGTGTGTCCATAGCTGAATGGATATCCCAATAGACAGACAGACCACCAGCTCATGGGGATTGAGTTTTCTGGTACTTGGAATGGGACAGGTCAAAACTGATTACAATTAAATAGGATAGAAAGGTTGTAAGAGAGGGAAAGCATCGGAAACCTGTGGATCTGAAATGGGCTGAAATGCTGCACTGCTTAAGGGAAATTACAAACACTTGCCTATTTAAAATGCTATTTATCATCTTACACAATGTTGAGGATATCCCAGTTGCCAAATTTTAGTGCATCAGCCATTTGTTTTTTCATGAAAGATTATTGGACACAGAAACTTTTTTCCTTCGAGTTTCTAATTATGGATTCATAATCATGGGCACCCTCCAGGTATCATTCTACTCTTCAGCCCTAAGGAGAGCAAGAAAACAAACAAGTAACTGTAATAAAGTGATGGCTCACACCACTATCCCCAGAAAAACTTGGCAGGATTTTTTTAATGTTCAGCACTGACTGAGACCTTTTTTGAAATGTAGTTTTCCTTCAATAGAACTTGGCAGTTCATAACCTTTAATTCACCAGCTGTCTTCTCATTTTTGCCTGCAGCTCTCTCCAGTCTTGTGTAACATTCGCAAACTCTTTTTGCAGAAGGCTGTAAGTGGATCAATTAACATCTAGCTAAGTAAATCCAATTGTTAAAAGCTATTATTATTGTAATCAAACAGACAGCTTTTCCCCTTTGGGTCATTTGGTACAAGGGCGAATTTAGCACCATACTAATAACTAATGGCTTATCAAGCAGAAGCAATGTAACCTGCTGCTCATTATGGAGGAAAGGCAAACTCGCAAAGCTCTTCCACAGCTCTTGGATGGAAAATAGAAAAACTTCAGAAATGTTTAACTTTGAATAGATTCGCTTCAAATCATCTCAACTGCTTGTCATTATAATTGTAACCTCTTACCTCACTGCAGCAACCCTTTCTTTCCCTTCAAAAAGGAAGTTATGTTCATTCATTGCTTCCATGATGATGCTTTGCAATTAATGTCTGTAAAATTAACCATGCTGTTTCCATGAATCTTTAACAACTGTTACCATGAAATGTAATCCAAAACTTTCTCCATAAAATAGATGCTTATTGAATGTATAGCATTTGACAGTTACTTGAAAAACATCTGCCTCTCTGACTATTTCATAACTACTTAGTAACCAAGACTTTCACAGGGAATTCAAACCCAGATTTGCTTGCTACTCAGGAATCAAACTTTGTTTCTTGATCTTCAACAGAATTTCAGCCATGGTTTGCTACTCTGTACTTCTATATATATACATCTGAATTGCAATACCTTCAGGTAATGGACATTTTATATTTTTTTAGGAAAGACCAGTACCTACAGAAGCAGTGTGAATGGAAAGTGTAAACAAAACATTTTTTGTTTACTTGAACCTGCAACCTACAGGTATATTATAATGTAATTCCTCCCACCAAACAGCCATTCCCTGTTTCGTCCATGCCACTCAGGTTTTCTTTACCCCTTCCAGTGTATAAACTTGGCTGTTTTCATCTCTTACAATCTAAGCCATGGAAATCGGAATTGAAATAAGGGTTGGGGTTACAGTCTACATTTATGCAACAGTCCAGTTGTGAAGGAAGGGGAGGAGTTCCTTAGTATGATCTGTGTGACAGTTTCATTGTAAAATAAACACTGGCTGACTGGCAAATTCCTCACAACAAGAAGGAGCATCAGATTCCCAGAGAGTGTCCCATGGGACTGAGCACTGGAGCACAGCAGAGTCCTGGCGTGGCATGGATGTGCTCCCCTGGGTACATCCACTTCCATCCATGTCTGTCATCTGCTTGGCTCTACTCTATGAAAGCTGACAATAAAAAGCAAGAGTTCACCATTGCAACATTAATAAAACTTCCTATTATGTATCATTTTGTATTATATTCTCTTTTGGACAGCCTCATCTGTAATCACAGAACAGATTCCCAGCTATTCATCTTTTCACCCTCTATCAGTAGCACATTTGTCTTGGGTTATTACCCGGGTGGTACAGCTATTTATATTTTAAGGAGTTTTTTTTCACCTCAAAGCAAATGTTTATTTAATTAATTTGCTCCTGTCTAGCAAAAGTGCACACAAAAGTAGAGTCCCTTCAGTACCATGTATTTTATTACAAGGGCAAGCACCTTCTCTATATTAATAGCTAATAATAAGAATCCACATTGAACATTTAAGCAAAATGGCATTTCAGTTTTTCACCAAACCCTTCAATAAGACTGTCTGACAATTAAGTTTCTGCACCATGGAGGCAAAATAAAATTCCCTCTTTCAATGGCAACATTGTTATTAAAGGAAGGGAGGAAAGAATGATAGGAAACTGTCTGTGGTTATTGACTCTACACTTATTTACATAACAAGAGACCATTTGTCTTGTGGTACACCACTATCCTGAGCAAATAAAAGGTCTTGTGACAAGAGCATTCCAAATTTAAAACATTTTATTTAAATATTCAGCTATTTGACAATTCCAGATTGGAGCAGATGCACAAGCAATTATTTATGGTTCCATCAGCATTATAGTGTAGCTGCCATTTAAAACTTGTGTGTGCATGTGCAGAAACACATGGACCATGGTTATCAGCAGCACACTGCAAAAATAGGAAGCCCTTTAAATGCTTTTAGGGTCACTTCCAGAGCTTTCTTGTGCCTGACTGGCCTTTATTTCCCCTCCCCCTCCAGCCACACAAGACAACAGTGCAGAAGAGTAGATGTGAAACACAAGGAGTGATGAAGACTTAATGCAAAATTGTACTGAAATTTGGAGTTAAACAGAAAAGTTCCTTTCCATCCTGATGTTCCCACTGAATTTTTCTCTCATGCAAGTCAGTGAATTTACTACAAAAAGGAAGTTTTTGTAATGTAGTGCAGTCACCATTATAATTTGGTGAGGCTTAGCATATGGGGAGAGCTCACTGGAATTTAACATTCCATCAAGTGCAAAAAGACTCACAATAGTTCCTTGCTCCCCTTGTCTACTTTGCAATCAGCATGATTTGAATTATATTTTCTTACCAAGGCACTGATGCTTGTCATCCATAACCATTCCAATTTCCAACACTTCTCTCCAGCTGGCCGTGCCAAGGGCATGCAGAGGAAGTTAACACAACTCAGTAGAACTTCTGTGAAATGACTGTGTGATCTTTCACTCATCCTATCAAGAAACATGCTGCCATTCTTGATGCTGACATTTCCAAGGTTATTTTTGTAGAGGAAAATGAGAGAAAAGTGCCATTTTATGTGTGTTACAGCAACACAGAAAGAACTTACTCAGACACAGCAGTGAGCAGCTCCTCCACACACCCAGCTTTGGGTACAACAGGGTAATGCAGTCTCTCTCCATTGCCACACTGATGCTACACTGATGCCATCAGTGTTCATCAGACACACTTTAATTACTCAGGACAATCTTTAACGGCAGCATATGGTCTAAAGTAGCCCCAGCTGGAAAGCCAAGGCATCACGACTCCTTCATTCCAACACGTTTGCTATTTTAGCTATAAAAACAGAAACTGTCTTCGTTCCTCTTCGGAACTGGTAATAAATTCTAACTATGAAATAATTACTTGAGAATTTTAGACCTGTTACACCTAAAAAAGCAGCCAAAAGCACAGAGCAAACCCTCCCAATGCTCTGCAGCAGTAACACATCATCCAAGCTTTGCCTGAGCTCGGGCTTCAGCCAGTCTGAGACACGGGGGCTGACAGGAGCCAGACAAACAAGAGCTGCACATGAGATTTCACACTCCGAAATGATGCAGAAACTGATGATTCATTCCCTATCAAACAAAAAAAGAAGTAGAACATCAGAGTTTTCTAGCAAAATAACCTATGAACAGTCTTGTTCCAGCTCCTTAAGGAGTAAAAAGCCCCAAACTTCCACTAGAAACTTCTCTTGTCATCTTTTGTGCAATTGAACACAAGGAAAATGACTCCCAAACACAGATGCAGAATTATTTCAGATAGTATTTTTTTCAACATATGTTCAACCCTTTATAATGTATTTTCCTCTGACAGCAAGTCCACCTTGTAGACATTTGAATTATCACATCACATTACACAAAATTCCAATTCTGGTTCCACCTCTCAGCATGGAAGCATCTATTTTTGACTGTCTTTCCAAATGCATTTTGGGGACCAAAGAAACAAGGAGGCACTTAAGCTGCTGAAGGTCACTCAAAAACCTTGCCAGGTACTTAACTTTGAGCTAAAATTAACAGTTAAAAAGTACCTAATCTGTTTGAACATCCTCTGGATGTTTTTAGGAGAGCCTTTTTCCCTCTTCAGCCACAAAAATGCTTTGAAAATCTGATTCATATCACACAGTACTTCCCACTGCAGCTTGTATGACTTCAGGGACATTTAGGTAAATTCTCAGTCACATATTCTCCTGATGTAATTGGTTTCAGTACCCATTACACACCAAAAATTTGAAAAGGGAATGTCCAAATATTAGTCAAGTGAAGGTAAATGTAGAAAATACTCCCAGATAAATAATAGTGTTCTTATTTTAAGTCTTCCCTGCACAATGAAAAAGGAAAAAGGCCCCACAACAGCAAAAACCATCAATAGCAAAATAAGTACAGCTTTCAATCACAGAGCTGACCATTGCAGTTCCTCCATGAAGCATCAAACCTCAAGACACTGGATCATGTGAGAGAAAAAATAAATGTACTAGGTATGCACAGAAAAGGGCCTTTTTTCATATGAGATATTTCTTTGTGAAGTAAAGCTCTTCCTGGACCCACTACCACTTTTTTTGGAGTGCATTTTATTTTGTTGTCCAGCAGGTGCATTCCACCAGGCAAAAAATAATTGTTAATGAAACAGCTGGGCAGAACAAGAAGATTTTTCCTTTTTTCATACTCCCTTTGTTTATAGTGTAAGTACTCCTAAATTATAGAAAATTCAGTTTTTTAAAGATGTACCGCGGGTCATTTTGTTGCCTTATTTGCTTATAATTTGGTCTTTTCACATTGAAAGTACTTGCTGAAATGACACTTTTTAATTTCTTTTTTATCTTTTGGCAAGACAACAAAATTACCTGTAATTTTGCCAAGGATTTCAAAAGTAGGTATTTCCATGTATAAGATTAATTAATTAATTTCCATGTTAAGATTAATGCAAGTATGTTTCCTTGTTGTATTTAAATATCTAAATACAACTTACTGTCTGCATTGCAAATGCCCTTGAATGGGATTCTGCAAGGGACTGAGATCTCTGCCCTGATATGGGAGCCATTAAAGCACAATGCTATCACTGACAGAAAGAAAAAAGTTATGTTGATGTGCTGAGGAGATAAAAGGGAGATTAGCCAGCAGCTGCTGGGTCAGACACTAATGAAGATGTATTTATGGGGGGGAAAGGAACAGTCTTCGGCTGCTTTTGATAAATCTAAACTTCCAAGGCATCCAATTAGAGACTCGGCCTGGTAAGTGTGTGTGTAATAGCCACTAGGGAAAGGTGATGATGATGATGATGTGATATCTCCTCTGAACTTCCAGCTACCCCTGATTGCCACGCTGCAACAGAACCTTGAGTTGTGAGTGGAGGATCTGTGGGACAGAGGTGGCAAATCAGCCTTGGAAGGCCGTGAGCACATTCCAAGGGATGGCAGGCATGAGGCGATTACCCAGCTGTGTGTTCACAGGGCTCCCAGCCCTTCCAGCCATACTGGACTTTGTCACCGCCACTCTTACAACGTGGTGCTCTTTGAACCTGGCTGAAGATGTAGCTGTAGTAGTCACGAGGAGGAACAGGAATAATGTTTTCCCCTCATGCTGAATATTGTTCTAACAGACATTTTTTTCTTCCTTAAAATGCCCCCTGGTTTCAATCTCCTAATAGCAGAACTAATTCATGAAGCAGTGCTCTCCCCAAAAGTTCTCCTCATCTTTCAGCTGGCAAGCAATGGAGCACAATATCCTGAAAGCCAAGACTTCTCTTTTCCCTGACAGGATTGTCTTTCACCAGCAACAAAAGCCATGATAAGCATCAGTCTAACAGATGCATAGCTTACTGCAACGACTTTGCTTTATGTTTGGCGAGCTAGAAAAAACTGCTATATTTTCACAAGCAACACATTTCATTTCAGGACAGGACTTTGTTTTCCCACTGTCATGAAGGAGTTTAATGGTGCTGAAGAAATACTTCCCACCACAAATTCCTTTTTCATGGCTATTACTGCAGAAGTCAGAGCACTTCACTTGTGCTCCTCCCACACCCCTGGCAGACTGTTTCCGTGTTCATGAACAGGAGACACTTGTATCCATACTGGGTTTTGCTCTGATCAAACCTCTGATCACCTGGAAATTTCCATAAAATCATGATAGAGCCAAAAAACTACAGTAACTACAGTAACTATAACTTCAAATGCAGTCTAAAAGGGGCAGGTGGGAAAAATCTATTTTAGGCAAGCTGTTTTCCTTCCTTCCTTCCTTCCTTCCTTCCTTCCTTCCTTCCTTCCTTCCTTCCTTCCTTCCTTCCTTCCT
>VXBN01003832.1:12128-64996 GCA_013397395.1 Sinosuthora webbiana | reverse complement strand
TTTCTTTCTGCCTTCCTTCCTTCCTTCCTTCCTTCCTTCCTTCCTTCCTTCCTTCCCTTATTTAACCCAGTTAGTATATAAAAAATGCACTTGTGTAGTTCTCGTTTCTAGAAAGCTTTTAATGTAGATTTGGAGAAGTAATTTTCAATGCTCTGTTGAAAGTAACTCTCCTTATCAATTAATTTTTTTCACATATAAACTGGAGAAACACATCATCATGAAAATTATTCTGAACTTCTGGGGAATCCTTTCCTAATCTGAGATTATATTTAGGTCTCAGGTATTCAAGTTTTTAATCATTTTTTTCTTTCCTTGTACTCTTCTAGTGAAACACAGCCTGACATTTTTTTTATATTATATATAGACAGATAGAGGTATAGGTAAATCTCTATCTAAATCCATAAATTGTCATCTAAAATACAGAATTTAAGAAACTTTATTTTCTTTTATCTTCTTCTATAATAAATGTACTTGGTACATTTTATTGAAAAGCGAAATTACCATATTTATCAATTCCTTATTTCTATTCAGTTTTCCAGTGGCAATGTCAATAAAACAGATATAAATGCTCCTTCCCCCGCTCTGCATGCATGTGCATCCAGTAACTGAAACCACGTGGCATCACTGCTGTTCAGAACCAATCCTGTCATGTGTCTGGAGGAAATCTTAACTTCAGCAATGTGTCCTGGATTACCTTGCTTGGCCCATCCCCAACAACTGATTGATTATACACCTGCCTTAGGAGCCAGCTTGCAGGGTGTGCTGCATTTTAACAGCAATGAGTGGATGAACTCACTGAACTGCAGCAGACAATACTGGGATTTTTCAACTTAGATTTTCTTTAAAGATTACTTTAAGTTTTCATCCTAAATGCTATTTCTATCAAATAATTGCCAGGAATTCACCAAAAGATTAGACAGACATCTAAATGCCTCTGTTACTACAATGAATTATTTTCCAGGGTTCCAGGATGCTTTGGAACATTAAGCACTGGTTCATTCCTCAAACAGGATGTGGTAGAACAAAGCCAGAGCCTTTCCAACAGGAGGGATGCTGCTGTGGAGCTGGAGATGCAGACAGAAAAGAATGAACCATACAGGACTGTGAGAGGAATGAATTCATGAGATTCACTGCACAGAGCATCTCTTAATCAACAGGAAATAATGTCCTGACGTTCTAAGAGAGATGCAGCAGCACAGGATGAGGGTACTCATTTACCCTGTGATTTGCTGCTGGCTTTCTGAGCTGGTATTTTTTTCTATATGTGAAGCAGTAAAAGTGATTTATGGCAAAAAGAAAGCAGTCAGGAAATAGATACACTCACCTATCCAGGGATTTTCCTGGAGTGGGGTAATAGTTCTTGAACTGCTCTGTGCTGATAGCAGCACAGTGAGGGCTGAGTGTTAGTGTGGATTTCCACCAAGAGCTCTAGACCCAATTTACAGTCCTTCTGGAACACTGGCCTTAAGTCCTTGAGGTTATCCCAAGAATGGTTCTAACCTTTTTCTAAATGGCTACAGTGAACCCAAAATTGTGCACTAATTGCAACAGCTGATACAACTTTTTCTCTTCACTGGGATCCTGGAACTGGAAGCAAAATCTTTCTTTCATTGAATTCTATCACTTTTGAGTTACGTGGAAACTTGAGGTCTAAGACATTTGAAAGTATCTCTATGAAGTGTTATTCAGATGAAGAGGATTGCTTCTGTCTGACAAAGCTGATTCTTTAAAATATTCTTCTAATAGATGAGACCCTGCATTAAAAGGGCATTTCAGCATTTATAGTCAGGCATGAACAAGCCAAAGGAGATACATATTTTCTTAGCTAAATTGTGCTTGTCATTGAAGTACCAAAGAAAAAACCTCAGACTTCTTTCAATAGATTATTTTAATTCAAAATCCATCCATCAGTATTCCAGTTCAACGTCTAAGTAATACAACCTTTATCTGATAAAGATAAGAAGTGGCAGTTGCAATTACAAAACTTTGCCACAGAATAAATACAATTAAGTTATAGATTACAGTTACAGATATTAATGCATAGCTCATGCAGGGAATTCCCATCCTGAAAAAATCAATTTAAGCAGCCTTAATGGCAATGACAAAACACTTGAACTGGGTTCAGATTTTCCATCCACATTAGAGTTAGCCCAGAAGGAAGCAGGCTTTAGTGGAGAACATAAAGGGTTCTGCTCACTGACTGCTCTGCCTGGTGGCTTCTTTCATGACCTTGGCCAAACTGTGTTGTCCCCTCAGTTTTTCTGATTTCACAAAGGCTGATCATTTTTATCTGCTTCCTCAAAGCCTGAATAAAGAGCTTTGAGTAAGTGCTCAGGAGAACTAATAAATGAATAAATTCAGTATTTCCCATTTATTTTGAAAATCAAGGTCAGTCAGTTTCACCCACTGGCTAATAGTTCTCTAGAGTGTAATATTTTCATAATGTACACCCCCTTAATAAAAATGAGTTCTCGAGACAATAGAGTCCACTGGATTATATTTTTAATGTTTTCGAACTCAGTTACACAATCACAAGTGACATTATGAAGTCTCTAAGAGCTAAGCTAAAGTCCTTAATTAAGAGAGGAGGGAGGCTTTGGATTAATAATGTGTGTAACATCTGCATCCATCTCCATCAGCAAAATCAAATGAAGTAAGAGAGATGGAAATGACTGAAAAAAAAACAAAACCTCAATGGCTGAAAAGCAATTATTTTATTTCTAAGAGTGATTTAAAGCATATTTTGTGCATCTTTGCTGAAGTTGGAGGTAAACACAAAATGTGCTGAGCTGGCATAACTGTGAGCTCTCTGTGCCCTGTGTACAGTGTTGCCTTTTCCCCAACCTGGAAATGAAATTCGAGATAATTTTACTAAGGAGGTAATGTAAGAGTGGATCTTTATTTGAAGGCCTTTGGGGGCAGTTAAGGAAAGATGTCCACAAAAGCCCATCCCTACAGGGATGAGTACATCTTTATAGGTTTTAGGAAATTAGCACAAGTGATAAAAAGCACCAATTAGGATGAGAAGTGATGATGCAATTCCCCCCCAGGTCAAGCCCCTTCTCTGGAGCCCCTCTCAGCAGTGGCTGTGCTTTGTCCATGACAATGGATCTCCAAGAGTTGTTCCCGGCCTTGGTTCCCTGGGAGAACCAAGACACCACAGGGGCCCTGAACCTCCCGGGGCTTGGAGCTCTGGAATTTGTTTTGTCTTTCTGCCTAGGGAAAGGCCTTGGAAAAGTACTGAGAAAACTAGCCACTAATACAATAGGCTGCAGAGCTACAGATATATGTGTGAAGGATACAGAGAACATAGAAAAGAAAAAAAAGGCAAAACCCAAACCGGCATCAACACCCTCATCCTCCCACAGCATCTGCACCCGTCCCTGGTTTGTCAACGAGGTGTCAGACAAGTTTTGCTCTGAGATGGGAATGAGGGAATTCCCCCTTCTCTTAGGTGTCAACAACAGGTTTGTCCCTGAAGACCTCTGTTTTTGCATCATCAGCTCAGAACTGACACCAAATAATAAGTGTTTGGGCAACAAGAACTCTATGTACAGCTGGCCAGAATCCTTCCATTCCTTCTCTGGAGGGCTGAGCAAAGCAATAAAGCCCAGGAGCCACAGCCAAACCTCCAGCTCAAGGCATTGAGGTGGGCTTGCTCTTGCTGAGTGCACTGACCTGGTGAGAAGGGCTGGGATCAGCCAGGGCTGTCCAAGGCAGAGCAGTGCCAGCCAGTGCTGGGGGAAGGCAACCCCCACGTGGGCCAGCAAACCGTATTTGGTGAGCCCCTTCTGCAAATAACACCTTTGGGTTCTGTCCCCTCCTGCTGTACACGCCTCTCCTGCTCCTGCCGCATCCTGGTGAGCAGCAGAGGCCTGCAGGACACCATACACAGACAGACAGAGAGCCCACTGCCTCCTTCCCGAGAGCTTTTGGTGCTCGGAATATGACTCCTGGTGTTTGTGCAGAACAGAGCCCCCAGCCCACGAGACAGCACCTCTGACAGCTTGTGCAGCAGCAGCCATCACTGAATACATTGCAAGTGATTAATTTTCTAAAAAAATAAAAATAAGCCTAGTGAGTGCACATGTGCTAACAAGTTAAAAATAATAATAGGTGTCTGTGACCATGCTGCTTCTGTCTGAATCCTTCAAGGGGATTCAGTTGCTAAGAACAACTTACGCAGTTTGCCATATTCCTATGTGTTAAACAACAACCAAATAACTACAGGCAAAAGTCCCAGCTGTCAAGCATGAGGAGTGTAGGGGCTGCTCGGGGGAGTACCAGGCATTTCTCTCCTGTGTTATATCTGCATATTGGATCATTTAAAAGGAAAATTAAACGAGGCAAGGACAGAGTGGGAAGCATGTTACCATCTCTTCAAAACACCATTCCCAAAACTTTACAGGGAAAATTCCACTTGACTGGTCCTTCTGTGCTTTATATAGAACTCTGACAGTGCTTTACCCAAGAACTTTTCCAAGGGGAATGCACTTGCAGCTCTTTCAGACAGCAAGGAAGGCTTCATTCACCTACCCAGACAGAATTTCTCTCTGGGCAGGTTACAGACACAATGGGAGGAACTGGAGGCAAGTCTTGGAAGCAGCTTCCATGACTGCTGATTCTTCCACACAAACAGGATTTGGGTGTTTTCCATGTGATCTTTTCTTTTCAAACTGCCTCGAATCAATCCTGACTTATAGGAACAAGGCAAGCAATGCCATCTTTGTTTCTTCACACACAAAAAAGACTGGAAAAGTTACTCAGGCTTTTTGCAGAAGTAAGTCGATTTTTTGTGACTTTGCTTTATTTCCAGGACCTCAATCTTCAGCCATAAATCTTAGCCCTGCATTAAAAAAAAAAAAAAAAAAAAATTACCTCAGCATTTCATTTTTAACAAGCGGTTTTGCAAGAAAAGGATTCTGAGAACAAAACAGTCATGACAATTAGGGGCAGGCACCTTATCTTCATTTCTCCAAATGTAGACATTTTCCATGGGAAGGAAATAATGTTTTGCCATTTTGAAAGTTTGTCTCTGTGTATGCAGCACATAAATAATACATAAATACAGAACACAAAGAATAATTTCTAAGTGGATAACAAGTCCAAATTTTAAAATTTTGTTGGGAAGCAAGTCAGTCTAGCTGGCAAGGCAGATCTGAGACTTAGAACTCTCCACCCAGGGCTTTCAAGCAATTGTGTAAGCAGTACCTGTGCCTGTGCCCTGGCACCCTGTGATTTAGGCAGGCATTTGACTGTGGTAGAGGTTTTACTCTCTCTTGAGATATTGATTCATAAACTGAATATTATCTTTGTGGACCTTAGCACAACACTTTTTAGAAGCTCAATGAAGTATCACAGAACTCTGTCAAGTCAGTATTTCACATTTTACCAATTTCCTACTTAGCCAGTTCTCTTAGTTAAATGCAGTGTCTGTAAGCCTCTTCGTTGTATTTTTACCTGAAAAGGCTTAAAATGCTAGTTTAGTTTGATGGATAAACACATTCTTAGAAAATACACTTGTTGTGGAAAAAATGTAAAAAACAATAAGGGATGAGCGTAACCAAAACACTGTGGGGAAAAGCTCTACAAGTATATGTCTATGCTGTTAACTAGTTATGATATTTTATGCAAAGGATGTATTCATGTCACAGTTGCCTCTCTCAGAATGTGCCTAGGCCTGCATATCTACAGCAATGGAACCTTCTGTCACTCTATTAGGTGTTGATGGACATTAATTGCGTGTGGTCACACAATACAGCTTCAGTCTCTTCTGCACCTCATCAAAATTATTGTTCCATAGGAAGTAAACTACATCGGAACTGCAATCAGTGAGCATCTGAAATATCCCACCTCGAGCTTCTAGCACATGCTCTGACTCTAGGAGGTGATTGTAGACATTCAGTCTGATGTGTTTGTATTTCTACAGGACCTTTTCGTACATACATAAAATGTGTAAACAGTAATAATGTATTATTGACACTGATGCAACATGGAGGGTAAGAAAGAAAGTGCACAGAGACATGCAAAATCCAACTGTTGCATAAGTATTACATAATATCACTACAGAATAAAGGGGGTTTAATTTTCACTTGCAATGTGACATCACTCATGGAGTTTCATATTGATTTTCTTAGAGTGGAAACAAACACATCAGTAGTAGATGTGATCAGCCCAATAAATTGTGCTTGAAATGAGACACATTTCAGAAACTGTTCTCATCCTGTGTAAAGGTGTCAGTGACCACCAACTTCCCTGGACAAACTGCTCTGCAGACAAACTGCACCCCACAGCCAGAGACGCTGGTCATTTCCTGGGGACATTCCCACAGGAATTCACCTTGCTCCAGCTTTCAGTCACTGTGTTCCCTGGGCCTTTGCTTGATGCTCCGTTGAAAACCCTCCTCATGGCTCCTACAAGTACAGATCAAGATACTTCTTTTCCCTGTCTTAAATTAGCTCTTTAAGTTGAGGCATTTTAAGAACTCAACTCCCAGGAACTCTCAGCTTTCTTTAGGTTTGTTTTGAGGTTTTTTTTAATCCCTGTACAAATTTTCATCTTTTGTGGAATTTTGCATTACATTTTAACAAAGTAAAGGCATAGAAGAGAAATCACAATATCAGTAACTCTTCCTTTTGCTTATTTCTGAGTTGAAGATCTAGACCTTAATAAATTTTCTAGAAAATTTTTAAATAATATTCCCATTAAAAAAAAAGAAAAAAAGGAGGGGAAGGCAAGGCGTTCAAGAAGTTTTTGACTTTTGGTCACTTCAATTATTCTCTCTGTAGAGCTGTCTGTAAGTTATCTTGACTGATTAAAGCCACATACCATAAAACCTTATCTTAAATTAATTTGCTTTTAGTACTTACTTTAAATTCCAATAAAGTTTGACTGCTCATTCTCCATTCTGAATGTGCTTATCTGTGCAACTGAAATCCATGTTTTTCTCCACAACAATATAAAAAATAGCTTTCCAATGCAAACCGACATGTTTCAGAGGAATTAAGAAATCATTCTTTCATTCTCAGGGCAGGACTGATACTAATTATGATTGATTTTGATTTACTTTACATTTGCTAAACGTGCTCTTAAACCAAAATAAAAATATGAAGTGTAGTTGGTATAAGTATAGCTATTGGCATAGGGCAGATATATTGAAAATCAAACAAAACCAATCTTATTTTGAACAGGAATATTCTCTTTGCTGCCCTAACATTTGTTTCATATTCAAGACTCCCATAAGCTTTAAATGGGAGTTCTGGATGGGTCAGCTCTATAAGATTCCACTTTGTAGGGAAGAGTGGCACGTAGAAAGGAGCTAAACTCCAATTCACCTTGGAAACTTTAACTGGGTTGTACAGTTTGCCACAGTGTTTAATATATTTCAAAGGTGTCCCATAATAGCCAGCAGTTCTTTACAAAGGTCACTGTAAAATCATATCCTGTATTACTCCATATTTCTGAAAGCGTTTTTTGTCTGCCAGCTGTTCAACTGAACTTTGTCGACGAAAGCAAAGTTTCCAGGGTTATCACTCTGCCCCTTCAACTGCATTATCTGCAAAACCATAAACCTGACTGAAAAAAAAAAGATATGGAAAGGTTTATAAAACATTCTCTGAGCATAGGCTGTATCCAGTCTCACCTGCTGAGCTGAAGTTGGGTTTAGGCTGTTGCCACCATGCCTGCCGATTACAATGGGACGTGGGAAATGGTAACCAATGAAAACTTCGAAGGCTACATGGTTGCTTTAGGTAAATGACAAAATATTAATTATATCAAGAGAAAATGGTTCAATTCTAAGTCAAATCCTTCTAAAAATTAATGAGCTTTTTCTGTAATGTACGTTGTGGAATAAGGGTTTCTGCCAATCACATTACAAATCAAGTAATTGTTGTTAAAATTGCAATGATTTAAATACATAAGCAAATGAAGACTTGTAGCCAAAGATATTATTCTTTTATTAGATAAATTAAGAAATAGATACAGGTGGGGAAAAAAGCCCCAAACCAACAGGTTTTCAGATCTAGAAGCTCTTTTTTGCTCCTGGTATATTCTTACTGTAACAGTGGAGTCACAATTTGGTTAAAGAGGAATAAGATATTCTGTACCACTAAGTAATAATAATGCCGTTATTCAATCAGTGCTTTGCACTAATTATGGCACAGAGATGAAAATTTTGATGCGTTAACAGATTTTTCTACTAGTTTTACAAAAGAACTTTAATCTTAATTGATTGACCTGTTCCAATTGAAATAGAAGAAATACAAAAATACATAAAAATAAACTCTCATCATTATTCATCAACAACTTAAAGCAAAATCTCAAAGCTGCCAAGTTGCAATTTTCTCAAAGATTTAAAACTCTCTTAAGAGAGAAAGGCAAGTTTCACTACTCATAGTTTCTAGCTTTTGCATCTCTGGAAAAAATTCAATAATTTCAGGGGCATCTGTTAATACTATGCATATACACCTGTGAGAGACAAAAAGAGAGAGTGCTTGAATATGAGAATGGTTAGGACAATGAGAAAGATTAGGACAATGTCTTGAATTTCAGGAGAAAGACACACGTTAATTGAAGTGATTTTTGTGCATCTATAAACTGTAAGTTATATATACACTATCAGTTATAGTAATTTAAAACTGCCAATGAATAAGCGAAAAAAAACCAACACCAAACCACTGCAAACATGCATATGCTGTAGGTGATTCTCAGAAAGAAATGGCAGTGAAAGGGTGAAAAGATATTCTTCTGCTCTTTTCTCACCATTTTACATTTTGTTGATATTTTAAGTATTAATGTGCTCCGATTCAAAGCGCACTGAGGTTTTGAGCATTTTTTTATAATTCATCTGTCCTTCTAATTAATGCATACCCATTTCTATACTTTAATTAAAGATTAGTTTTGCCCTTTAAGTCAGAAAGTTTGATTTTATCATAAACATGCTACAAAGTATTTAAATCTACTATAATAGAACTACATATCATTTTTATTGCTTATATTGTTCAAAATGCAGTTACGAAAACCATGCTTTAATAAAACCTCCCTGATTTTTCTCCAGGAGCAACAAGACCAATATATTAGTCAGAAATAGCATTTCTTTAGAGGTCTAGACATTTTTTCCCTCAGAGAGAACTAAATTTTATTTTGCCTGGCTATAAATCAGCCCCAGAGATACCTTTAATCCACCACAGCAGATAAAATATACCCAAGAAGTCTTGAATATAAATACTGAACATAACCATTATTCCCCATGTTTAAAAGCCACATTTTTTTCAAGCCTATCCTCTTACTCAATTCGATTAGTACTTCACAAGCAGGATAATGAATCTAGCAGAAGAAAAAGGGCTCCATTAGCAAGTGGCATTGCTGAGCTGACAGTGATTAACACCCACGCGAAACCACCAAAGGATGGCCAGCAAACCAAACCCATTCTTCAATCTCTTGCAGAAGCATGGGAGATGATTTCATTTGCATGCAGCACCAGAGTAAGGTTCCCTGGCAGCTGGTCAGAAATATTTATTGTGGATGGTGATGCTGCTGGCATTAGGGGGTTGGCTGGGCAAATGGGGATAGTGGGCATGGATATTCTCCCTTGGGTGACTGGCAGTGCTTTCAGTCCCAAGCACTTGTGTGCATTATCATATTAGTCCTCATCATGAACAAAATAAGGATGTTAAGGAGATGGGTACTGCAGAAAATGTTGACAGAATATTGAACAGAAACTATCAAATTCTCTACATGGATACTTTTTTGACTTTTGACTTTGAATTTGTCTCCTTTTGAACTGCAATTCATGTGTGTGTCTGCTATCGAACAATAATGGATTTCAGGTTTTTATTTGATTGCTTCTTTTTTCATTAATATTATTTTCATTCTTTTAAGCTAATTAATTAACCTCTTGTATACTCCCACAGACTACAGGTTCATCACAAAAGTAACATGCCCAGGTCCTCTTGATTACATACTCATTCTCTCTTGATTACATACCCATTCTAACATGTGAAATCTCTGATAAGTAATATTATTCTAAAGATCCTTCTTTAGTGAGGCCAAAAAAGCACTATCAGGCTTAATAGTCCCTCAAAAAAAAAAAAAAATCAGGTGATTTAACACACCAGAATCTATTCACTCCTGGTTGTATGTTGTACACTCACAACATTCCCACAGATATCCTGTTAATAGATAAATTTATTATCAGTGGAAAATCCTCAAGTTGAAAGTGTACTCGTAAGTACAAGATGATTTTTATTTGAAATAATCTTTTTCTCTGAAAAATGTTGCAGGCAAAAACACCATTTGTGGAACTATGTTTCCCTTATTTTATTTATTTTTTAACGTGCAAATATAAATGCTGTGGGGCTTTATTTTTGTCAGCAAATACTGGAATTTTTGCACTCTTTTCTGGTTTTTGACAGGTATTGATTTTGCAACTCGTAAGATTGCAAAACATTTGAAACAAACAAAGGAGATTGTTCAAAATGGAGACAATTTTAAAACCAAAACACTCAGTACTTTCAGAAACTATGAGCTGGATTACACTGTGGGAGTGGAGTTTGAAGAGCACACCAAAGGACTGGATAACCGAGTGGTAAAGGTAAAAACCGGGTACCTTGTATCTGTGTATGCTACAGTCAGCACCAGGGGCCAGCAGTTCCCAAAGTCAGCTGAATACTGACTGTTAAGTAAAACCCCAATATTTTACAGACATCAGAGGATTTTTATAAAGCAGAAATAATTTGCATCCTGAGACAGTTTTCTTTCCTGCTACAAGCATTTATTAGAAATGCAAATCAGGATGGCTACTGAGAGATGTGAGGACAATCATTAATTAGCTTTTCCTAGGCAGGGGGGCGGGGGGAGGGGGGTTTCCAGCTTTTCCAATACACCTAATGTATCCAGAAAGTAGCAGAATTGTATTTTTACCTATGCATCCTCCTTAATGAAACTGGGTTCATCCCTGTGAATTTAGGACTGTGTCAATATAACTTTTCATTTTGGGATGGCTGGGTTTGCACTGATCAGTCTCAGCTGAGCAGTTTCACAGTTGGACATTGTTAAAAATAAACCTGCACTTAGCTTTAGATGTTGGGGGAGCTGTGGGAAGGGGCAAGAGAAAAATGCGAGCCAAAGCTTAGAGCAGTTCAGGTGGCAGGGCACTGGCAGGGCAGAGGGGCAGGGAGGCCCAGCAGTGGGTACTTTACTACCTCTGGGATAATTGGAGTAACCTGGGCTCAGAACTCCCCCAGGAGCCTGTGGGCATTTGTTCAGACACCTTTCAGGGAGATTTGTGGACAACATTTGTATTAAGGGCCATGTTGTAGCCCCTGCCCTACCTCCTGTGGCACAGTCAGTTCCTGGGGGATTCAAACAAGGCTCTCTGTGAGAAGTCAGGGAGGAAAAGAATACACACGAGCACTGATTCACTTCCTGAACTCAGTTTCATGTTTCTGTATCAATACTGCCTCTGTTTTACTTTCTTCTCACCCTAAAATTCTTAAGCAACACTTTCAAATGTAGAAAGGCCAGTAGATCTTAAATTTCCATTGGCTGTCCCTGTTGGAGCCTTGCTGATCCAGCATCCACTTCCTCCTTTGGTCATCATTCACTGAATGTCCCTTATCAGCTCTGCTGATGCCCACACCTGTATTCTGCCACTCAGCTCGCAGTTGCCAAACTCTGAGAAGTGAGATCAAAACTCTTTGTCAACAACACCTGTTTGTTTTGGCAATTGCCACAGGAAAAGTGGCAGCATAAAGGATGTGTTTACTCTTGAACTCACATCATCCTTCACTGGAGGGGCATAAATTCAACAGAAGATGGTGTTTGTTCACCATGGATCACTTTTAATTCTCAAACTAACTTTGTGCAGTGTAATTCCTATTTCTTATTCAGAGCATTGCAAGACATCAAATAGTAAGACCCATTTTTTTCACTATCCTGAATATCCCTGTATCTAAATTTTCTTTCCGTCTCCTTCTCCAGTGGGCACTGGGTGGAACAAATTCCCGTGAGAAAGTCTATGCTTAAAAACACTGTGCCCACATCTCTTCAGACCAGTTGAAGGCATTGCTAAGGATCTAAGGACTCATTGTTTTCATCACTCCTTAAATCCATGAATTCGTGCTCCTCTAGTGCTCATCACCACTACCAAAGCGAAGGAAGGAAGGAAGGAAGGAAGGAAGGAAGGAAGGAAGGAAGGAAGGAATTGTGCATTTATAACCCTACCTGATTTAATTACTTTTGCCTAATATTCATTTTTAAACAAATCATGTTATTTGTTTCTAGAGAGGAGAAGGAAAAAGGATGCATGTCATGCCATTATTCTCTGAATTGCTCTAAAAGTATTTTCTGGTCATTTTATTAACAAAATAATGCCTCAAACACATTAAAGTTAGATGAAGGTAATAAAATTGGTAGGCAACATTTAAATGTAAAGAGGGCATGGATAATTTAAAGAGCATGTAGCTTGAAAATTCCATAAATAAGAAAGAAATTAACTGAAATGGAATGAGTTTTGTCTCATTATTAATGGAAAGCTCCCTCATAAGAGAAATAAATCATCCAGTGCTGAACTAGAAAACGAATTAAGTTCCCAATACATTTGGAGCTTTATAATAACTGAGTAACTGGTGTCTAATAAGGAGTTGTCTGACACAGGATTAAATATATCCCCAAAGGACAATGGTTCAAATGCAGAACAATTCCAACAAAGTTGCTTTGAATGTACCCTGCCACATCTATAGACAGATAATTCAACCTGTAAATAGAACTTTTCCTTACTGAGGGTTATCCTGCTCATGGACAAGAATAGGCATATTCAGTACCTTGTCTGCCGCTGCTAGATTGAATCATACCAGGCCAGGAGATGGTTGAGGATGGAAGGGATCTCCTGAGAACACCAGGTCCAACCCATCTGCTCAAGCAGGGTCAGCTACAGCACATTGTCCAGCTTGTGATCACATCTCTTTATATTTCTTTGTGAAAGTAATGAAAATATACAAACAAATGTAGTGTGTGAGATGATATTAACGTACTCTTCCCCTTGTTACTTTGTGCAGAGCTAGAAAAGGTGCTAGCACTGCAATTTTCAGTATAAGCTCTCAAGTCTTCACTCATGAAAGCCTATAATTTTTTCATTAACGGCTTTAAACAGCAAGGAAAAATACTTTCATATATTGCACAAGTAGCTGTGTATAGTATATAAACACACTCAACAATTCACCCGTTAGCATGAACACTTGATACTCATGTATGTGAAGAAACACATGGAAATGACAAAAAAGCACTGCAAAAGCTTCCCTTCATCACACTGCTGTAATTCTGAATGCATTGGGGTTTTGTTTAAATGTTTTGGGTTTTTTTTATGAGGAAGACGGAAAATGATAGGAAGCAACTGTAATTGTGTATTCACATTATTTGAAATTATTTTTATATGTTCATAAACTTCTGGTTAATGTAACTGAGTTAATTATCTGATTCATGCAGTCCCTGGTGACCTGGGATGGTGACAAACTGGTCTGTGTTCAGAAAGGTGAAAAGAACAACAGGGGCTGGAAGCACTGGATTGAAGGAGACATCCTGCATCTGGTAAGGGCTGCTCCACAGATCCACAGCACATCACTGAGGCTGCAGCATAGGCTCAGGTTTTGCATTTCAAAGGATTCATCTTTTTTTTTCCTAGTTAGAAAGGTCTTTAGACAGTTCTGATCTCTGAACTCTAACTAAACTCCCCCCTCTGCTTCAACTCAGGAATGCTCAGTTTCTTTCCACCTGCTCTCAATTAAGTCATAACCCTGCGGTGTTTTTTTTTGCTCCAGTCCACTTCCCTCCAGCTCTTAACCCTTCCTGTTACATTGCACCTATAACATAATCTCATTCTTATATAATCACTGGTAGAGAAAAAAAAGATTGCAAGAAAAATGTTATTCTTTGTTCTGAGTGAAGCAATATGAAATTTTAGCACACTGTGCTGTAATACAGATCAGAAACCCCTAGATATTCAAGAAGATCCCACAAACAATTTACGTGGCAATTTTTTTTTCCCTAGTTCAATAATAAAGTCAAACATCTAAAGTAGCAAGCCGTAGCCCAAAGACAGATGTGGTGAGTCCAAGAGAGGCCACAAAAGCCTGTGCAGGAAATCAGCAATCAGTGATATGCAGAAAGATTTTAAAATAACAGTGTTGTAGAATCATAGAATCACTAAGGTTGGAAAAGACCTCCAAGATCACAAAGTCCCAGCTTTGACTGAACACTACCATATCTATTAAAACATACCACAGAGTGCCACATCTATTAATTTTTTGAACATTTCTCATAGTGATAATCATTGCAGAGTTTCCTGGGAAAGCAATCAAGAAATGGGCATGATAGTTCTGGATGGCACAGTGGGTGGATGGAGAGAGATTCTTGAGAAGACCCCATTGTTCTGTCCTATGCTTTGCTCCAAGCCATCTGCTCCTTCACAAGTTTGCTTCACACATACATGGTGTGGGCAGTCACAGTGACTCCCATCTCTGTGCCTGAAAGGTCAAAGACAGGAATTCAAAACCACAGTGTGCCACACATAAAATCACCAGTCCAGGGCACTTCTCCAGCTCTGTCTGAACACACCTTCAAAAGCTGACCTAAAAGGTTCTACATGCTGGCACCAAGATTTAGGCTGAGGTTGGTGGAAACAAAGCCAAGCAGATCCTTAAAACAGTGTTCAGAAAGTGTCCTGCAGGCTTAGCCCATTGCTGGCCACAAAGGCAGCTGCAGTTCCTCCAAAGCCCTGTTAGGCACAGGAATGCTGTCTGATGTCACCAGCCAAAGTGGCTGCACTGTGATGTGCCAGCCTTCAAGAGGTCACTGCAGCCCTGGGCAGCAGCAGTGCATTGTTCTGGCCCCTGAGAAATGTCTGGGCACACCTCTGAAGCAAATCAGCTTTTTAAAGCATTCCTCTTTTTTTATTTATTTCCTTCTTTCAGTGCATCTCATGAATTTTGAGGTAACATGAATAATAAACTATTACAGTATATTTTTTTAATAACAGAACATGAAAAAGCCTTGAATTAAAGCACAATTTTAATGCATTTTTCATGTTTATTCTTCTTGGAGTTTAATTCATGTATCAAAAACTAATTACTACAACATGAGGTGCGTACCTGCTGTTTGGTTACATATAATGCACTGTTCTCTGTTTCATAAGCATAAGTTTTTAATGCAGTGGCTCAGTTGTAGCAATTTCTGGTGGGATCTGATATATAGGCAAAATAAAACTTCTACCACTGTATACTTACTAATTGTTTTAATACTGTAGGAACTGACATGTGAAGACCAGGTGTGCCATCAGACATTTAAGAAGAAGAACTAAAATGGAGCAGAAAGCCTCCCAGACCTTCATCACAATGTTATGCTGTTATGTTTTGTCTAAAAAGAAGAATGAAGCCAGATTTTCATTCCTTTGACACTTCTATGTGAATATATTATGTGCCCATTTATGGAAACAAACACATTTTAGAGAAATAACATCCAACAGTTACAAACCTCATAAATTCCTTTGCCTTTCAGTCTGGAGTTAAATAAAAGTAATTGTCTTTCAAATAATTTTTCCCTACATCTTTATAATGACTTCCAGAGGAATGTCCCTTAGCAACAAGGCTGAAAATTAACCGTCACAATTATTTCGATCACAGTCTGTGCCTCCATAGTGCTGTATTATCATAATGCTTTTGGGTGACTGGGTAATATTGGATATTCACTGGACTGTTTCTATTCAATTTAGTCCTGGATGACTAAGTACATGGTTTCAGGCAACAGAATGCCTCACTGAGCACAATACATGTCCTTTCACATCTGGACTGTTCCCTTGAATTTGGCCCAGGTCTAAAGCTGCTGCTGGTTATCACCTGACAAGTATCTCATGGCCTTTGTGAAGTGCTGCAGCTCCTCAGGACGATCCTAACATGGATCAATGACAATGCTGTAACTTCCAGTGAGAACTGGCAGCCTAATAACCATCCCAGTGGAGAAATCTGCTGTTTGAAGCAAACTCTGCACTGAAGAGTTTCTCCATGGTGTGGAAACTAAGGCACACTTAGGACCATGAGATGAAAACTGCCGAGTATACACAGTTTGCGTGTAACCTGTGCAGAAAGAGTGCCCAGCATGCTGCAATCTTCACCTTGTACCACCTTTCAGAGACTGTAAAAAGAAAAGTCTTTTCCATGCAATTCTTCTCAGTTTTATTCAGGGTTTTTCAAAAGAATTCATGTTCTTTGCTAAAGGCAAGTTTAAGTTAACCATGGATGATGAACAGTACTTCAGTAGACAGAAACTTTCATTATTCAACAAAATGTGTGCACACCTTCCCCAGAAGAGCTTGCATGCCCAAAAGCTCATGTGCTTTTTCCCAATGTCATGAATTATTCTACTAAAATACACTGTCTTTCCTACAACCTTGCCTTTCAGATATAAAAACTTTCACATCAGCTTTAGCACTGTTAAGTTACCGCTTGTCCATAGGCCCCCATCCTCCAGCACAGGAGGAATGAAAATCCGCTAAACAGATCAGTGGTAGGGAAGTACAGCAAATATGTGAAAAAACTTTGGCAGAATTGGAGGAGCATATGCTTTCTCCTCATCTCCACCTGCTCCTCAGCCCACTCACTGTCAATAGCTCAGGGTAGGAAAGGAGTGACTCTCTCAGCTGATGACTAGGTTACATCTGCAAAAATCTGATTAATATACCACCAATACTTCTATGGCCATGGCCATTATCCTCGCTCCAGCTAGGACTGAGCTAATTCTCAGTTTAGTAGCCAGTACAGAGCTGTGTTTTGAATTTAGTATAAGAATAATGTTGATATCACACTGGTTTAGTTGTTGCTAACTCGTGCTTCCACTAAGTCCAGGACTCCAGGTTCCCTGTTCTGCCTGTGAGGAGGTGCACAAGAAGCTGGGAGGGAGCAGAACCAGGACAGCTGACCCAAGCTGGCCAAAGGGATATTCCACACCACAGAGCATCATGCTGAGCATGTAAAGCTGCAAGAAGGAAGGGAGAGAACTGTTGTGTTTGGCATGGCATTCCCCAGTAATTCCTTGGTCTTCCCAAGGAGCTGCTACACGTGATGGACCCTACAGCCCTGGACGTGGCTGAACACCCACCTGGGAAGTGGTGAATGAACTCCTTGTTCTGCTTTGCTTGTGCACGTGGCTTTTTCTTCACCCATTAATCTGTCTTTAGCTCAGCCCAGGAGTTTTCTCAGGGAATGGCTGTGTGGTGCTTAGTTGCCAGCTGGAGTTAAATCATGACCAGCATAGAAGTGCGTATGTCAGGATATTTTTTTGAATTGGGCTTTGCTTCTCCTGATAAAAGCTGACTTGATATCAAACTTCCTGTGTCCATTGCCTGAGAAATGCTTTCATGTTAGTTTGCACAGAAGAAACTGCACTTGAGAGTTAGTAAACTCCTTATTTTGTCTTATTCAGTCCAGACCTGGACTTTTTAGTAGAAATCTTTCAAATTAATATTTCTAGGTCTCTGCTAGTTGCAAGGATAAAAAAGTACTAGAGCTCATTAAGTTTTCAAAATATTATCAGCATGTAATCGCTATGAAACAGAATGTGCATGTTTTAATCAGTGACATTTCTCCTGGTTGGTTCTTACCAGGAATAACCCTGTTTGTAAATTCACACCAAATCATACATCCAAAGAAAAGCTTTCATATATCACAAGGAACTATCATCAATTCACTGAGTTTGAAGAGGGAAAGCAAACATTCTTCGACTGGTTTCTTATGCTCACTAGTTCTATCTAATGGTTATGGTTCAGAAGTAAAGGAAGTAGGCAACTGAGCACAAGTAAACTTTGATTAGGAGAAAACTGGATCTGACCCTATTTTTTTTGCCTATCTTGGAAATTGAAATTTCAGACTTTTTAACAGGAAGTGAAGAAACATGCAAGCTTTTTTGCTCCTGAACAACATTTTGTTTTTGCACATACTGATACGCAAGAAATTGCAGCCTCCATTACAGCTGCATGCACAGTGCTAGAGACACGGGAGATAGTCATCCTGTTGCGTTATAATTACTTCCAAAGGTATTCTTATTTGTATCATATTTGTGATGTTAGGCTGGTCTCTAAGATGTTCAAACTCCCTTATCTCCTTTTCAGTAGATTAAGTACTTCTGCTGGAGGAATGGACCTTGCTGGTAAATCAAAGCATGTTCATTCACATTTTTTCAGCCCTGTGGCACACAGTGCTGTCTCAGCTGATTTGGAGGATTACCATTTGCATGGGTTCTTTTCCTCACAGAGAATATTGCTCAAATACAGCCCTAGGAAGGGAATTTATCAGCAACCCTCTGATCCAGTGTAGTGGGTTGAGCCTGGATGGATTCTAGGAGCACACTAAAGCCTTTCTCTCACTCCCCTCTGCAGCTGTACACAGGAAAGAAAAAACAAAAAAGGGTTCATGGGTTGAGATGAGGACTGGGAGAGAGATCCCTCACCAGATACCATCAGGGGTGTAGTGGTTTGAAAGCAAAACAAATGAGCGGCTCCAAGTCAGAGGTACAATTTAATAGTAAGAAAGGAAAAAAGGTAAAATAAAACTAGGTGCAATAATACAAAAGACCACTGACAGAGTCAGAATACAGCCTCATCAGGGTGATGGAAGCAGTCCAGATGAGGTGGTCTTCCCGAAGCAGTGATCCCGTAGAAAGGTCTGGTAGCTCAAATCCTCTGGGAATCCAGTGGATAAGGGCCCCTCTGGTGTTCAGAGTCTCAGTTTATATCCAGGCTGGAATGCTTGGTTCCTCCTTCTGGGCGGAGCATCTCACAGTGGGATGGTGAGTCATGTGATAAGGCCTGATGGGCCCAATATCAGGAGATAGTCCAGGAGGGGGTTATCTGTGAGTCATGTGGCAAGGTGCTGATGGGCCCATTAACAGGAGATAATCCAGAGTGGGGGAGGCAGGGAGCACTGCCTCACCTGATTTCAACAGTTCATGAAGGTGGTGATAGAATATACTTCAACCCAGGACAAAGGGCAAAACAGGCTCTGATTAGAGATATTAATTGACTTTGTTACTAACAAAACAGGATGATGAGAAGTAAAATTAAACCTTAAAAGCACCTCCCTCACACCCCTCCCTCCTTCCCAGCTCTACCTCCTGCCCCCAGTGGTGCAAGGAGACAGGGAATGGGAGTTATGGTCAGTTCCTCACCCATAGCTTCTCCTGCTGCTCAGGGAGAGGAGTCACTCCCTTTGCTGCATGTTGGGTCCCTCCCACAGGAAACAGTTCTCCATTAACTTCTCCAACATGAGTCCATCCCACGGGCAACAGTCCTCCCAAAGCTGCTGCAATGCTCTTGCTGGCGGCTGAGCTGTTCCTCTCACACCTTCTCACCCCCTGTTCTCTGGCCACAGCTGCACAATAACTTTTTTATGACTTCTCAGGTCTGTTCTCCCAGAGGTGTTGCCACCATTTCAGACTGACCAGCCCTGGCCAGCAGCACATCTGTCTTTGGAGCTGCCAGGATTGGCTCTGCTGGACACGGAGGAAGCTTCCAGCAGCTGCTCACAGAAGCCACCCCTGCAGCCGCCGCCCTGCCAAAGCTTGGCCATGCAAAGCCAATAAATCCAGAACAAAAAAGCCTGAACAATACATGAGTGCAGTACTGGGGAAAGAACCAGTACCATTACCTATCACTGGGCTTTTCAAATGACAATGACAAAGCTGTGTGGAACAAATGTTTATGGCGGAATTTCTAAAATCTCTGCATTGAGCCAACTGGCTCTGCATTAAGCCAATTTTTCCTCCAAAAAGTTATGCATTTTATTGCCAACTCTAAAAGAAGAGAGCAACACTGCAGGCAGAGGATGTAGAATAATGCTGTTATTGCTCCTACCAATGGTGTTCTGTGGCAAGGCCCTACAGTGCTGTCTTTCTCTGGAGCTCTGGAGGGTCACAGATATGCACAGAATGCCTTCCAAATGTGCCATGGATATCCTGGATGCTGTGCTGCTTGTGAAAGATACTCCACTGCCATCTGGCAAGAAGTCTGAGGTTTTTAAATCAGCATTTACTTCAAGATCTGATGAAGACAAAGACAAAATTTAACAACAAAAAAAAGTTGCTTAATAAGATTAATTTGTATTCTTTTAAGCAAGGGTATATATTTTGCTTTAGCAGGGAGAGATTGATAGAAAGAATTTCTTTAGAAAGTTTTTTTCTCACTAGAATAAATTATTTTTTAAAATTTGTGACTGATTTAAAGGACACAGGTTGCAGATACTTTAATTTCAGCTTGCTGATTATACTTCTTATGCAGATTGTGAGTATTAGAAGAAATCATTTTGTGAAAATGAGATTTAAAATAATATTAATGCGACCAGCTATTCAATAACTGCAAAAATTTTGTCAGTTATTCTCTAAATATCACATTTTCCTTAATTATATCTCACACTGCAGTGCTTCAGCCACCATTAAATAGAAATGGGAATGCAATAGATGACAATAGATATTCCAAAGTTCTTTGAGGTGGAGGAATCCATGGAAAGACGAGGAGCTTTGTCTTATATGAGAGCAAACATTCTTCACTTGAGAAAGGATATAAACATGGAAGGAAGAGGGACATGCTCTCCTTCATGCTCCAGGACAGGAAAAGATCAACAGGACAAGAAGGAGCAGCCGGGAACCGCAGCGTGGAAACTGCAGGTGGACATCAGGCAGTGCCTCTGCTCTCCAAAGAGCTGAAGGGCTGGAAGACACCAGCAGCTGAGCCTGAGGAGTCTCTGTGGTCCCACCACAGAATCCACTTTCTTCCATCAGCAAATCTATCATTGTACCTGCAGTAACAGTTGGCAAAAAGACTGGCAAGAAGATCCCAAAGATATTATAATTCTGACTGTTTTTTGGGGGGGAAAAGGGTCAAATAGAGTCCCTGTAGTAAGAGAAAATCTACTAATACACAGCAAGACCCAGAAACAAAAACCATTTGAAGTTCTCTTTACCTGTTTTCATGCTACTGTACTTTGGATTTCTGCTGGATTTGGTTTAGGGTAGTCTTTCAAAGAAAGGCTTCCTGAGCCTTCACAAAGGCTTTTCCTGTAAATTTTGTTATGACTTCAGAGTTAAAGCATGGCATGAAAGTTAAATGGGATGACTCCCTGTGAAAGCTGCAACAGGCATCCTTTGAACTGCTTTTTAATATGCAGTGCCCTTGCTGCCTTTGTCATTGCACCCAAAGTTGTTTTCCTGTAATTTCTTAATTCTTCTCCTGTCACCTGTATTTCATTCACTTTTGGATATACACATGTACCATATCTATGTATATATATATATATGTTTATGCATCTTTGCACACACTTGTATTTACATCCAGGGGTAGAAGGGTTCATAGGTGCCCACAATATTTTTTGGCCCCCACCCCCACAGCATTTGAACCAGTTGCAAACCTGACTGTAAAAGATAAAGTCTCTAAATATAATATTTCTACAATATTATGTGAAAATTAATAGCCTAATAGAAGACTTCCAGTAAAAGACAGGCTAAGGGTGCACAAATGTTTATCACGTTCCAGAAAATCATTTAGGATAAATGCCTGTAACCATGGAAAACCTTCAGCTGGATGCCAACAAACTCAACCATGAGATAAAATCCCCTAGAAACCACACTTTGGTGGTTCTGCTGCTCACAGCAGTACTTGTTTCATTGCCTACTTTACAATATTTTAAATTTTTTTCTACTCACTAAATTATCTGATTGTCTTTTTCTGGCTGTGTCTCTAGGAACTGACTTGTTTTTTTTTCAAAATTTGCTTACCTTTTCCTACACATATGTAGGGAAAAGAACTTTAATAACAAAAGTATACTTTTTTTCTTGAAGGTGCCATAAAGCCAAAGATTGCTTCAATTTCCTGATGATCGGACTAAAGCAGTGCTCTTCCAACAGGCAGCAGTCCTAAAGGTCAGCTGAAGAGTGTAGTGTGCCTTTTCTACACAGTGCCTGAAAATCCTCCCACTCCATGATCATGCCTTCCAGCTTGAGCAGAGAAAGGTTATTGAGCTTTGGCACAAAAGTGAGTAACGTCATATTGAAAGTCAGCTGGTGTAACAAGTGAGACAACAGTAGGTTCTCAAAATAGATAATTTTATCTTTTCTTGATATGGTTTTAGTTAATTTTCAGTTTTTGAAACAATTATAAGGGTATCAAACTAGATATTGGAGCTTCTTTTGCAAGTGGTTCTACTTAAATTAGAGCACTTCCATGGAGTCATTTATTCAGTTCACCCAGATCAGATCCTGATCAGGCCTCTACTGAAAACAGGCGCAGAAGCTGCAGAATTTAATGCATTCAGAGTATCAGGGTCAGAGAAATGTGTATTGCTAGTCACTGTTGTTGAAATGATAAATGAATGCAATGAAGTTCCTGAATGTTTAGGGACAGGGTTTTAAGTTAAACATTTTTCTTTTTACTTAGACAGTGAGAAAAGCAACTAAAAATAAAGGCGTGTGACATATGGCTTTTTTTTTCTGTCATTTAAAAAAATGAGAATTCACATTGATTTATATAGACACATATCATATTGTATTTTTAAAAGAATCACGTACGACTTAATTTAAATTAGACTTTCATTTGCTAAACACTTTTGAGAAGCCACAAGCAGTCAAATAGTCAGGAAAAACACCTGGAAGATGAGCTTTACTGATTAGAGGATTAAGGAAGAGTTGAATTGCTCCCTTTGTGAAATAACAGCCTTGGTTCTCTAAAAACACAGATTGCTGTTTGCTACTAATGGGTGCCTTGTGTAGCATTACAGCAAATTGCTTTCCTTGATGGCTTAAACTGAATACACAGCAAACATGAGCACTTAGTTAAAATGTTAGCACATCCAGAGTAGCTAAAGGAAAATAACTGTTTTCCAGAGCAAGGTTTTGGATGATCAAAACTGAAGGATTTCTATTTTAGGGGACTGGTGTCATGTAAAACAAGAAGCAACCCCAGGTTTTCTAAGGCCATGCTGATTGCACAGTGGCAGGAGGAACTGAACCCTTGGCAGGATCAGTGTGCCCCAGGGGAAGTCCAGGCAGCTGTAGCCTTGCCTGAGCTTGGCTTTCCAGGTTTTCATAATTTGCTTCTTCACAAGGATGTCTCTAGATGCTGTTGATACAGTTTGTGTTTGTCATTTGTTTCAAATGAGAAAGGCAATCCTTCACAAACTTGCGAGAAAAAAAGATCAGTTTTTCTTACTGTGCATCTCAGTATAAACAAACACAAGCAAGGTTGTGCATAAAAACACCACAACACCTTCTCAGATCTCAGGTTTTATTTATAAAGTATGTGACAGAACACTGTAGCTGTCCTACTGCAAATAATTTAAATAAAAAGAGATGCACAACATATTTGGAATCTTCCAGTGAAAAATAGAACATGTTTTGTCTCCTTGGAATGGATTAAGTAAGGTCCAGATAGTTCACTTCACTCTGCAAATTTGTTTCCTAATGGAAGTGACACAGATTAAAACTCTTTCATAGAATAAATCATCATCACTCTGGTAGATATAACAACAGTGCAAAAATTTGTCTAATAATCTGGGCCTACAATTTATTCCAAATGTATGCAGTACTCTGCCTTGATGGCCAACAATAGAACAACCAAGACTTCTCAATCCATCCCCTCTGGATAGAGTTCTGCAGCCAAGCCTCACACCCAGTAACCAGTTTCCCCTTAAATAATTTACAGACCAAATAATTTTCTCAAATATTAGGACAATGCTAGAGCATTTGACAGACGTGTTTTGGGTTTTTTCAGGATTCCACTTGGACTTAAGGACCAAAATATGAAAATATTTCTTTCAATGGATCTCACTTTGTTTAAAGGTTATAACTTATCCTTCTTCCCCGACCACTCCTTTAGGTTTTGGTAATGAAACCATAAAACCATTACTATCCTAGCCTTCCCTGCCAAGCTCCCTCAGCAGTAATTAATCTCCACTGACTTTATGCACTGAGGAGCATAAAGATGCTTTTATCACCATTTCCCCCCTGCATTAAATTGATTATATAGAAGAAAAAAAAAAAAAAAAAAGGCACCAGAGAACATCTTTAGGTAGGGAAGATTTCATGTGAGAACTTCTATATCCAGTTCAATGTCAGGTCTTCTTATCAGGCAGTATTTAGAGAGAGAAAAAAAAATAAATCTTGGTTTCTGTAGTTCCCTGTAAAGTGTGAGGTTGTAACTCTCAGAAGTTACTTGGAGCCGTAGAAGAATTTGCAGCGTCTTCTCTGGAGATAAATGCTTTAACTTAGTGAGATTTGTTTTTTTAGGAGAACTTACATGAGTGGTACAATAAGCACTTTTCCCCCTATGCTATTATCTTCAGCATAGAAACATTTCCTCAAAGTCTGGTCTACACTGCAAAGGCTTATTGCCAGAAACCTTCTTTTGTCACAAATCTATAAACACAAACATAATGACAGCCAGCAAAGCCCAGTTTTTGTCTTGTCCAAATCAAATCTACTTTCCCAAACAGCAGAATTCTCTCAGCCAACACACAATCACTAAATACCCTGCTGACACAGTGACATTGTCTCGAGTGTTATTTTATGTCCAGCTTCTATTTGCAGCCAGAGTCAATCTTCTGAATCCCATCTCAGAGGAGCTTTCAAACAACTCCAGCACTAATTTCTAAAACATCGAATATAACAATATTCATCAGTTGTCAAGGAATAATTCACATCAAAAATCAGGCGGCATTTTCATTCAAGTAATTTTGTAACTAATTTCAAAAAGTTTCAAACAGTGGAGGGCACCTCTTCCAGTTACAAACTCATCCAATGAGCCTGGGTTTTGTCAGCAAAACAGACAAGTGTGCACAGAACAGAGTAAAATCCTCAAATCTGTTATATTTGGGGGTTTTTTAATGGGTGTAGTGCAGCCTCTTGACACAGAAAAAGGTATCACAAAGGAAAAAAGCCTTGTTGGTCGATTTGATGCCAGGAACTGTTCCCATGCCATTGTCCACCCACACATATTTATGTTGAAGAACTGCTTAACCAAAATTGAGGGAATTTTTCATTGAAAGACTGGAGTTAAAAGGCATCAGTGAAAATTCAAATAATTTTATTTACTGCTGGAGAAGACATTAAAACTATTGTTTAGAAATATGTGGTAAGCATTCTTTCCCAGACAGATTTACTACAAAACCAGTTTTGGGATTTTGTGTCCAGACATCAGAGAGGAAAAAGAAATGGAGATGAACAGAATCAAGGCGCCATCGAGTGGTGAATCTTGTACTCACACTGCCCTCTTCTCTCAAATCAAAAAATAGTAATTATTGTCATTTCATATCTCAGTGGTAAATTGAGTAACATCCTTGTCATTTCTTTTTAAGAACAAAACTGTTAAGATAATTTATTTACTCATAACCCCTCACAGCTTTCCAAGTACTTTTACTTTGGGGGGGATGAAATTCCAACAACATACTGGCTACATGTTTTTAAAACTCCTGAGTTTTAATCTGGAAAGCCATATTAAAAAAATACATCTCCATTTTCGATGTAATAATTCATAAAGGATATAAAAGAATGTGTGGGGTATGGTTATTAGCACTGCTTGGAGGGAGGGGGAAGCTGACTCTATTACAGAATGGCAAGAACAGCAGCATAATAGTTGAACCAGAAACCTCCAGGATTAAAAGCCCGAACTTTTTTAGTTTAAACTGAGACTCTGCACTGATCCTCATTCATCAACAGATTTTATGCTTAATCTTTGGGAATGAATGTGTCCAGAAGATCTGAATGCTGCAAATCCTATGTCAGGTTCTATTTATGTAATATACTGACCAAGGATTGAAAAAGAGATATTCAAAGCGAAAAGAATTCATTGCTACAGTCTGAGTTTAGAAATTCAGCAATGGACAGAGATTGTTGAGATAACTTGCATTCTTCAGACTACACGAAGAAGGTACACAGCACACACCAGTATTATTTAATTATATATGTATATGAGTGTAACTCTGAAAAAAAGTAATGATTCAGGTTCTACTAGAAATGGGAAAAAGAAACAGTGCTTGTATACGACTTGTACATATAAATATATTGTTGCATTTGCCTCTCGCAGTATGTTATTTATGTGTGATTATTGTAAAAGAGCAAGGATAAAATTTAATATAGCTTTCATCATGGCCTACTCTCCTACATAAACAATTTGTTACTGGGTTATTGTGAAGAAAAAGCTTTCGAAACAAAGACACATATTCAGTGCTGCAGAAATGCCACAGAATCCTGTGTGCTTCTGGTTTTCTGAACACAGTGCAAACTCATAAACCATGTAACTATGCAGCTCCAGTCATAAATACAGAGGGATTTGACCTTTCCTAGAGAAACAACTACATATTACACTGCTGTAAAGAAATTTAAAAAATAATAATAGATTTAAAAAAAAAGTTCCAAACCTGTTGACAAAGCCATCTTTCATTTGACAGGGCATATCTTGAGAGAATAGTGTTGGATTATGGTCATATTTGAGGTTTCTAGAAGGTCCTTCTGACACCCTGTGTAAATTACCCTGCCCTGAAACCAAGACACAGCAGCAGGGTTTGGTTTTCTATGCCTAGCACACCACAAAGCTGACCTGCATTTGAGCCCGTGGGGAAACAACTGCTATCAAATGATAAAGACAAAAGATTTTGTGCCTAAGGAGTGGGATCTTAGTGACAACAGTGGCATCTGTGCTTTAAACCCAATCCCCTTTCCTTTGTTTGTTGACAAAATGCACAAGTGGAAGGTATTGTCTAGTATCACTGCACTGCTACAAAAGCAGTTTTAACATCGTTGCTGTTCCTTTGAGACAGACACCTGTTTAGGCTGTTTAGACAGGATACTGAGATGCTAAGATTCTGGATTGTTCTGGACATTGTACAGACGTTGCAGTAGGAGCTGAAGCCTTAACTCTGCATCTGGAAAACTCAAAACTGCCAGATCAAGAGAAAACAACCAACTTCCTTCCTTCACAAGCCACAGTCAATTATCCAAGTCTGGCCACGAACTTTTCATGTTGACTCAGTGTCCATAGTGGTGCTCTTAATTTTCCTTTTATTACCACTTTGTATCTGGTTAAAAAATATCTCTATGCCAATGTTGTCTAACTTTAATAGAAAACAAACACAGTGTTCTCAGTTTTCCAGGGTGCTGGCAACCCATGCTATTCAATAAACAATTTTTGCAAGCTTATGGAAAATCTTATGCTGAATCATTTCCCAAGAATGCTCCAACTCCGTAGTCAGCAGCAATAAGTTAATAATCTATAATAGCAAATAAAAATGGAAATCACAGAATCTCTCCATCCTGAAATCAATGTCGTTACAGAAATTTTTAAGTAGCTACTGGACTGATACTCCTCAGACAGGAAATCATTTTATAGGTTTTCTAGTTCATGTTATCTCAAGACTAAGTTTTCAGGGAAAACTAAACTGCTCACTGAATCAGATCTTAGGAACAGTTTGGCAGGTTTGAAGATGAGCAGAGAAAATGGAATAAATTTATCTGAAACCTCGAAACTCCACAAAAGAACATTAGCACCAACATTCAACTATAGTGGAAGGCACAGTAAATCTGATAAAGAGGGAAATTACGAGCTCCAAACTTGGAATACCTGGGAGGATATAAACTGCTGCCTTCTGAACCACTTCTGTGGTTTAATGCCTTTTGCCACCAATCTTAATGGAAATGGAATCATGCCAGAAGTGGAACTGTGGCCTCCAGAAAATAAAACAGGAAGCAAGTGTTAATAAATCAGGAGCACTAAGAGGTCAATCAGGATGGTTCTTGCTAAGTGATTACATGAATAACATAAAGATAGCACTTATCTAATGAATCAAATGTGCCCAAAGAAGCTGTAGCACAAGAGGTCAAGAGCTGGAGTCTTTATATTATGTACAACACTTTGGTCTCTCTCACTGACAACCTTTTTTTCTCAGAGTTGTCTGTTTAAAGACATCTCTCTCCTTGTTATTAGCATGTGGGTATCCCATACTACACTGCTACCACAGTTGATACTTTATATTTTCTCTTTAAACTAAGTACATATCAGATGCTGCTGAAAGTATTGCTGATTATCCTGCTGCTGATTTTAAAGAAGGTGGTACTTGTGCTCACTTAAAACCTTTTAAAAATAGTAAGCCTTTCTACTGAAATTTGAAAACAGTCTGAAATAGGTTATCTTGTGAAGACACCTAGCACAAAACATCCACATCCACATGGCCGAAGTTTGGCAGAATTGTGAGTTGAAAAGGCAGGTCTGTAATGAAAGTGTCAGGCAATACTATTTTAGATGACACCAAATAAAAACTTCCAATCCCTCCTTTACTTACTGCAGTATCTCATTCCTCTGCATGCACCACATACACGATTGTATTTGAAGGAAAAACCATTTTTGGAAACAATCATTTTATGCACCATCAGGCTGCTACTGGCAGATTGCAGGTTTCGGAGGGGATGGGATTATATTTTTTCTAATCTGAACTCTAGCCTTTTGACAGTTCTTATTTCTCTACTGGCATTTTAATTCCTCATTATTTTGGTCAGGTTAATATTTGGTACATGGGTCAGGATTGTATCCAAGGCTGGGATGTTTCCAAGAGAGTAAGAGACAGGCTGGGCGCCTCAGACTAAAGGAGACAAAGCGCATTCCACACCACTGCTCTGTCCCTGAGCCACCACAGAATGAAATCATAACAAGGGAGGTTTTAATTGAGATTTACAGTGGGGTTTGTCTCACAGCTCTGCCACCTACATAGCAATAAAACCTTCCCTTTAAACCCACCATGTTCCATCAATCTGCACTGTCTGCCAAGTTAAGGCTGCAAAGAGTTTCGCTTCAGTTCACTGCTCTGCAAGTTAACTCCTGGCAATCAGCAGCACAGCACATTCATTTCACATGTAAAATAAACACTTCACAATACTGTAGTGCTGACCTGAAGAGGTAAGTGCCTGTTTCTCCTAAAAGCAAGGACCTTACAGAAACAATACAGCACTTCAGGTTACAGGGTAGCTCACAGACACTTAGGGAATTGGTAAACCATCAAAAGCAGCTCAGCTAGTCAAGCACCAAGGCACTGGGGAGCTGAGCCCCAGGTGAAATATCGAGATCCTAGGAGGTACCACAGAACCCAGTGAGAACCAGCAGTGCCTGAGGCCTGGGAAAAGAATTTGCCTCCTGGGCAGATCAATCAGGACAAAGAAACCCTGGACCCCTGGACTGAGCTGCCTATTGCAGCAAACAGTACCACGGGTTATATTTATTGCATATAATTACTACATGTCATATAAATACATTACATTCTACTTATTATAGATATTATATTAATGATAAATTATGTTTATTATTTATTTTTCGGTATGGCTCTACCTGACAGCATTATAGGAATTTTCCCACATACAGGATGTGCCACATAGAGATAACTCCTATTTCCAGACCTCTGGTCTTTACTTGGGAGAAAAAGAAAGTGGACTGGTATTTTATTGTTAAAACACCAGGTAAAATTCATTTGGTACACTAAGGATAAACTACAGGTGCTTGTCATTGATGTCCCAAACTGCTTTAATATTTTCTCTGAAATAATGATACTGTACTTTTTTTTTTTTTTTTTTTTTTTTTTTTACATGTAAAAAGCTATATCCTACTTCCAAAAAAAGTTTTATTGCCAAACAAAACCTGCCAATAATTTTATAGCCAAAAGAATTGAAGCTGAAATCTCAGAAAAGTAAGGTTGAGTGGATTGGCTCTCCTGAGAGACAATTATTTGGGTAATAAAAAAGCTCTTTTTTAATGCTTTGCATTGAGAACTTTCAAGAGATTTAAAAGTAGCTTTGCACCTACAGGAAAAGCGTCCTGCAACACCCTCTAACCAGTTCCTCTATTATACACTTATAGACACACCTATGTCCACACTTACAGAAATGCTGGCTGTGTTCCTAACAAGAAGGGAGTTGTGGAATGGCCATTCACACTGCACTGAAAATATTCTGTACAGCTTTATTCTGATTTTTGAAGGAAGCCAGGCCTGCAGTTGCACTCTTTTCATCTGCAGCCATCTCATCATTTCCCTTCATCATCATGTCCTCTCCCCTTTCCATGTCTGTGGTCTATAAGATATCTGGTAGCTACAGGAGACAGGCCAACTCAGATCTGTGCCCTTCTTCCAGAGTAAAGAAAATGTCCCATTTCTTCCAGGCCTAGGAGGAAAGAGCAGAATGCCCAGCCCACGTGTGCTGCTCCAGGTGAGCTGCAGCAGGTGCTACTGCAGAGCCAAGTAGGCAGAGGTGAGAAAGGGGCACTGGGGAACTTCAGGGCAATGCCCACAAGGAACAGAGTTACCGCTCTTTCACTGCTCTGCAATAAAACACTGAGTTGGGTTTTTTTATCTGAAAAATATCTTTCAGTAAACAAGCATAGGAATAGCTGTTGAGTTACACAAAAAGCCTGAAGCAGAGATTTTGTTCTCATGTAATCACTATACTGAAAGGCTTCTCAGAGACACACCACGGTTCCAGCTGTTTTGTAAGCAGCCCCTGGTGAAACAGTGGCCAGTACAGGATACACAGGAAACCACATGAAAGGCAAACAAATATATAATATATTCCCTCTGTACAGCCATTTAATTTCCACAGTGGATCATGGTTTGGACTCAGAACTCATACCCAACTGGTAAACTTGCTTCTAACAGTTTGTGGGGGATATTTATTATTTTGAATTTAATTGCTTTTTTTCATTTCTTCTTTTCTCCTGTAAGGTCAGTCTTGGCTTATACCCTGTGCTTTTTCACTCCCCCTTAGCTTTTTTATTACTAAGACTTCCCAGGAGAAGCTAACAGCAAAATAATCTCTTCATTTCTTTGCTGTTATTTTCTTGACTAACAATCTCTACACCTTCATCTTTCCCTTACTTTGCTGATCATCTTTAATTGCCCTGTAATAGTCTCATCTCTCTCTGGACAGGACTTCATTGAGTTTTTCAAGGAAAAACACACAGTGTGCTGTCTATTCCCCACTACCTACATTCGCTATTATGGTCGCTTTCCTCTACGTCTCTTTTCAGTGTTCCACCTCAGCCACCTAAAAACCATGAACTACACTCAAAATTTATAAATTTTACTCAAATCATCCCTTTTAGGCAGGATTATCCAGATTCTGCATCCTCAGATTCTGTACGCAAACATTTCAAGTGTTATTTGTTACATTGTAGAATCATCACTGCAATGAATTCAAAGTAGAACGCAAGACTTAAAGCCGAAAGTCTAAACTCATCCATATCAGCTGACAATATTTTGCCCCTTTTCTTGCTTCAGGCATTTCTCTTCTCACTTTCCATCAGACTTGTGGGTTTTTTTTATGATTTAATTATCAGTCTTTTCTCCCTCAGAGTGACAATGACAAGAATTGCAGTAACTGTTCTGTCTCTCTTGCTTTTGTTTGTTTATGTCCTTCAGACTGTAAACATTCCAGGCCGGTGTAATCGTTCTTGCAGTGTAGTGGAATAGAGGGCACAGGGCTCCTAAAAACACTAAAAATCCCCAGCAAAACACTTATACTGAAAGGACAATTTTCTTTAACTGGAGCCCAAAGAATATAAATAGCCTCTGTGGTATTCCTCTCTTTTTTACATAACGCAATGTGAGGGATGCAATTTTTAGAGATGGAACTTCAATCTGGCAGCAGCGGTAGGAGAAATTCCCTCAAGAGTGGTTCCTCGTGCTCTGGTGCTTCCCAAACCCTCACATTCCCCATCTTTCTATTAGATGCTGTTTGGAGTTGCAGCAATTTTAGCTAGCAAAATGATAAGGAAAAGTGTCATATTGCCTGTCTCAGGGTCAGCAGGACTGACCAGGCTCATGTGTTTGTCTTTGAGAGAGATGGACATGCTGGGCTTCCTGCCAGGCCACCCCAGAGCGCTGTCACCAGAGTCCTGTCCCCTCAGCAGTGTCACCGTGGGGCACACCGAGACTGCACTGAGGGGACAGCACCAGGCACACCTGGGCACATCTGGGGATCGTCACCACATCCTCTCACTGAGGGCTCCGGGGTCACACAGGGAACTCTGTCTGGGGACACCGAGGGGACAGAGTCTGGGGCACCACAGTATAAAAAAAACCATTCAGCTATTCGAGAGCGTCCAAAGGAGACCACGAGGACAGTGAACAAGGGGATGAGTGACTGAGTGGTATTTGAGGTTTAGGACCTTGGTCTGTTCAGCCCACAGGAGACTCTGGGGGAGCTCACAGCAATCTCCAGCATCCTCATGGTGGGAAGCGAGGGGCCAGTACTGATCTCTGCTCTGTGGTGACAGTGACAGGACCTGAGGGAACCTCAGAGAGCTGCGTCAGGAGAGGCTGAGGATGGATATCGGGAAAAAGCTGTTCACACAGAGGCTGGGCACTGAACAGGCTCCGCAGAGCAGTGGCCACAGCACCAAGCCTGACAGGGTTCAGGGGATATTTGGAAAACGCCCTCAGACGGTGTGGTGTGCGGACGGGATGTGGTGTGGATTGCCGGGAGCTGGGTACGCTCTCAGACACACGGTGTGGTGTGCGGGGCCGGAGCTGGGTTCCATGAGCCCCGTAGGTCCCTCCCCAGTCTGTGATTCCATGGCTCCCAGGCCCCTCGGCTCCTGAGGCACAGCGCACCCACTACAATTCCCACCCTGCCCCGCGACAGTCGGCGCCGCGGACTACATATCCCGGCATTCCACGGGGGCGCCTCGCTCTCGCGAGACTGAGGGGCGCCCCGGCGGCGCTGTCGCGAGAGCGGCGGGCCCGGAAGCTCCACGTCGGAGATCGGACCGAGCCCGGGCGGTGGGGCCGGAGCGGGGCCGGGGCGGCACCTGGAGACTCCGGGGCGGCACCTGGGCACAGCGGGGCCATGGTAAGCGAGAGGTGGGATCCCGGGGGCGCCTCGGCCCCGCTGCGGGAGGGTGACCATCCCAGCCGGCCGCGGCGATCGGCGCACCGAGGGCAGGAGAGGCCGGGGCCGGGGCGCGGTGCTGCCCGTGGCTGTTCCTCAGCCGCCCCGAGCGGCTGTACCGGGGGTCGGGGTGCGTGTCGCACCCTCGGACAGGCCGTTCCCGGCCCTCGGGAGCTGCAGATCCCAGAGGTTCCAGGGTTAAGCACGGAATCAAGTATAGCTGTGCTTGCCTTCCTGGTGTTTGTAGCAGAAGTGAACCCCAAATCCATCTCTACGTCCCCTGTCATGTCTGTGGTACAGGTGCTACATGATAACCCGGTATTTTTTTCCTCCTCGCAGTGTCTAACATAGGTAACTGCAGGTTTTATTAATACGTGCAGTGTTCTTTGATCAGCCGTTGTCCACTAGGTTCTCTGAAATGAAAGCAGCGTTAATTGATCTCAAATGAGTATCTAAATGAATCCACAATGCCTCGAATATATTGGAAAATCACTTTGCTAGACTTCGTGCCTTTTAAATACTCTGGCTTTACATTGCCAGTGATGAAAGTGGAAGGTCAGACCCTTCTTTGTCAGGGAAAGACTTTTTCCTCCTCTCAGTTTCTACAAGACAGTGTTCCATGCTAAAACGTAATTTTGGAATTATAAATGGAAGTAAATTTATAATGGACAAATGTTATGCTCTGTTGTGGTAACTGACTTTTCTTCCTGGTGAAGTAGCAGGAAAATTATTTTTGTAACATTTGTATTAGGCGTAAGTTTGCTCTGCTTTCATAGTTAAGGGACACCAGAAAGATGTGCAGTGCAGTTTTTTAAATTTTATATTCTTTTACTCTGCTTGAAGATACTTTTTACAGTATGAAGAAATTCCGAATTTCACAAAATTAAATTAAACAGAGCCATTGCCATTGGTGGGAATGTGATGCTTCCTACAAAAACAGACACATGGATAAAAAACAGTAGTAACCTTCTGTCTGCTTGAACAGCAGGATTGGATCCTTTCATTCTAAGAGTAAACTGGAGCTTTCCTTTTCCCTTTTGTGTGCCAGTTGGCTGTTCAGTCACCTGGTGTTCCCAATTGTTTCTGCAGCCTCTCCGACTGGACATCAAGCGGAAGCTGACCGCCCGCTCTGACCGGGTGAAGAGCGTGGACCTGCATCCCACAGAGCCATGGATGCTGGCCAGCCTCTACAATGGCAGTGTCTGTGTTTGGAACCACGAAACACAGGTGATGGCTTTAGCTGTGCCTTACTGGGAAATGTTCCTAGCTGACACATGTGCATCTGCTGTTGGAAAATTGAATTTGTACAATCACTGCTGCTAAATGATTGTGCTCTCCTCTGGCTGAGCACAAGAGTCACTGACTGTATCAGTAGACAAGGAAGTGATGCATTGGACACTGGTAAGAAAGTAGAAAGAGCTGGTTCCAAAATTGGTATTTTCTCCAGTGCTATAAACTTATCTGATTTTATTTTCAGACTCTGGTGAAGAATTTTGAAGTGTGTGACCTGCCCGTGAGAGCTGCCAAGTTCGTGGCAAGGAAGAACTGGGTTGTTACTGGCGCTGTAAGCTGTTCTCCTCTTGTGATGTCCTATGCAGCTGCACTTTCTGCCATTAGTTTTCATGCCATTACTCTTTGCATCGCATAATAATCTGATCTGATACAAATTTGTAGAGGAGAAGGAAATACTTCACTACATTTTTCCAAAAATTTTCTCCTTTAAGGAAGCTTAGAAGCTTAAACTTTTCATTTCAAAAGAGAGCAACCTGTTTAGGTGACTGACTCTGCAGGTAATGCCAGCTAGGTGGAGTTTAGCTTTTACTGCCAGCTGGAATATACTCAACACACAGTTCTGACTCGGTGTCGTAGGTGCTGCTTTAACTAAGATGAAACTATTGACAGGCCTAGGTAAGGTGAATTAGAAATTGCTTTTTACTTTTGTTTTTTGGTTAAATTAAAAATAATTTTTTTGTTTTGCTCACCACTAGAAAAAAATGTCTGCTTTTATTTAGTGAATCTACCTTGAGAGGAATAGTTGTATTCTGATCTTGTAACACATTTTCCTTTATGGAGTGAGTATTTTTTGGCTAAATTAAGGTAATGCCTAAATGTTTTTGTCTCAACTTTCATTTCCTAGTCTTCTGCCCTGCACACAGAGTGAAAAATTATTTTCATTTCATTACCTTATGCTGCCATGACTCAGTTACTTGTAAAAATGAAAATTTGGTTGAAGTTTTTTCCATTTCATAATGGAAAAAGTTATTCATAAATGACTTGGAAAAGCAGTGTGTAATTTATAGCCTTCTGAATCCAAGTATAATTTGTATCATTAGCAAGCAAAATTCCTTAAATATTTCATTCAATGGTGGAATGTTTTTTCATAGCTCTTCTGCATTGCATAGAAGGTGCACTGCACAAGAGACTTACTCTCATGTGGCTTTTCCTCCCTTTTCCAGGATGACATGCAGATCAGAGTTTTTAATTACAACACCCTGGAAAGAGTTCACATGTTTGAGGCCCATTCCGACTACATCCGATGCATTGCAGTGCACCCCACGCAGCCCTTCATCCTCACAAGCAGTGGTGAGAGTCCTTTGGGATGTTTTCATGTCAGCTGTTTTCATGCTTCTGTTTTCTGTGCAGTGATGGCTTGCAGGTCTTCTTGGGAAGACTCAGGCTTCCTTGAGCAAGTAGCCAGTGTGATAGTTGTCATTTTGTTGTTTCTTGGTGGATGTATTCATGTTTTTTTAATGGAATATCAATTGCCCTTAAAATTTAAAATCTAATGGCTTGTGTTCTTATCAGAGAAGAGCAAAAAGCCTTCTCTCTTAATATCTGCCAGAGGAAACATTCATGTATGTGCTAATTAGCGTGGCCAACTCTCAAATAACAGCTCAGGTTAAGTTTTTTAAAAAATTTCCTTGTGGTTTAGAGTAAGTTTTTAGCTGGGAATCTGACTTGAAAGCAACAGACAACTTTCATCTCCCTGTGCTCCTTCTGCAAGGACTGGTAATCCTATAGGTGCAAATAGATTATTAGCAGTGCCTCCTTTCCAGCCTGTAACATGAAGTTCTGGAGGATTATGCAGTTTAAGGAGGTAGTCATCACCCACTGAAGCTTGGTTGTTTGTGGTTTTTTGCAGATGACATGCTGATCAAACTCTGGGACTGGGATAAGAAATGGTCTTGTTCTCAGGTGTTTGAAGGACACACCCATTACGTCATGCAAATTGTCATAAACCCAAAAGACAACAACCAGTTTGCCAGTGCCTCTTTGGATAGGACAATTAAGGTAGAGAAACTATATTTGGATTTTTTAGTCATTAAGTGATTATCAGTGTACACAAACCAATAACCCTGTTTGGATGGTGGGTCAGTATTCTTAAAAGCAGATGCAGTAATAGAATTTTGACTGAAAAAAGACCTGGACATTGATCCAGGCACCTGCTAAGTAATTCAGTAAATTTACCAGATTACCTCTTTGTAGTTCTTTACACTCTTTTAAGTGCTGTATCTCCATTTGGACTACACAGAAATATGGGAGAGGAGTTTTACTGTCAATGAGTGATTTGGGAGTATTGAAACTGGACAATGGATGAACACTTTAACCGTGCATTAAAAAGAAAAAACTAAACCCTGGTAAAGATGTCTCTCCCATTACTTTCATGTCCTTGGCTGTCTGTGCGTGGAATTGTTTCCAGAGATGCCTTCAGCCTTCTCAAGGTCTCATTTGCTGTGCAGCTGCTACTAAATACCTGTGACTACAGGTTTGCAGCCACTGAGCAGTGACACCTCCTCACATTTCCAACATGATCAGTATATTGGCTGTAAGAAGCCAGCACTGATTTCATATGGCCACAGATGTTGAGATCAGGTGCACGTAAATGCTGATTTGATGTGATAAACGTGGGAAAACACTAGTAGACCTACACGTGACTTGTTTCATTTTGTATTCTCATTTAACATGAGATTTGATATTCTTTAGTGTAGCTGGAATATTTAAAATTTAGGACATGGAGGAAACTCATATATAATAACAATTACTTACTAGTTAATTTTATAAACAGATACTAGTTCTTAAAAGCAGTGCTTTATCTGGTTTCATGTCGTTAAAAAAAAGTTTAAAGCAATGAATTTTGTTGCTTAGAGGTATGAGCAGAGCATGGGCAATTCAGCATGTTATTTGTGTTTATTGGGGGAAGGACTGGTAGTTTGCTGAGCAGTTGTTGAGGTTTTTCACCTAAGAAGACAACTGTGTCTTTGGAATTCTGTGTTCTTTCTCTTTGGAATTCTGTGTTCTTTCTCTTTGGACTTACGAAGTACTTCTGGATACCTGTTGTGTTTGCCAAGGGTGACCTGGACACAGAAGGTTGCTGAGTACAGGTGGTTGTGTTTTGTTGGTCAGGTGTGGCAGCTTGGATCATCCTCTCCCAACTTCACCTTGGAAGGCCACGAGAAAGGAGTGAACTGCATTGACTATTACAGTGGTGGGGACAAGCCATACCTAATTTCTGGGGCAGATGACCGCCTGGTGAAGATCTGGGACTACCAGGTGTGTGCTCAGCTCTTCAGGAGCCTTTGTGCAGGCTGCCACATTCAGTATAAAGTCTCTGTTGTTAGATTATTTTCCTGTGACAAATTGATTCCCTGCCTTTTAGGTCTCATGTGTTTGGATTAAGCTGTTCCTCTTCTGTGTTCAAGTGTAAATATTGCTTATGTATCAACTCTTTCCGTCCTTCCACCTCTCTCTTTTTTTCTTTATTCTTTATAGCTTCCCCCCTCCTGTTTCATTCTGTGCACGTTGGCACAGTCCCATGTGTTGCATGCATACACATGCAGTGCTTCTACCCCCAAAGAGGGCAGGAGTGATGAGGTGCCCTGCTTGAATGCTCTTCAGGAAAGGGAGATCTAATCCAGGGGTTCAGTTATGGTGCTGGAGCCTAGAACTCCTGAGTTCTTCCTTGAGTGTCTGAATGGCCAGAAGGGCTAGACAGAAGTTGTTAGGTGGTACCTTCTGGTCATTAAAATTCATTGCCCCAGAGTAAATCCTAGCCCGGAAGGATTTACTGGCACTGTTAAACTGACACTGTTAATTTAAGCATTCAATGCAGTCATGAATATTACACAACAGGGCTTGAGATTTTGCCATCATGCACAGCTGGAGACACTATACATACTCCAATCTTAGTTACCTTAAGCAGAGTAGCCTCTCTTTCACAACTGCGTGAATGAACATTCTTACCAAAGACCTAAATTAGCTGTTTTCACCTGTAATGCAATGTTTGGTTATGATTATTTTTTGCAGTAAACTCAGTTCTCTATCTTGCTTTTATCTGCTGTGCTATGCAGCTCTGAGAAAACATATTTTCTAGCCATAAACACATCTGAAAAGAGGGAAACGCCTCTGTCAGGAGAAATAAATATTTTCTTCTGTGCAGGAGGTACAACTCAATAGGCTCACAGTTTTTAATAGCTTAGTGCTGTTGTTTGAATGCCTTGCAAATGTAAGAAATCTAGAGAATTTTCAGATCTATTTTGGATCTGGGGGAGATTTTTTTTTTAAGAAATAAGCATTAAAATGTGGCATTGTGTTCTCTGTTTCTTCTTTCAGAATAAAACCTGTGTCCAGACACTGGAAGGCCACGCCCAGAACGTGTCATGTGTCAGCTTCCATCCAGAGCTGCCTATCATCATCACCGGCTCTGAAGATGGTAACTTTGGGTTTTCTGGTGTGGAAAGGACAGGAAAAGAGCTGGGGGGAGAGCTCTTGTGGTGGTGTGGCTGCAGCCCTCATGCTGACATGAAAGGATCTATTCCTCTGTTTTTCTCCAGGCACGGTGCGGATCTGGCACTCCAGCACTTACCGCCTGGAGAGCACCCTGAACTACGGCATGGAGAGGGTGTGGTGTGTGGCCAGCCTGCGGGGCTCCAACAACGTGGCTTTGGGCTATGATGAAGGCAGCATTATTGTTAAGGTACACTTCATGGTTTGAAGTGAGAAAGTGTGATTCATTGCTTTTCTGTGTGCAGAACAAACGGTTTCTGAATCTGGGATAATACATAAAACACTGAAATTTTGGCATTTTAATTGGCACTTTTTGATAGAGACTGGCTATTTCACATGATGTTTTCAACTGAAAAGAAAATCAACAATGTATTTTTTCCATAGCCTAACTTCTTTCTTGCTTACTTTCTAGCTTGGTCGTGAAGAACCTGCCATGTCCATGGATGCAAATGGAAAAATTATTTGGGCTAAACATTCTGAAGTCCAACAGGCTAACTTGAAAGCGATGGGAGATGCTGAAATCAAAGATGGAGAGAGGTTGCCATTGGCTGTGAAGGACATGGGCAGCTGTGAAATCTATCCTCAGACAATCCAGCACAACCCTAATGGACGGTAACACATTCCTATATCACTTCTCTTGAACTGGTTGGGGTATTTTTGTTAACCAGCTCAAACAAAAGGGATCCAAGATACAGGAGCTGCTCAGTGGAGACCAGAAGGATCATGATTCAGGAAGGAAATGGAGTTCCATGATGTTTTACGAATATATAAGGCTCATGCTTTGTGTTTGCAGTGATTACCTTGGGCATAAGAGAGCATGTACAGATAATTTGCCTTCTTGCTGGTGTCTGTGGAACTGAATACAGATACCTGACAAGTCCTCTCTCCCCTGCCCCAGGTTCGTGGTGGTGTGTGGTGATGGTGAATACATCATCTACACAGCCATGGCTCTGAGGAACAAGAGCTTTGGTTCTGCACAGGAGTTTGTGTGGGCACATGACTCTTCAGAGTAAGTCTTTCAATTTTTTTCTTTTGTATTACATTTGCTGCTGCTACCATAGTTTTCAGGCCATGAAGACCAAAACAAGCACGTGACATGAACTTTCAGTAGGTGTCCTGCTTGAAAAGTTTGGATTTTTAGCACTCTGCCAGTTTTAGAAGATAACTCAAATGCAGTTGTTTTATAGCAGCTTATGGTTTAGTAATTCACTACTTTGAAAACTGACTAATTGTTTTGTTTATTTACAATTTAATTTCTATTTAGGTATGCGATCAGGGAGAGCAACAGTGTTGTAAAGATATTTAAAAATTTCAAAGAGAAGAAGTCGTTCAAGCCTGATTTTGGAGCAGAAGGTAAGTACTTCAAAAATAGATATGTTGGTGTGGTTTTTGCACAAGGTGGGCTTCCTCTACCTTTATTTTCTTGCAGGCATTTATGGTGGCTTTCTGTTGGGAGTCAGATCTGTTAATGGCCTGGCATTCTATGACTGGGAGAACACAGAGCTGATTCGCAGGATTGAAATCCAGCCCAAACATGTGAGTTCTGCATGGGACTGAAGTAAACCTGTCAGGGTTTACACATTTATATATATATTTTTTTTACTAAACTGATTTTCTTGCATGAAGCCAAGCTGCCAATAATAAAATAATAACTTAAGTTTATCTCACTCATGTAGCAGAAAGGGCAGTAAAATTCCTGTTTGTGTTGGCTGCTCTGTCCTAAAGCTCCTAGAGCTGGTGTGTTTTATTTCCCTCACAGTCCTTCTTAGCCTGGGGTGTGTAACATTGTGCCACTGTTGATTCTGCTGTCACAGATTTTCTGGTCTGACTCGGGTGAGCTTGTGTGCATTGCTACAGAGGAATCATTCTTCATTCTCAAGTACTTGTCAGAAAAAGTGGCAGCAGCCCAAGAAACACATGAAGGTGTCACTGAAGATGGAATTGAAGATGCCTTTGAGGTAACCTTCTATTTAAAAAGTGGAATAAGATTAGAGATGGTAGAAACAAGAGAGTGCAGCAAACTTAGTCCTTAACATAGTCCAATTTAAATGTTAGTTTCCAGACCATTTTTAGTATCACACATTGTGCATCTGCCTGAGGAACACTTAATCTTTTTTTGGGATTCCTGAGGAGTGTATCTGTCTAAATCCCAGTATAACAGACCTTGATGCCTGCATTTCTCTTCATCTATTCACTATTATTAGAGAGTTATGGAGATTATTATTACAACACATTTTTGGGTCATTGCTCAATTTTTTTCCTACAGTTTTCAAATTTTGAAATGTTACTCAAGTTTGAGAAGTGAAAAAACATCCTGCAGTGAAATGTCAAAAATCAAAGTTTCAGAAGGAAAGTTACTGTTGATTGTCTTGCTTAATACTAAAGTTTGGTGCTTGTTTCCTAGATTTATAATTTGCTTTGTTAAGAATTAGGGTAGCATGCATGTAAAACTAAATTATCATTTATGTACATCTAATCTATATCTAAATTTATATTTGCAACTTGCCCAACTATTTAAGTATAGAATATGGAATTATATTTTAAATTGCAGTAGTCTTTCTGCTACCTAGAAGTACCTTTTTTATGTATCAAATTGACCAAAATTTGCTTTGCAGGTTCTTGGTGAGATCCAGGAGATTGTGAAAACAGGTCTGTGGGTCGGTGACTGCTTTATTTACACCAGTTCTGTGAACAGACTCAACTACTACGTTGGAGGAGAGATTGTCACCATTGCCCACCTGGACAGGTGAGTTGCTGCTTCAGTTAAAGTGTTCAAGGTTCTCTCAGTGAAGGGGGTTCAAGGTGAACCCTGGCAGCTGCTGCTGCACCCTGCTTTAGCACCAGAGGTGGGAACAAGTTGGGTGTTGTGAGGCAGCAGTGCAGTTCTGAGGGATGAGCAGTGCTGTGTGAAGGAATACACCCAGGAAAAGCAGAATATTTGATGGCAGTATTCTTGCTACCAGAAGAACCACTGGAATGTTTTTATACAGACTTGTTTGTGTGGATCTGTTGAAGCTGAGTGCTCTTTGTTTTGTTTCAGAATGATGTATCTCCTGGGGTATATCCCCAAGGACAACAGGCTGTATTTGGGAGATAAAGAGCTAAACATCGTTAGTTACTCTCTGCTGGTCTCAGTGCTTGAATATCAAACGGCTGTGATGAGGAGAGATTTCGGCATGGCTGACAAAGTTCTTCCCACAATCCCAAAAGAGCAAAGAACCAGGGTTGCACATTTTCTTGAAAAACAGGCAAGAAAACCACTTCTTTGTTTTTCAACTAAATAGATCAGTTTATTCATATTGTTAATTGAGTTTGCTAAGCAAAACCCAGTGATATTATCTCTGAGCAGTAACCTTCTACTCCAAAGTGCTTTTGTTAAAATATTTAGGATTATGTTTGGCCTGAAAAGTCCCAGCTTCACTGTCGGATTTTTATTTTAGGGCTTCAAACAACAAGCTCTTGCAGTATCTACAGATCCAGAGCATCGTTTTGAACTTGCTCTTCAACTTGGAGAATTAAAAATAGCCTATCAGCTTGCTGTGGAAGCAGAGGTAATTATATAAATTTGAGTGATTCATCCTGGATTCTGAGTATTAGCAGGACTCTGAGAGGGCCCCGTAAGAAAAGGCAGTGGGATCTGGGGATGCAGTACAACTCCCTAAACACAACTGAAATGCCTCCAACTCCTTTGATGAAGTTCTTCTGCCTTCGAAGAATTGAATTCTGAATTCAAAGGAATCTAAGCTGTGGGGACAAAGAATGGTGTCTGCTCAGAAAGCTACAGGAACTCCTGGAGAATACAAAACTGAACCCAGAACCAAGCCTTAATCTCCGGTACTAACAGTGAGAGGAGGGCTGAAGCCTTCAGAGCTTTGTTCCAGCCTTTGCAAACTTAGACTGCTGCACTAAAAAAACCTGACAGGCAGTGATTTGTCCCATCATTATCATGCAGAGAATCTATCTCTTTGTTCCTGCTGTAAAATAATCAAGTTATTTAGAAGGAATGTTAACTTAGTTACAGACAGGAATGCCTTTCAGCGTTCTGAGGGTTAACCTGGGAGCTTGAAGAGATTGTTAAATTTCCAGAGGTATGCCTGCCTCCCCCCTCCGTATTTACTGAGAAGCTGTTTATTTTATGTAATGTTACAGCTGGGTAGGGATCTCTTAATACCCACTATGTCATGCTGGGAATCTGCAGTACTCACAGTACCTCAAAGGGAAGACAAGTGTAGTCAGGGGATACAACACCTTCACAAGTCAACTTATATTTTCATACTGAGTGCTCTGAAAAATCTTTAAATGCTGTTCAGAAATATGAGTGGTTTGTTTATTTCTTTCCCTCCCTCTCCCCTTTTTGTACAATCAGTCAGAACAGAAGTGGAAGCAGCTTGCAGAACTTGCCATCAGTAAATGCCAGTTTGGCTTAGCCCAGGAGTGTCTCCACCATGCCCAGGATTATGGAGGGCTGCTGCTCCTGGCCACAGCTTCAGGGAACGCCAGCATGGTGAACAAGTTGGCTGAAGGTGCAGAAAAAGATGGCAAGAATAACGTGGCGTTTATGAGCTACTTCCTGCAGGGAAAGTAAGTAGCAAATGAGTTTCTGATGGTTCTGTTCTGCTTTCTCAAGTGCTGAGACCCTCAGGTTCTTCAAATGGTTAACTACAGCTAACTGAAAACTTCATGGAGGAAGATGGGCGTAAGTGCTTCTCAGAAAAACTCATTCTGTGATGGCTGCTAGGTTTAAAATCTGAAATGAAAGCACCTTAAATTAATGGGGTAGAATAAACAGCTGTTCTAATACAAGAAACTTTAGTAAGTTCACTAGTTAAAATCACATCTTAAAATCTTTTAGACTTGATTCATGTCTGGAACTCCTGATCAAAACTGGGCGTCTTCCTGAAGCTGCCTTCCTTGCACGGACGTATTTGCCAAGCCAAGTTTCAAGGTAATTTCTAACCTTATGCAGAGATGAGTTGTGTTGTCTGAATGAACTGTCTGTAACAAATGTGGTTTGCATCTTCAGGGTTGTTAAACTCTGGCGGGAGAACCTGTCTAAAGTCAATCAAAAAGCTGCTGAGTCCCTTGCTGATCCTACAGAATATGAAAATCTTTTCCCTGGATTAAAGGAAGCTTTTGTTGCTGAAGAGTACGTTAAGCAAAGTCTTGCTGACTTGAGGCCAGCCAGGGAATACCCTCTTGTCACTGTAAGTATAAGGTTTTACTGTCTCTAGAAGAAAAACATTTGGTGCTATGTAAAATCAGCTCTAAGCAACTCAGTGCAACACTTAAATGTGTCTGGGTTTTTTTTTTTACTTTTAGCCAAATGAAGAAAGAAACTTACTTGAAGAAGCAAAAGGATTTGAGCCCTCTGGAATAATGACATCTCAGGTCAGTGAGTGATGAATCTAAGGGAGAACTTTGCTATCTTACAGTAACACCTACCCTGGAAAACATTTCACCAGTAATGGACAAATACTGCTTTTCTTACCTTGACTGTAAGGGCTGCAGTTGGCTTCACGTTCTTTTGCCTCTTTAAGATTCTTCTTATCTACATCTGTACTTGCTAACAGCTTCTTGACTGTGAAATTATTTGTGTGCTTCCTTACCTTGGTCACCTTGTCAAGGATTTTCTGGTCTGACTCGGGTGAGCTTGTGTGCTACAGCTGTAAGTGTAATTGTAGAGTCTTTCCATTGAATTCATCCTACAGAAAAATAACTCGTTGCATTTACAAACACTGCCCCAACTGCAGCTGGTTTTCTAAAAGCTCAGTAGCTGGAAATGGAATCTCTTGCCTGTTACAGCAATGATAAATGCTCTGTGTTCTTTGCTGGTGTGCTGTATGGTTATGGAATAACACTGCTCCGTAACTAACATAACTAACTGGAATCCTACTTGGGTACTTGAACATAGATTCTAATCAGTATCTGAAGTGACAAACTCATTTTTTACCACCTCAGTTGTCCAATTCTTATTAGACAGAAAATATGACAGGTATAAGGTATAAGCATACAGATTGAAACAAACACTTGAAGCTTTTCAGAGCCTTAGGAGATGTCAGCTTTTCATCTTGCTCAAGTCAAATACACTTTACATTTGTATGTGAAAATCATGTGAGGGTTTCTTAAAGGCAGTGATGCTGGCACAACTCTTGGAAAGCATAAACAAAAGTTTGTATAAACAAAATCAAAATTGCACTGGAAACTGAAGGAGAAACAAAAGCTACAACTCTCCATTGTGTCTATACATTTTTCCTCATAGGAGATGCACTACAAAACCATAGTTTTGAACATCCCTGACAGAGCAGAGAAGTTAGGTTACTTTCAAGACTCTGTAGTGACTCTTTGCCTCTTGTGCATCAAATGAAATACTGTTAAGGCAAAATCAAGCTTGTCTGCACATTCGTTAAAGATGATGAACAACACTGTCAGGGCTACCTATGAAACAAGTGAGAACTAGCCACAGAAGCTGAAAACAAGACCTCAGTGTCTCTTTGCATTCAGCTCATGATTGCATAAACCCCAGTTGTCTCTTACAGCTGAGGCTGAATATGGGACATTTTGTAGGAGATAAATTAATTCTCTGATTAAACACAGGTAATTGAATAGTACTGACTGATGAATTAATGTAAAACTTGTGCAGCAGTGAAGCGAGAAGATGAAGTGTTAAACCATTACAGGATTTGGAACACAAAGCCCAGCAACTACTAAAATTTGCTGTCAGTCTCGACTAACTTAGTCTCTCCCGCTGAGGATGTTGAAAATCACTAACAGCACTTCAGTATTTAAAATGAACTGGTAATTTCTGAAGGTTCTTATTTTATTAGTTCCATCATCATCTGCTTCAAATATACTGGGGAGGGAAATAATCTCCAGTGGAGTGAGGACTAGAATCCTTTCTGACAGTGAAGATGTAGCGCAAGAATAACTGAGGGAAGCTGAAAGAGAACCAGTGGGAAAGGGGCATTAGAGGTCTGCTGTTGTTTACCTGCTTTTGTTGAAAGCATTTAAATTGAAAAAAAACTAAAGGAATTTCTTTGCCATTAGAAGAAGGCTGAAGAACCAGTTCCCTCTCCTAAACAAGAAGCGATGAAGACAGTTGTGCAGAATTCTGATAACCTTCCAGCAAAAGAGCAAAAGGTACCCAAACAGTTTTATGAGGGGAAGTATAAGCACTCAATTCATTTTACATTAAAGACTTTAATGAGTGTGATTTAACCAAGCTACTGCAAACATGACTCTGGCAGCCCCAGAGCAGTGCTCAGAGCCCTGCCCTGTGAGTGCAGACACTGCACACAGTAACAGACAGTTCAGCAGGTGGGGGGGACAAGGGGAGTTCAAACCCAGCTGCTCGGAACATGGTAAAAAGCTGCAGTGCTGGAAGAGGTTTTCTCACCTAGCAGGCAGATGCTCTCCAGCTTCCTTTAGCACTCATGTTCCTCATGAGGCCTTGGCTGGGGTTTGGAGAGTGCAGATCCATCTGCAGAGCCATCCATCCCAAAAGCTGCGTCACATGTAACCACAGAGTATCTCCCTCATCCAGTCTTTTCTCTCCCTAGACACTGCTGGACTTGGAAGATGATTTAGATAACTTGGATCTGGAGGATATTGATACCACAGATATCAATCTGGATGAAGAGATCTTAGATGAGTGAATATTCTTTTTTTAGATGACCAAATGAGGAAATAATTGGGTCAAAACCCAGAGGAATGAAGTTCTGTGGACTATGTGCTCCAAGTTACTTTGATTTTTATATCACAAGTGGACCATGTAAATGTAGAAGGAAGTACAGAGCCAGCAACTGTACAGAGAATCAGCTTTCCAGTATGTTGAAATTCAAGATGTAGGCCTGCTCCAGAACATACTAAAAATGTTTTCATTTATCAAGCAATTCAATAAATCCTTTTAAACATTCTGCTCCTCAGTTCTCCATTTACTAGTAACATTTACTAAGAATAGAAGAATTCTTAAGAATAACCCAGCTTCCACAGTGTATACTCCAAATCTGTGAAACAGGAGCACAGTGGCTGAAAACCAGTATTTTAACCTGACTTTTCTCAGCACTGAGAAAAGCACTGAGGTATGTGGTTATGTTTTCACTGTGCTGCCATCTAGCACTGGTAACCATCACTATCAGCTCACTTACTCCTTCAGACACCACTTCTAGCTAAAAGCTCCAGCACACCAGTGATAAAGCTTAAGGGTTAGAAGTGATGTTTGTTACACCCTTTCCTAAGTGAAGCTGTCCAGACCTGTACTTACCTCAATAACCAAAATGAATTGTGGGCAATTCCTTAAATTCAAGATGTAACAGACAAAAAATTGAACTCAGGGTACAGTGTCAGCGAAAACAATGATGGCTGCTCTAAGTTCACTTACAGAACTTTTCAAAATAAACTGCTGTAGTGATGCACATGTATTTCAGTAAAGAAAAATACATTCTATAGCAGTCATTTTCAAGTATTTATTGTGGAATCCTGTACATAAAATGTTTATAAACAGGCTTAAAACTTCTGATGAGCTGAGGTTTACTTCATGAAGCTGAAGAAGTAGCCATTGCTTCTTCATAAGCCTGCAGGGCCAGCTGGATATAACCTTCTCTCTGGGATTCAGTTTTCACAAACACCTGCAGCCATGGCAGGAGAGAGGTTAATGTAAAAGCAGAGTCATCATGCCAGTGGCAAATCAGCCACCCAAAACTGAAATCCTGGTGCAGCTGTACATATATACAGTTTAACAAAAACCCCAGCGTGGTATGTACAACAGTTCTGGTTAAGTATCTGCTTCCTAAGGTAAGGAGAAATTTAATTACTAGATGGGGTTCTGCTGGTTAGAAGCTCTCATCTAACTAGCAGGTTAAGCAGTTTAAAGCAGAAAAGCTTACCTTGATCAGATCAACTCCTTGAAGTTTCCCTTCTTTAGCTTCCTTTGCTGACTGACATTCAGGGTGAAGCATATGATACAGTGTAATTAAACTTGTAGCATCCTCCAGCCTAAGCAAATAAAGGCTCATTTTAGCAATTCCTTTCTCTTCAGAGTATTTACAGAGAGTGTTTTTTGTGCTGTACTTTGCACACCACAGGCTGTCAAACTGCTGGTTCCACTGAGTATCCAGTCCCTGGAATACACAGGCAAGTACCTGCACCTATCCCTCCTGCAGTTGAAGCCTGCTGGCCTGCTCAGCAGTAATGCAGCTGACATCCCTCTGAAAATACAACTGATTACAAAGGAGTGTTTAGTGGAACTTTCTAACACAGACTGCAATGACCAGTATGTTTTACAGAAGTAGCATTAGAAATCCTGTAACACAGAGCTCTCAGCTGAATTTAAAACTACTGAAGTGTGTGGCAGGGAAAGACATTCCAAACTCTGCTCATTCAAATTGGCCAGATCCATGAATTTTCCTTTACCAATCTGATTATAAACCAGGAACCTTCCTGATTTTTCCCTAGGCTCAGGTTTAAAAGCAAGATCTGACCACTTGTTCCAAGTTTCTAACTGAAACAGCAGGAAATAGATGCCACCATCACTGCAAGTTGGAGTTCTGATTGTACAAATTTCTCCCAGCTCTAGTGACATTTTCAGCTATAGAATATTGTTCACTTCAGGGAACTTTCAGTAAATTTAGCACCATGTTTTATAGAAATGCACCCATTTAAAATGAAACCTTATCTACATGTTCCTAAGCTACTTAGGAATTGCTCTAAAACCCAGAGTGCATCAACCTTATAAGCCAAAACTGAGGTCAGCATGGAAAATGTCAGGCTTTAAGATCAGCAGTGCTCAGAGCTGGAAGTGTTCTGACAATTACATGGGAAACAAAAATAAAAACCCCAAAACTAATTCTGCAGAAACCTACATATACCCTACAACTTCATGGACTCTTACTGGTGCTCCTGTACAGCTAACAGTACCTATACACCTAACAGTTAAAGCTGGCCTAAAACGTCATGCAAAGGAAAGCTTTCCTTTATCTGACAGAAATAGTGTTTTTCTTGTCAAACAGCAGTACTTGTTCTAAGGCTAAGCAGGATTACCAGGTGACAGACTTACAGGTCTCTGTTGATCATGTCTATGAGTAAGCCATCTGTCTTCTTCCTGCTGACCAGGTACCACACCATGCCCCCGAAGTGCCGGGTTGAGCGCAGCAGGTCGTACTTGGCGTGTTTCTCGATGTCCTCGTAGGTGCGGTGGTGAACCTGCACACACAAGGGTTTGTTTCATTGCAGAACTGGAGCCTGGTGACAGCTTTCCCCTGTACCTCTCGGCGTTTTTAATCCTTTTCATTCCCATAAGGTGCAGGAGTAAGCCACATACTGAACCATATGCCTGTTATAATTCAGGGTAACACTGGGCTTGCCCAGTCCTTGGTACTTGGGCATAGACATCCTTATGGGTAAAAGGAAGCTAAATCCTGTCTCTGTCCTGAACTTTTGGGGAGGGAGGGACATAAGCTCTGAACTTTCACTGCACTGCTGTCAAGCTGCATCTATTCTTTCAGGAAAAAAATGCTAGAGCAAAGAGGTGAAACTTCACTTAGAATAAAAAGTTACTTGAAAAATCGCCTAATACAAGTTACAATTTCTCAAATCACTGAGAATATTACAGTTTAAAGAAAAGTAAGCATTTTAAAAGCAAGTGTAGACTAACATTTACCAGCAGCTATAGCTACTAATTTTATTCTGCTAGAACTACACTTTTGTAGCTGGTCTTTGTCAAAAATAATACTTTGCGTATAGTGCTGTTTGTCAAAAATGCATTCTGTCAGTTCCCTGGCTGGTCCTTGCCAGCTCCTAGGCCAGCAGTGTGACTTCAACAGCACAACTCTGCTCAGAGCCCCTGACAAGTGTTACCATCAGTTCTGCTTTGATACCAAAAATACCTGAATAAAGGCTATTTTTTAATGCGCAGTACCTTTCTAGGCTAGTGAAAATTACTTGTGCAAAATCCTGTTTTACTGTTTTGTATAAAAAAACAAAACAAAACCCAAAACTCGTCACAAGGGTAATTTATATGGGAAAATTAGAGCACATATGACCAACACCTCTGCTCCCCAGATAAATGTTTATGTGTACAAAATAAATCCTACAATTCTCCACTAGGATTTTTTTTGCTAGAAAATGGAAAGTGAACTCACTCTGATATAGTCAGATGAATCTGGCTCAAACTGAGCAATGCACATGTTCAGGACGTCTTCATGACGATCTTGCTGAAATACAGTCTGAAACAACAGTTCAGATTCAGAGGTAGATTATGTAATCACACCATCCCAACTCTCTCAAAACAGCAGCCACAACATTCTGTTCTGGGCAACACTTACAATGAGTAACGCCTTCATCAAAGAACAAAATAGACAGAAGTACTGTAACGGCCTTGATGACATTTTATTAATGTTTCATGATTTTTGATTCTGAAACAGCAGTTCACATTTCCAGATTAAATGTACAATTGTTTCTAGTATGGCAATATTTACACCTGCCCAGGATTTACCTGGCCCTAACCTGGAACTTTGTTTCAAGCATTTTAACCAAGTTACAATGAAAGGCAATTGTTCAAAACAGAACACACCCATAAGCAGAATGACTTATTCCGAGTTAGTGTGCCGAAAGAGCAGAGTTTCACTATCAGACTGCAATGAAGTAAAAGTACTCAGTTTCAAAGGCAGGAAGAACTTACCCCAAGGTTCTCATCCTTGAATAACGTGGGGGGAATCACCCTGCGCCCTTCCTTTGGGAAGAATATCTGGATCATCCTGTCTCGTTCCTCCCAGGTGGCTTTGCGTAACACCCCGTTTGGTTCTCTAACGACAATGAAACGTTCCTGGAAATGAGGTAAAAACCAAACATTGTCTAAAGCCTTCTCTCTTCATAGCCAGAACCATCCTGAAACAACCCTCATTTGTCAAAGTCCTTCTACTCCTAAAGTTACCCTAATAACACCAGTTTCTAACTGACTGTTGCCATGTGCCAGATTTGTCATTTCTGTCTTGCCACCTGCAAGTGCTAAGTGACTAAGTGCTGCTTTTGCACCTCAGTTTTATTTTCTAACAACTGTGCACATGCCTACACTGAAAGCTACAGCTCTGGGAAGTTTAGAGATAACATAACTCACACTCAAACAGGGAGTTAGCCTAATTTTATCCTTTGATAACCCATACAAAATTAGGAATGCAAGTGTCATGTGCCTTTATACCTTTTCTCCAGAGGTAGGTGCTAGAATTGAGTAAGGGCAAGTGCAAGGCAAAAAAATACAACAAATTAAACAATATACTCAGATCTGTTCACAAGCATAATTGCTTTAGAGTGGCAAATGGGAAAGTTTGTTTAGCAGAGAAGTTTTCAATATGGTCAATATGGTGCAACAGAAAAATAAACAGCAGGTTCCTGGAGGAAACTCTCAGAGTAATAGATGGAAGATTGGGCAGTTCACGTCACAGGCTCATCACTATATGCATGTTTGAACCATGAAGGCTTCTTAGAATCACAACTTTGTTAAGAATTTTTCTTGCCTCTTATTACTGGTACCTAAAGACAATTGAGATGTTTCATTACACAAAGGAAACTCTATCCCTCTACTCCCCAGTTCCATACCACAACTAATTCTTTACAGCTTTCTTGGGAATTCATTCATCATTTCCACAGCTTTCCACCAGATCTCTGCAAGTGTGGAGTAGTTCCATCTTACAAAGGAATCCAATCCTACAGAAAGCTTCTAGGAGCATGGAAGAACTGGGCATTCCTAGCATATCAAAAGCACCTGCTTATAAAAGAATTAATTACCTACCACACAGCTTTCCCCATGCCTGCTTTTGAGTAGCAGAATGTAATTTATGATTATCAGTTAGAAGCAAGTATTTAGAAATACATTTTTCTCTACTGCCTTGTACCAGACTGAATTTTCAACTCCTCAGCCCTTTTGCAAACTGATCCATCTACATTTTCATTAAAGCTTATTTTGAGAACAAATTAATACTGTTGATCATGTTACTTACGCGATGTGGAATGGAGTAACTTAAATCTGTAAACACATATTTTGCAGTTTCAGTTCCCTCAAGGACTTTGTCTTCTGCTAAGACATCATCAATTGGCTCTCGTTCATTCAAAACAGGGGGCATGATTAGTTTTGTTTTAGCTTCCTCAATGGCTTTTCTTGTGGCCTTGTAGGGGAAAGAAAAAAAAAAGTAGTTTAATTTTACAATTAAAAATATCCTATTGGAAAGATAACATACAATCTGGGGGCAACTATTTTCGTTTAGAGAAGCCTGTTTTTTTTTATTTCTGCAGTTGAGAAAAAATGAGACACGTCTAGGCAGGCGAATTGCACGTAAACAATTTACCACTACTAAAACCTGGATGAAATGCTGGAGGAAGGAACTATTGCAAACACCAAGCTAATTTCAAACACCAAGTTTATTTCAGGTGTTTTTCCATGGTAAATTTCCCCCAAAGCATAAACCACAACCAGCAGTTTGTATATAACGTTAACTGTGGCTACAACAGAACTGGCTTAAGTCAGGTCCCTTTGTCATCCCGAATGAAGTCAGACCAGAGGGGAGAGGAAAAAAAAGTAGTCAAAGGATGCCCAGGGCTACAACTGAAGTATCAGATGAAGGTATTTGACAGAGCTAGAAAGCATAACAGGTTAATAAAGAGAAACTGTCATTTAAGAAAAAAAAATCAGATATCCTTCCACAGTCCATCAAAATCGCACAAAACTGGACAAACCAAGCTATTTCAAGTGAAGAAACACTGATTTACACTGATATAAGGAATAATCTCAAACAAAGTAAAGAAACCAGAACGTTTTCAAACGCAGCAGTAAGGAAGGCAGAAATACCGGCTATTACAGGCATTGTGCTAAATCCAACACTTACTTCCGAAGGAAGCAGAGTAGCCTACCTCTTCCAGCTGAGCTTCGGTCATCAGCTTGTAGTGGGGCGGCTTGAGGCCCTTTTTCACAGGCCGGAACACCTTGTGCAGGTCGAGTCCCGTCATTTTGTAAAGCAGTGTCTGAACCGCTTCGTCCGTGAAGGCGGGCTTGGGCTGGGCGGCCTTTCCTTCTGCGGGAGGGAGCACACGCTGTTACCGCGGGGCTGAGGGGACGGCCACGGTCACCCCCGCCCGCACGGCTCCTC